>JAPDOI010000223.1:865000-1185888 GCA_029168955.1 Aplectana chamaeleonis | reverse complement strand
GAAAGCCAACCGACTAAGTCAAGTAAGTCATATATATATATAGTTCCCTATATAACAGCTACGTTGAAAAATCCGCGAAAAATCCACTGAAACCCCCCTTTTAGACCCAAAATATCTCAGTCGACTTTTGAGAAAGGAAGAGTCGATCGTTAATGATAGCTGTTCTGACCGACGATCTCACGATCGAATAAAGTTTATCTTTGTTCCAAGTGATTTGTTGAGAAGGAAAGGTTAATCGATGTGTGTAGAAAAGTCGTTCTTCACGTAATCGTTTGGTATATTCCATCAACTTCCCCTCAGTTGTACTGTATCAAATGTTGAAATTTTACTTATATGATGGCTGACAGCAAATTGTGTCAGATGACTGACGGAGGGCCGGCCTCTTTTGACGGAATTTGAGACATTCAACCTCAAATATCTTCACAATAAGGCGTTTTCAACCGAACAAACTCTCCCTACGTTCTTAGGTGGGCCCAGAGAATAATTTGAACCGAAAAAACGGTGAGTGGTTTTCAGCGCGTACGATGCCTTTAACAAAAATATGCTGCTAATAACTTCTCTAGGATGACGCTGTAGCGACAAGAATCATCTCAAACATTCTTCTCGCAAATCCTCAAGCTGCGAAAAAAATCGCTCAAATTTTTTCCATGAATTCGATAAAACAACTGTGAGCGAAATTTATCGCTGAAATCCGCGTCAAAAATCGCAGCTTGAATGTGCGATTTGTTTCGCCAGCGATAAAATTCGCGTTACTCTGGTATGCTTAACCATTGCAGATCTGCGATTTTTTTCGCAGCTTCCGAAGTATGAAAGGGGGGTAACATAGACGCTGAGAAAGCCCTCCAAAGAAAGCGAAAACCAGATTTTCAGCCTATAATGGGCCCGCCTTCCCTTCTGAGATAGGATTCTATGACCGGTATAGGCGAAATAGACCTTTCAGTTTCAGGGGGGGGGTAATGCATTTAGCGGTAGCGCTTTCGTTTCTGTTCCAGAGTTTTGACAGATTCTGGTGTAGTTAAAAGAAGCAGGAAGCATTCGTGTGACACACGTGTGCAGGGACTCTGAGAAAGCTCTCCGCGGCAGTGCCAGGAAGATACCTCAGCCCTCGATTGTGTCGCGATAGTTCCACGATAGTACCGCAGGTGCTCCGTGATGATCACTGTGATTCTGTTGTAGTGTCTTGAGAGTCGACAATGCCGCGACAGTACCGCGGCAGTTCCGTGTTAGAACCGCACGTGCTCCGCGAAGATGCATCAGCGAACTTGCGTCGACTACGATGCCTTGTTCTGTGAGTGGAACGAGAGTTTTACCAGTAAAATATCCCAATTTTGAGATGCGTCCCGTATCTCCTAGATCACAATAACGGGGCTACCCTCTGTCCCCATCAGACAGAGGACGTAGGGACCTCATGTGTGTATTTTTGTGCTTAGGCCCCCAGTTGTATCATGACTCACTTCATATGAGATACTCGCAGTCAGTCCTATTTTGTTTTTTTAAGTTCGGCCACCGATCGCGGAGCCGCAGCGGCACTACCGAGGATATGCAGCAGGGCCGCCACGAAATTGCCGCTGCGACTGATCGTTAGTGTCGCTTCGGTGCCTGTAGAAACCGAGGCACCTTCCTCGCAAAGCCGCAGCGGCGATTTCTTTGATTTCCATACAGTGCCACATGTCTTGTCTCTGTTCATCTGATGCCTTGCATTGGAACTATTCCCTCGAATTGGAATTATCAGAGTGTTGGCATACGTATGTTCAAAAAGGAAAAAAAGTAGAGGAGCACAAGTGAATAACTTTTGGGTCAATCTAGGGGATGAGGTTTTTTGCCGTTTGCCGTTTGCCGGCCGTTTTTGGGATTTTCTTGCCGATTGCCGTTTGCCGAAATCTCAAAATCATTTGCCGCACATCCCTGCTCCGGATGGCGACAATAGGTGGCATCTGGGCACGATGTACCTCTGGTCGGCTGCCATCTTTATGTGGTGGCGGCGGGGGGTTTGCTACGGGCCCTGAGGTCAGACTGTGCCCTAAAGGACTAAAGTCGAGTTGCACAATCAACACGAAAAAAATAGTGAAACATTCCACCCAACTACAAAGAATAGAGTCAAGAACGTGAATACGGATGTGAATCTGTGAAACACCGGAAGTTCTGACCCTTACGCGTTTCCTCAAGAGGAAGAATGATTCGTGGAACAACCGACACTATTGGAATACATAATAACGTTCTTGGAAATTATGCCTTACAACTAAAATCACCCTTTCCAGAGAATTATAGAAAATGCGCTTCTGTCTTAATGGATACGCTATTAAAGTAGCATTTATCGTCTGAAATTATGCATGGATAATTACAAACTCTCAACACTACTGGTGTTTGAGAAATGTGGACAAAAACGGTGTCTGAAATTAGGGAAGGAATAGAAAAGTGAGGGAAGATGTATAGGGTTGCATGAATGGTAAGATATATGTGGTATACGATTACAATATTATAAAGTTTTTAACTGTCGACTTTCGAATATGTATTTCAGTGGAGGGTTTAGACTGGGGAAACAAAGTGAAGTGGATCAGTGGTTTCGAAGAATGATGCATCAGTTGTTTGGCCTTCGTCGGGAGCTCGTATCACTCATGTCGAGCCCCCACCAATCATCACACCCAATTCATCACAGGGGACAATGCTCAATGCACTACACTATACTTCGGCATCGAATAAATTCTAGTCATCCTATAAATGGATTTTTCATTCGAATGACAAAATGGTTCGAGTCGTCTTGGGTTTTCAGACAACAAGTAAGAGGTAAGCTTCTAATAAGTCATGTCATGGCAGAATTCTTTGCCTTCACAAAATCATAATTATCAATTATTAGAGAAATAGTCGACTTCGAGTCATAGTCGACTATTTTTTCGAATAATTGATAATTATGATTTTGCGATGGCAAAGAATTCTGCCATGATATGACCTATGTGAAGGTTACCTCTTACTTGTTGTCTGAAGATCCTAGACGGCTCGAACCATTTTGCCATTCGATGGAAAAATCCATTTATAGGATGACTCGAAATTATACAGTACACCAGTAAATGCAGCACATCACGCGAAGCCGTAATTTCATTTGAAATAGTTGCGGGGTTGCTCCATGGAAATGCAGTTAATGAAATTTTCTCTCAAAAAAGGATCATTTTCGAGAAGTGCAGAGTTCTTTTATGAAGCCTTATTAAGCCATCTAGTGCATTTAGATGAGCCATTCGAGAAGACATAAAACAGGTGAGGAGCATTTCAATGAGATCGGAAGGTCTTTCAACACAATCAATCACATGCGTTCTGTATTGGACGCACGAATCTCCTATAAAGTATTTTCTTCAAGAATTAAGGTGGGCACGGCCGTTTTGTAAGCTTCGTTAAGTAAGCAAAAAGACAGTAATTCAAACATTATCGTTTCGTGTCACTGGAAAAAGACAAATGTATGCCATGTGAAGGAAAAATCTCCAGTGTTCAACCACGATGCATTTGTCATCACTGAATTGGCCCCTGTCTTTGGAGGCAGGTTAAAGGCAGTGTTCACGATAAAAGTCGTTTTTCTGTTTTTCCGCCTATCTTGAAAACGGTCCCATGCTGATTTCAATGATGTCCCTGGAATCTTACAAGACCTCCTGGAAACGGAGTTATGGCCCCTCAAATTTCAGCTAGGGAAGCATTGTGGACGAGTTTTCCGAGGCTTGTAACTCCCGTTTTTTGCAGCCGATGTGTGCGAGCTGACCTGAGTAAAGAGAGACGTTTAGAATGAAGGGAAGAACGGGGCTTCTGATCGGGAACCATCGCTCATGTAACCACGAATTCAGGGAAACTGTTATAGGACGTGGGCGGAGTGGCCCAATGGGTTGGCTGGCACACGAGATTTTCACCCACTTACCGGCCGTTTTTCGTCGTAATTCCGTTCCTAATCTGTTTAGAGGGACCCAAAGCTTACGTTTTAGCCGAAAAACCGTGCAACTTTTTCTCGTGAACACTGCCTTTAAGAAATGGATCTGACAATCACTGTAGCAAAGACCGCCCAAAATTCGCAGGAAGAACTTACGAAACAGAGAGAAAGTGGTTTTCAGTGCCGGCGGACCACCACCTCCTCCTCGAAATAGCAGGTTTATAGGAAAAGCGATGAACTAAAAAGGAAAAAATTGGGGAACTGATTGACCGAGAAATCGCATAGAAAAGATATATTAAAAAGGAGTCATTTCCTGACTTCAGCAGAAATCTGATATGAATGAGCGTCACAGCTAATAAGCACGAAAGAATTATGTATTTCCGGATATTGTTGGAAGGCAGTTCAGCTTTTTTTTTTGGTTTATTTATTGGTACTTGTCATGCATCGGTAGTTTTAAGGAAAATCAGTAAACCTCATAATCCGAAACTGCCAGACCAGGTCGACAAAGTCGGCTTTCCTCAGTTCCTCTGAATAATAAACATTTGCATGTACTTTGTAATCCAGTGGCAAGAGGAGTCACCGAAGCCGCTGTAAGCACTTGGAAGCAGTCGCGAAGTTTTTTTTTGCCTACGATTAGTCGCTAGAAGAATCGCTTGGTCTCTGAGTAGAGCTGACAAGGGAAACCGTTTAAAGGCAGAGTTCACGATGATTCTCGTTTCCAAGTTTTCCACTCAAAACAATGCGTTGGCAACCAAGTGTTACCAAAATCACGGAGAAACGGCGAGAAACGCACTAATTCGTCTTATTTCAGTGACATTATTCTATGGCCTGGACTAGTTGTCTGGTTGGATGAACATGTTCACGGTGGTTGTCACCGGAAAAAAATGGGACTAACCGAAAATGGAAGAATATTTTGGGCAAAACAGTATTAGTTAGGGCCCGAAGTAAAGAACGGAACAATACAGAATAGAGAATTGCAAAAGACGGGTCCACAAAAGATTTCATTGTCACAACGAACAGTTCCACTGATACTTAAGAGGCGGGCTGATACTTGAGGATTTCCTGCCCTTCTGGTGCCTTTTTCTCGTTTTTTTTTTGTCATTTCGGTTCTACTTGGGGGCCAAGCAATCGAATTAGCGATTAATCTCAGAATCGAAGATTATCGTGAACACTGTCTTTAAGCATAGCCGGAAATGAGCAAAATGAAGTACTTTCCTAGGTGCCCTCGTCACTACTAATAAAAATTCTGGGTGATCTCGAAATGTTATAGTCTCGAGATTCCATAAGTAAAACGACGTTCTGCAATACTGGCTCATCTGCGTACTCGGTCCTAAACTTGCACTGAGAAATTTATCCTGACTGACAGTTCAGCATCACATCAAGAAAACTGGTTCTGAATTTAAACTCACAATCTCTTCAAAAGGCTTCACCGCTCGAAGAACCAGTGCTCATTCTCGTGCTTTGAGTGTTTGGGTACACAGTAATCAAGCCTTAACGTGCCCCACTCGGAGAGTCGGGGCTCAGTACGTCGGCACAATACCGTTAGTACGTCAGGGCAAACCTGGTGTACTAACGCTCGTTGTGTGCAGGAGCTGCTGGTTGCGGCAGCATATCCTGCCAACGTATGCTGGCGTTCTAACGCTCATTATCCACAGCCTGTTCTGCAAAAGAAGAAAGAATTTGGACTGTCACCCTCTTCACCGGTGTTGGGTATGATCCTTGTCACGGCCAGCAGCAAGGAGGCCAACCTCACCGCAGTCCGCAACAAGGATACAATCGTCGCCAAGATCCACAGCAAGGAGGCTACCCTCGCGATGGGCCATAGGGATGACCCCCTCAGAGTTTAAAATTAACGTCCGAAAAATACCCGCCGTCGTCGTACAAGAGGATGCTGCAATGTTCATTCGGATCAGACAAATCAATGGATGAGAATGTCAGGAGACACTAGGAGGGAGGGGCTGGCAATAGCACGCGTGCCACGTTAAACAAAGCGTTAGTACGCCAGCACAAGCAGCAGGAGCTCCTGCTGTAACCAGCAGCTACAGCACGGGTGCTGCCAATCCCTTTGTGCCGGCGTACTAACGGTATTGTGCCGTCGTACTAAGGCTCGACTGTCCGAGCATCTGCTAACGGAGTTTGACCATAGCAAAATGAAGCATTTTGAGAGGACGTTCATGTCATTCCGTCAGTAACTTTCCGGGAAACTGCAAATTGGGCCTAACGTTTGCCTTCAGGGCCCAATGTACCCAATCCATACAATGGTTGGGCAGAAGAACATCGTCTAAAGGGTGGACTGCGCACTCTGTGTCAACGTCACACTATGTCTGGAGAAGGACATGTATTCCATTGTAGGTAAGTACATATGGTTTCCGTATTTGATTTAGTCTAACCCGTGGACCAGACGGCTGGCCGTGCGGTGTTGGCGGCACCACTGGCCAACGGGGTTTCGAACTACCGTCGCAGCCCCGTCCTTTCGTCAGACTAAATTTATTACGTGAGTTTCATGTATTTCATCTCGACTACTGGTCTGTAATTCCGCTCCAGCAACACATATGTAAACAATTTTTTTGGTTCCACACAATATTTTGAAACATATAATAGCAAATAAAGGATGCGAAGAATTTATCATTTTCTGGCCATTTAGAAATAGTTTTGCTTCCTGTGAAAAGAGGCAAAATTAGGCAGAAAATATGGTTGTCCGATAAGTTCTTGCCGTTTTTTAAAATTTTTCGTAATATAATTGTAATATAATATAATAATATAATGTAATATAATGTAATATAATGTAATGTAATAATGTAATATAATATAATATAATATAATATTAATTTAATATATTTTTAATTTTTTAAATTTTTTAAATTAATTTTTTAAATTTAATTTAAATTTAAATTTTTAAATTAAATTCTTCGCAGACCAATATCGAGCAGTTCTTTCAGCTATGGCACCCTCTCCGTATACGGCACAAATCTCTCTAGCAGCTTCCGTGGCTTTGGCACCTCGGTTAAACGCAAAAAGTAGATGGTGTCGAAAATGCTCGTTTTTGTCGACTTGACACTCCATTTAAATGCTCTAAAAATTAACAAAAACTAAGCGAAACAAAAAAACCAAATAGACTTTCTTGTAGAGCGAAAAATTCTCTTTCGAACGACACAAAACATTGTACCAAAAAATTTCATTTCGATCGCTAATTTTTTAATTTAAAAAAACGGCAAGAACTTATCGGACAACCTATAGAAAAAACCGTAAGCCGCGATTTGAAAGTCGCTGCAACGCCAAGTGGCCGGATTCGTAAACGGTAAACTCATCTGTTAGCCCTAGTGTATACTTTCGTCGATTCGTTACAGCGAAAATGCATATAAGTCATATTGATTTTTGGCTGATATGGATCATGAGCAATGAGCATTGCGACGGGTTGCCCTTCGCGGCAAATATGCACTAGGCCTGAACGGTGGTGTCGCGCACGCCGCAGGGGCAGCCGCAACGATCGCATTTCCTCTATCCACTGAACTGAACTTGCATAAGGCTTTCACACCTCTAGCTATGACTAACTTCTGAGACTCGGAACTAGGCGATTTTTCGCTTTCTGTTTTTGAACCACTTTCGAGACTTTCTCTGTTATCTGTGAAACTGGTAATTATGTTATTTTTTCCCACACATCCTTGTTCCCGATCCACAGACGAGCCAATCATAGCTCGCAATCACAATTCATAATACCGCCCGTTGAGAAGACAGGGGTTAGGGTTCATCAACAGTGAACTCGTGAGTTGGAGAAACTTTCACCGGAAGGAATCATATGGCCTGAGCTTCAGCTGATGTTTATTGGCGAAAGAGCGACTGTTTTTTTTTCACTTCAAGTCGATAATTGCACGAAATGTTGAAGAAATGAAGTGAGTGGGCTCTGCCTGAACTTCTCGGTTAGGCTTCAAGCCAATCTTGAAATAGCGCATTCCCAATGGGGCATTCTTGTCAGCTTAGATGATGACTCGTTGATATCTGGAATCAAGGCAGGAAAATTATCAAATCAAACTATTCTTTTAGGGCAAGGTTTGAAATTGAGCTGGGATCTCCTCAACAGCTTAGATCAGCCGTTCGGCGTTAAAGGCAGTGTTCACGATGAAAAACAGTATTTTAGTTTTCGACGTTTTCGAGTAGCTATGTAAGTCGACAAAGAGTAGGTTAATAGGGAAAAATCCCCACAGAACACTCAAATATCGGGGAAAACCATTTTAAAGAAAAACCTGAAAAACTTGCCTGTGCCTGTTTGCGTGTTTCGGAGAATGTCGAACCTGACGTCAGTGAAATGGTTTCGCGCTTAAAAATCAGGTAAAAAAGCCTTGCTTTCTGTTTTCTGGACAGAAAATTCCTAAAAAAACAAGAGGGGCATAATTTTACCGTATGTTGCACTTTGAGAAATGATATGGTTAATGAATAAGTGCGATGAGAATTCCATTGAAATACCTTTTTTCTGTGTTTTTAATTCGTAGCATGCTCCCCAGTAATTCTAATCAGAAGTCGCAAATGCAGTGATTTAAAGGCAGTGTTCACGATCGTCTTTAATTTTGAGATTATTCGCTATATTGATTAGGTGGCCCCCGGGTAGAATTAAAATGACGTAGAAATTGAGAAAAACGGACCAGAAGTACACGAAACCCTTAAAGGCAGTGTTCACGATGAAAATCGTTTTTCTGTTTTTCCGCCTATCTTGAGAACGGCCCCATGCCGATTCCAATGGTGTCTCTGAAATCATACAAGACCTTCTGTGAACGCAGGTATGGTCCCTCAAAGATTGAGCTATGGAAACATGGTGGACGAGTTGTCCGAGGCTTGTAACTTCCGTCTTTTGCAGCCGATCTATGCGAGCCGACCTGAGTAAAGAGAGAAGCTGGGAATGAAGGGAAGAACGGGGCTAATGATTGGAAATCATCGCTCATCTCACGATCTCGAGCATTCATTTGTTCATGTCGGTGGGCGTGTGATGCGCTTTTGGGGTTTCCAATGCGCCCGAAGTTGCAACTTCGGGCTCTTTTGGGGCTCTTCCTGGCTCGTTTTCATGCGTTCTTCCGACGTTAACGTTACAGAGTGTTTCTCCACTACCCAATCCTAGAGGAAACTGAAACACGTTTTTTTATCGTGAACACTGCCTTTAAAGGCAACATACACGCTCGCAAAAGTAGTTGAGATGACGACGGTAATTAACTCAGACGACCAGGACGGGTCCACAAAAGATTTCATTGTCACAACAAACACTTCCTGTGATACGTAGGAGGTGGGGTGATACTTAAAGGCACAGTACACCCTCAGATATGAATTTTGAGATTTTCATGTAATTGTGTAGAAGACCCCTCCTGTGTAACACTTGCCAAGTGCGAGATCTCAATTCCTCTAAATAAGCGAGATATAAGCGACTACCACAGGCCCGACCCCCTTCGCTCACCACCACAGGCCCGACCCCCTAACAGATTTGCGGACTCGATAGCGGCTCTATAGATGGATGATATCAAATAAGTCGTCGTTCTTCAGTCCATTGCTGGGCTATCTCCTTATCCTGGCTCGCTCTGGCGCAACGATTGCGAATGAAGAGAAATACAGGCCTGAGACAACTCGTCCACCAATTTTTCACCCTCAAAATCTAGGCATCTTTGAAGAGCCATAACTCTGTTCGAAGGGGGTCTTGGACGATTTTAGAGATACCTCTGTGATCAGGGTGTGACTCTCTCCAAGATAAGCATAAAATCTGAGAATTAATTTATTGGGTGTCCTGTGCCTTTAAGGATTTCGTGTACTTCTAGTGCGTTTTTCTCAATTTCTAGGTCATTTTAGTTCTACCCGGGGGCCACTTAAACAATGTAGCGAATAATCTCAAAATTGAACATTATCGTGGACACTGCCTTTAATAAGAGGCGAGTTCGACTGAAATCTCGCCCTTCACACAAGTAACAACAGGCTGACTAGTGCACAAAAATTGGTCTGGTAGCGCTATTGGATCTATTCTGCCCGAGCAATCGACACTGCATCGAAAAAAAACTATAACGACTAAATTCAGTGTGCCAACACCAGCGAGAAATGTACCGTTTTACGGCGAAATTAGGTTACATTGCGCATCCTCAACAACCAGTATCCCACAGCGGGGCGGTCGTATATACAGTATGCTAACATAAGTGAAAATACGCAACCACGCCACCACAATTATCCGTTGCCGCAGGCTGTGCGAAGTGGGATGCGCGGCACATCCCAGTAGGGATTGAGGACGGTAAGTCTTCATCTTGTCTTTGACACAAAAACTAAGCAACTTAGGTTGAGTTGGAATTCGCACCACAAAAGTGAAAAAATCGCGCTGCGTGTTCTCAAAACTTTGGAGTATACAATACCCACCCTAAGTTTTGGTAAAAAGGCGAAAAAAACGCCGAAAATCGCTTTTTTCGTCTTTTGATCATAACTCTCTTCAAAGTGGACGATTTTCAAACTTGATGACACTTTTGGAATCAGCATCGATTCCTCTTTCTTTTCGATCAATACATGGCTTACTCTGAAACAAGTCATATAGGGTTGACACAATCAATCGAGTGGGTGAAAAGTGGGTCAAATGTGGGACTGAGTGTACCCTAGTTTATTTGAACTTTCGACTTTTTTCATTTTACAAATTTTATTTTTTTTTATATTTTTAGTTTTTTCTAAATTTAATCTCACTTCTCTTCTAGGTATTATTTATTAACTACTCATTTAGTTACTTGCGTGAAACTTTTTGGTTCCTAACTATTTTGGCTTTTCTACTGGTATTTAATACTCATTTTAATTTGGTTTATTTGATTTTTATATGAATTTTCACTGTAATTTGAATACTTATATTATTCAATTTTGATCAACATCGCTTTATCTGAAAAATGGTTTTGATAACAATAAAATTTTATTCGGATATGAATCGTTTCAACTGTGACTTCAGACAAACAATTCATAGCACTAAAAACCTCTGGTCTTCAATGTAGGAGCAAATTCACGTTTCAATTGTTTGTGTCAATACTGAAAATTTCTTGGAGTTTTCATTTTCAAAATCCGAAAGTACCATTCGTCGCCCTGATTTCTAGAATGTTTTCAAGTTTGTGAAAACAGTTATTTCTTGGAATAGGTATGACATATTTCGCCCTTTCACGAAGTTGAATTTCTATAGGAATGTGGAGAGAACCCTCTGTACTATCTTTGTTGTTGCGAGAAAGAATTTTTTACAGTACTCGCTTTTGAAATCTCCTTGCAATCGGTGAGTGAATAATTGGTCGCAGACCACCCAGCTGCCAGGGCGCGCGGCCGCGTTCGCGTCACCGCACTGATGTATCCACCTAGCGAAAGTTGTGACTCAACCAATTGACCGCTCTTCGACAAATGCAGAGAGCAAGCATTCATTACAAGGAATAGTGATGGATCCTCGCTATGTTTTTTCGCGCTTGCACCCTCGAATACAGCTGTTCGAAGAAAGATTATCAGGAACGTTTATTCAATTAACAATCAGATGAGTTGTGTGAACACAAAAAATCCCGTGCATCTCTCGTCGAATTCGAAGACATCCGCGCTGTGAGTGGGCCACGCAGACGATCCAAGCAGACCATCTTCGGATAGAGCGTCGTGAGACGTTTCAGCAGCGACTGTGGTTCCCTTTACCCTGCGCACTCTTCCATTCAGGGCTTTCTTCACGCTCTGCCAAACGCTGTTTCTCGCATTTTGCGAGACGTTGAAATATTTGTAGACTGCCTGAGAGTCCGGACGTCCGGAAACTTTCAGTCCGGACGTTGTACAACACCGCTCGTAGGATTTGGTCATAAGGCGCGCGAGGTCGGGTTTTAGCGTCTTGTTCGCCTTTTCTGTTTAACTCGCTTCAAAGCCAACTCTGAGAGGAACTCGGGCAGCGGTTATTGTATTTCGCGTTTGGTGAAGGAGAAGGCTCGGCGTCCAGTGTGTGCGTCCTCCTGGCTCCCACCACAGCCTCTGCAACGCGCTCGCTGTCAGTGGCCTCGCCGACTACCGTACTGCCTCTCCTCAGCACACCCTCGGCTTTGCACACTCTGCTATTCGCGCTTTCTCTCCCATCATTGTCAGCAGCGCTGATTTTGGCCGGTCCCTCTGCCGGCAATCCATTCCCTGTCCACGTTCCAATGCCGCAGAAGGTGTGGCTATCACCCCTCAAATCGAGGACATCGTAAATATCGAAATGGGTAAAAGGAATATATATGTTGTTGGGAAACTCCCAGGTTTCAAAATACTGTAAACAGAATGGTCAAACTGAACACTGATTTCAGATGTGGTGTTTTAAAGGCAGTGTTTACGATAAAAATCGTTTTTCTGTTTCCCCACCTATCTTGAAAACGGCCCCATGCTGATTCCAATGATGTCTCTGAAATCGTACAAGACCTTCTGGGAGCGGAGTTATGGTCCCACAAAAATTGAGCTAAGGAAACATGATGGACGAGTTGTCCGAGGCTTGTAACTTCCGTCTTTTGCAGCCAATCTATGCGAGCTGACCTCAGTAAAGAGAGAAGTTGAGAATGAAGGGAAGAACGGGGCTAATTATTGGAAATCATCGCTCATCTCACGATCTAGAGCATTCATTTTTTCACGTCGGTGGGCGTGTGTTGCGCTTTTGGGGTTTGCCTTGCTCTCGAAGTAGCAACTTCGGGCTTTTTTGGAGCTTCTCCTGGCTAGTTTTCATGCGTTCTTTCGACGTCAACATTACAGTGTGCCCCTCCACTACCCATTCCTAGTGGAAACTGAAACACATTTTTTATCGTGAACACTGCCTTTAAGAGCGAATATGCTTAGGCAAATTCGCTGTTTTTTTCTTTCTAATCACGACATTTAAGACAATTTTTGCAGTTGATTGCTCCTTAAAGCACTGCTACGTGAAATCAGGAGGTTTTCCGTCTTCATTGAAGGGCTAAACATCCCGCCAAGCTCCATCTTTGGGGCGGTATATCCATGAGGGGAGCAACAGAATTGGCAATCTTCCCCGGCGAAAGCAGGACGATTAGTGAGATGTACTGCCAGATTCTTGAACGCTGCTATCTCCCATTTCAGCAGCAGCTTTATAATGGTAAGGCTTTTCGGGTTTTTGAACAAAACCACCTCCGGAAATGATTGGATGCCAGTTAAGGATACGGTGTACTGGTGCAAGACAACGCCCCAGCTCACAAGAGCGCCTTCACAGTCGGGCGCTTGGCAACTTGGGGAGTTAACGTTTTGGACTGGCCTTTTATAAAACTGAGAAAATGAAAAATACCATATTCCAATCAGATTACCCGTATTTAATCAATTTATGCCCGCATTTTTCGAAGAGCGGTCAATAGGTTGAGTCACAACTTTCGCTAGGTGGATACATCAGTGCGGTGACGCGCCGTGGCCGCGCGCCCTGGGAGCTGGGTGGTCTGCGACCAATTATTCACTCACCGATTGCAAGGAGATTTCAAAAGCGAGTACTGTGAGAAATTCTTTCCCGCAACAACAAAGATAGTACAGAGGGTTCTCTCCACATTCCTATAAGAATTCAACTTCGTGAAAGAACGAAATATGTCATACCTATTCCAAAAAATAACTGTTTTCACAAACTTAAAAACATTCTAGAGATCAGGGCGACGAATGGTATTTTCGGATTTTGAAAATGAAAACTCCAAGAAATTTTCAGTATTGACACAAACAATTGAAACATGAATTTGCTCCTACATTGAAGACTAGAGGTTTTTAGTGTTATGAATTGTTTGTCTGAAGTCACAGTTGAAACGATTCATATCCGAATAATATTTTTATTGTTATCAAAACCATTTTTTAAGATAAAGCGATGTTGATCAAATTGAATAATATAAGTATTCAAATTACAGTGAAAATTCATATAAAAATCAAATAAAGCAAATTAAAATGAGTATTAAATACCAGTAGAAAAGCCAAAATAGTTAAGAGCCAAAAAGTTTCAAGCAAGTAACTAAATGAGTAGGTAATAAATAGTACCTAGAGGAGAAGTGAGGTTAAATTTAGAAAAAGATAAAAATTTAAAAAAAAACAAAATTTGTAAAAGGAAAAAAGTCAAAAATCCAAATAAACTAGAGTACACCCAGTCCCACATTTCATTTTTTCTCATATTTACCACACTCGATTGACCACACTTTTCACCCACTCGATTGATTGTGTCAACCCTATATGCCTTGTTTCAGAGTAAGCCATGTATTGATCCAGAAGAAAGAGGGATCGATGCTGATTCCAAAAGTGTCTTCAAATTTGAAAATCGTCCACTTTGAAGAGAGTTATGATCAAAAGACGAAAAAAGCGATTTTCCGCGTTTTTTTCGCCTTTTTACCAAAACTTAGGGTGGGTATTGTATCTGAACAACAAAACGTGAAGATTGTAGCATTGGATTCCTAGATGAAGGAAGTGAGTATCATCCATTTCATTTGGAGAGCGTCGTTTCGGCGGCGTAAGTTGGTCATAAGGCCGAGAAATAGATGAGCCACAAGTGGAGGGAGGATAATCGTTGGTCAGCAGAGATGGGGAGAAACTTCCTGGTACCTCCATTCACTCCTGAGAATATTCCCAGAAGTGATGTGAATCGACTGCAGATGCATACGAGTGGCGCTCACGAGAAAGTACACTCACTTTTGCTTGAATAATAACGGGTTTTGGGTACAAATGGGAAGCGAAGTCTTTCACAGAACTACAAAGGAGACTCCACTTGATCATTAACACTTGCGCACATGAATGTTTGCACTTCTCAAGTTCGTCACTTTTTGCAAGAGATGAAGCTTTGCCTATTCACACAGTGCACCTACCTTCCAGGACCAGCATCGGGAATCATAATGGATACTCTGCAGAATAGGGCACGTTACATGCTAGGTAGGAGCCACATGATAGCGAACACCTTCAACCTTAGACAATAGATTTTCAATAAGGCTGTACACCACGAAAAGAAAGCCAGTGAGATGCCGAACGTCGTCCGAAAGCTGTCAATAAGGGTCACTTTTAGCGTAACCTGAAGTAAGCAAAATGGGGTATCTTTTGAGGATGCTCTTGCTAATAGAAGTGAAACTTGTGAGTATCTCTTGTTCGAAGCTACATCCCAGAAACTATTATGGTCGATGCAATTAGCGATCCCCATTTTTAAATTTTTCCGCACCCAAACTTCATCCACTTGGGGTGCTGAGCAACAATATGACGCCCGCTTCGGGTTTTTCGAATGATTATGGTAGAATACGGTGTATTGCCATGTTTTCCGGAACCTACCGTACTTCTCTTGAATCTCGAAAGCGAACGTCGCATTTACGTTCAGCATCTCAAGCAACCAACGAGGCGAAGTTTGAGTGGAGGAAAACTCGATTTCAAAGATGTGCCTACCGTTTCGAGCTCATGACTTTTTGGGTTGTGGGTCAGGCAAGGAATACTCACAACTTTATTTAGTGATAGCACAAGCATCCATGCAAGATATAGGTCTTTCGCTAAACTTCGTCCAATGAATGGACGGTGCGGCGGCAGATCGCCGTTTGCGATCGAAACACACTTACCGGTGGTATCATAGACGCCGCACGTCCAACACCAATGTCTTGACCATTCGCTTAACTAGATTTCTGAAAGTTGGGCTCCGCAGAAAAGGTCAAGGATTAGGCATTGCTCTTAAATGTCGTGAAATTGTTTTATTGGATTGGGCTCTCAACTTGATTTTTCAAATGTAGTGAAATTGTTGAATTGATTTGGCTGTGATGCTACTATATGCAGATAACATAATCATTAAATGTAGTGAAATTGTTGCAAACGAATTTGGCAGGAGCTCTATGAATTATCACAGTCAAATCACGCGTCAGAAGGTCCTCTGGCGAGCAAATAAAGACAAAAAGAAAACAGCCAACAATGAACGAAACCTGGCCTTATCGACTAGAAATAAGGTTTTCGAATGTTATTCTGCCTTTTCAGTGTAGCTCCTACTAAGGTACCAGACCTTCCTTCACCGATTAGATAAAGATCATGAAAACCAAATCTAACGCAATTTATTAGCTACTAATGCTATGTCTTCGTGTCCTGAACGCTTTCACGGTTCACATTGTATGAGAAGGTTTTTCTGCTAGAGTTATTCTTGTTCTCATTTGATTCAATATGCGCTCCAAGAGAAACCCCTTCTGACGCGTGATTTGACTGTGATAATTCATAGAGCTCCTGCCAAATTCGTTTGCAACAATTTCACTACATTTAATGATTATGTTATCTGCATATAGTAGCATCACAGCCAAATCGATTCAACAATTTCACTACATTTGAAAAATCAAGTTGAGAGCCCAATCCAATAAAACAATTTCACGACATTTAAGAGCAATGCCTAATCCTTGACCTTTTCTGCGGAGCCCAACTTTCAGAAATTTCACAACTTTACAAGGGTTTCCCTTCTACAATATCGTCAAGCTCTAAAAAGGCAAGTTGTTTTTCTTCAAAACATAGTGGTAGAAATGAAGAAAACAACCTGCTCCGCTGCTAAGACTGCGAGATAATTGTTGCAACGCGGCTTCCTACAAATAGATGCAAGGCATATACTTTTTTGAATTTAAAAGTCGAAAAATGAAGAAATGAGTTTCAAAATGACCCAATTCCTGTACAGGTTCTAGGCACTCTTCTGGACGGGGGGGCACGCACCATTCAAGACAGAAATGAAATGAACGGCCCATTGGTGAGGCTACCAGTCGAAGTATTTCCTGTAGAGCTCTAATAAAAACAATGATTGATAGCGCAGTATCAGGCCTCTTTTTATCAGAGTTTTTCATCATTTCTATGAATTTTTGCGTAGCTTGGCCCCTCTAGTGAAAGAAAATGTAGAAGGAGCCCATGAAAAGCCTTCATTTGTAAAGAAAAGGCAATCGGAACACATTGTAAATACGAATTGGAAGTTTGCACCAAAATCATTTTTCGGAGTTTTTCTGCATGTGGAGTTCGTGCCGTAACCAATTTTTCCTGTTATCTTACTGTCGCACCAACATTCTAGGAAAAAGGGCTAGATGACTGGTGAGAATTGGTGGCGGATATTAACCTCATCGTCCAACGTTTTTGACGCGCCAAAGTTTACCAGTGTGGTCTACTGGGCTCAATCATGAAATTGAGCCTGAAAAATGGAAATTGATTTCCAGCGCGAACGATAGTTAAGTGCGCTAGAAGAGGACTACCGTAACCTTAGGAATGATGTTATTCGGCTCTCTTAAACAAATTTGATGATACCCAATTGATCAATGATAAAGTATAAAAGAAGTGAAGAGCGGTGTGTCTTGATTCACACACCGTCCTTCTCTAGGGGTCAGCAGTTGAGGATCTGCCTGGACTAAAAAGCAGGAAAACATCACCACCTGTAGGGAAGATGAAGCGAAATCGGAGTCAGAACTTAGAAAATTGTAGAGCCAACTCGAGTGAGATTACGGTAGCCCTGTTCTGGCGGACTTAACTATCGTTCTTGTAGATTCGGAGGCCTGGCTTGCATACGGTGTCCTGAACATTGAACTGAGGTCCTGCACACCCCTACTGAGATCCAGCACACATTCCATGAAGTCCTGCTTCATCCTTCCAGGGGTCTTGCCCACGTTTCATGATGTCCTGCACACTCCTACTGATGTCGTGCGCACATTCCACGAAGTTCTGATCATCCTTACAGGGGTCTTGCACACGTTTCATGATGTCCTGCACACTCCTACTAAGGTCCTGCACACATTCAATGATGTCCTGCACACCCCTATTGGGGTCCTGCACACGCTTCATGATGTCCTGCACACATTCCACGAAGTTCTGATCATCCTTACAGGGGTCTTGCACACGTTTCATGATGTCCTGCACACTCCTACTGAGAACCTGCACACATTCCATGATGTCCTGCACATCCCTATTGGGGTCCTGCACACGTTCTATGATGTCCTGTGTAATTTTACTAAGGTCCTACACACATTCCATGACGTCCTGCTCATCCCTACTGGGGTCCTGCACACGCTTCATGATGTCCTGCACACTCCTACTGATGTCCTGCACACATTCCATGAAGTCCTGCTCATCCTTACAGGGGTCTTGCACATGTTTCATGATGTCCTGCACACTCCTACTAAGGTTGTGCACACATTCTACGACGTCCTGCACACCCCTACTGGGGTCCTGCACAGGTCCCATGATGTCCTGCACACTCCTACTGGGATGTTCTGCACACATTCTACGATGTCCTGCACACCCCTACTGGGGTCCTACACAGGTTCCATGATGTCCTGCACACTCTCTACTGGGGTCCTGCACAGGTCCCATGATGTCCTGCACACTCCTACTAAGGTCCTGCACACTCCTACTGAGGTCCTGCACACATTCTACGACGTCCTGCACACCCTCTACTGGGGTCCTGCACACGTTCCATGATATCCTTGCAAGCACTACTACTGAGGTCCTGTACAGGTCCCATAATGTCATGCACACTCCTACTGAGTGTCCTGCACACCCTACTGGGGTCCTGCACAGGTCCCATGATGTCCTGCACACTCCTGCTAAGATCCTGCACACTCCCACTGGAGTGTCCTGCACACATTCTACGACGTCCTGCACACCTTACTGGGGTCCTGCACAGGTCCCATAGTGTCCTGCACACTCCTACTGAGGTCCTGCACACCCCTACTGGGGTCCTGCACAGCTCCCATGATGTCCTGCACACTCCTACTAAGGTCCTGCACACCCTACTGAGGTCCTGCACACATTCTACGACGTCCTGCACACCCTACTGGGGTCCTGCACAGGTCCCATGATGTCCTGCACACTCCTACTAAGGTCCTGCACACTCCTACTGAGGTCCTGCACACATCTCTACGGCGTCCTGCACACCCCTACTGAGGGTTGCTAAGTTGTAGTTCCACGACGTCCTGTATACTCCTACTGCGGTCTCGCATAGTCAACCGACACTTCAGCACACCCTGCGACGACTTCTTATCTTTGGTGCGCATGGTACAAACACGCGCCACGCTCAAAAACAACCCTTCCGCATAGCGTCCTGTTCCAAGCCGGACGTTTGGAGTACACCACCCTAGAGAGCAAGGTATTTATATGGAGTCTCTAAGAAAACAATGACTGATAACGAAAAACCCGTCATTTTTATAAACTAATCTTGAGAGGCCGGTTTCCGAGTTTCAAACGCCCGTTAGGGGCCCAGAAGTCATTATGGTGAGTTCTGACAATTATTTTCGTCTTTCCTGTGTCCGATTACCTCTAGTCACGAATTTTCGAGCGTTTTGGTCCACGCCTTCCAAAAAAATGGTTTTCGACGGACGGAGGCGGAGGCGGAGGCGGAGGCGGAGGCGGAGGCGGAGGCGGAGGCGGAGGCGGAGGCGGAGGCGGAGGCGGAGGCGAGGGAGGCGGAGGCGGAGAACGTTTTGCGTACTTTGAGAGGTCATAACTTTAGAAAGCGGGGACCAGTTGGGATGAAAAGTTGCACACATATGTAATTTCTGCAGCGCGTCGAATAGTGTACAGCTCATACCTCTGTTGACGGTATGAATAGGTGATCTCATTGTAGGCATCCGCGCGGAAGATCAGTGCCGGTTAACCTGGTGGAGCGCTTCGCGCTCACCACAATTTGGCGAAGGTTTCATTTCGCTGATTTCGTACGACGCTATAATGTTTCCCCCTGTGAGTACTGCGCCAATCTGCAAAGATATCGAGCCAAATCGATCGCCATCGGCTGGAAAATAGTGGCAGTTTCTCAGAAACTGCCAGCGCGTCCTCAATCAGCCGCCCTCCGCTGGGCTCTCGCCCGCTAAACACAGGGCGGCGACGAACTCCAGGCTCGCAAACAACACCCCGCATAGCACAGAGCCCTGCTAAAGGCAGTGTTCACGATAACAATCGTTTTTCTGTTTCCCCACCTATCTTGTTAACGGCCCCATGCTGATTCCAATGATGTCTCTGAAATCGTACAAGACCTTCTGGGAACGGAGTTATGATCCCTCAAAAATTGAGCTAAGGAAACATGGTGGACGAGTTGTCCGAGGCTTGTAACTTCCGTCTTTTGCAGCCGATCTATGCGAGCTGACCTGAGTAAAGAGAGAAGTTGAGAATGAAGGAAAGATCGGGGCTAATGAGTGGAAATCATCGCTAATCTCTCGATCTCGAGCATTCATTTGTTCACGTCGGTGGGCGTGTGTTGCGCTTTTGAGGTTTGCCTTGCGCTCGAAGTGGCAACTTCGGGCTCTTTTGGAGCTTTTGCTGGCTCGTTTTCATGCGTTCTTTCGACGTCAACGTTACAGTGTGCCCCTCCACTACCCATTCCTAGTGGAATCTGAAACACATTTTTTATCGTGAACACTGCCTTTAACCCATTCACGACCACGTGTCCCACCGGTGGGACACGCGTTGACTACCACTTCGGACCGCGTGTCCCACCGGTGGGACACCCTTTTCAAAAATCGATTTCTACGCTATAAGAAACTACTTTCGAACCTACATATGATCAATGTATTGACCTACCCAAGACTTGAATAAAAACCTCGCGGTCCATCACTAGGTCAAGTTCAACGACACATTTAGACTTTCATTGAATCGGAAGCGCTAGAGAAGAGGAAAAAACGACTGTAAAGTAACATTAAAAGCACCTTATGATTTCTTTTTCCTTCTATTGCTAGCTTTTAGGCTGCTCAGTAGAAACTTATCGTTTGAAACTCGTTTACTTTTCTGAAAGCGTTGCAGCTCAGTTGAACCCGTTTTGGTTTTGAGTATTTGTTTCTCAATAACGAAAGCGTCCCGGAAGCTCAAACTCTGACACTGTTCAATCATCGTTGCTAGCTACAATATAGACACAGAAATGTGAAAGCAATTACCCGTGGAACGCTATTCAAGCCAGCGTGTCCCACCGGTGGGACACGTTGTACGGTGACGCAATATTGCACGTGGTCCGAACGTGCAGTCACCCAAAATTAGGCGTGGTCGTGAATGGGTTAGAGGCAACATACATGCTAGCAAAAGTAGTTGAGATAACGACGGTAATTAACTCGGACGACCAATACTAAAACGCCTACGTCGTTGGAAGCGTCAAAACGAGCCAAACCGAAAAGTACGTCTGCTTAACCCGCCCCGCCCCCCGTACTGACGAGTTTGTGGCGCAGCGGACCTTTTCGATGGCGAATTGCCAAGCGATTCCGCCACGTCCAGCCTGCTCGATTCGCGCATGCTTCGCCAGTAACACGCGCTTGCGGAAACTAGCAGGACTCGTGCACTCGTCCGCGCCCTGAACCTGTATGTACATTACAAATCGCTATTTTAGTTTATTCTGAGAGCTTTTCTTCGCCGTTTCTTCACTATTCGCTAACTCACGACCAGACAGTCCGATTTTTCAGTCGAACTCGAATATAATATTCGTCGTGAACACTGTCATTAAATTGTCTGAGAAGTGCATTCGAAGCAAAGTGAAGATTTTTGAAGTTTCTGTGAGTTGTTTTTTGTCTTCGTGTCCCCAGAACGAAATTGGCATATGTTGTTTTTCTCCGGCTCATACATAGAAGTGAGCACCGAACAAAGCAATTTTACTATAGAATAGATGAAAATTGAGGGTGCACAGATAAAAAAGAATGATTAACGATGAGAACATAGATGTTCCCAAGCAATTGCATGTCTGAGCAAAACTTTTTCTCAAAACTCTCGTATTTGGTGAGCTTAGAGCGGATCTCAAGAAGGCTACCAATCCAAGCAAGACTGCAGCGCGAAAAAAACTGCGGGAACTGATGGATGGATTCACTTTTCGTAATTTGAAATGAGAACTCCATTTGCAAATTGAGAGAAAGGCACATGTCATTCACTCCTGGTTAAGAAACTTATTCTGCCCGCAAAGCAATTTTTGGTCCCGCCAGCATTCGCGGCGTTTGCGAAGTGGTGAACGTATTTAGCCGCTAAGACCAGGATCATACTACTGTCGCGGCGATGCGTAGGAAAAAGCGGTATCGATCAATCGCGGCGATATTGCGCTTCTGAAGGAATCGATTACTCCGGTCAGCAGAACGAGTCTTTCGGGTGGAATGGAATGAGACATTCATACGAGACCGGTTTAAACCGCATTTTTCAACCACTCTTCCAAAATTTCGAGCCAATTTACAGATCGCCGCGCGGCATCGGCGCCTTTCTCCATTCGGAAATATTGCAATACAACCGCGGCGATATGCACATTTGTCGAAAATTCCGGCAATTTGGTTGCATACAGAGTTGTCTAAAAATTCTCGGATGAGTACTGTGCTTCTCTGCGTCAAATTGCGCTCCGCAATTGCGTATCGAGACGCTTCGCGGCCGCACGCGCTCGAGCCGGACGAGATTACAGCGCCGCAGCCGATCAGCTGATTGTAAATAATTCTTTTCGTTTTCTTCAATTGTTCTGGTTTCTTTTGTGACTAAACCCGTCCTCTGTGGTTGATTGCAAAATTTCCTTGATTCTCTACGAAATCCCAACAATGGCTATACCGTTGGATAGCCCTCAACGCCTGGATCATGAATATCTCCCTTTTTCCGCTCAAGGTTGACGTTGAAGCGAGTTACACAAATAGACGAAGAA
The DNA here is from genome assembly GCA_029168955.1 of Aplectana chamaeleonis. Lineage (NCBI taxonomy): Eukaryota > Metazoa > Nematoda > Chromadorea > Rhabditida > Cosmocercidae > Aplectana > Aplectana chamaeleonis. Next base: position 1,163,431 of record JAPDOI010000223.1, on the reverse strand, counting down.
GACGCGGAAACCCGACCTCGCTCGCTTTCTGACCAAATCCTACGAGCGGTAGTGTATTAAAGTGTAATACTGTGCTTCTCTGGGCCAAATTCCGGTCCGCAATTGCGTCTCGACACGCTTTGCGGCCGCACGCTCCCAGGTCGGAAGAGTTTCCTGCGCCGCTGCCGCCGATCTGTTTACTCTAGGTTGGTTTTGGAAACTGGAAATTAAGAAAAATTGGAGAAAACTGTATAAAAAGCCCGATCGTGTCGGCTTTGGCGCTGGAAACTCGACCGACTCGAGCGCGTGCGGCTGCAAAGCGTGCCGAGACGCAATTGCGGACCGGAATTTAGCCCAGAGAAGCACTATATCTACATGCACACTAACTTTTTCCTTCCAGATGCTTCCGCAACAACTTCTACGTGAGAAAAAAATTCACGATGGTAGGTAATTTTTTATTTTGCGTTTATTTTTGTAATTCTCTCTGTTTGTTTTTTTCCTTACATTCCAGTGATTTATATGATTGTTGGGTTTCCTAGGATAGTTCCGGTTTCATTCCGAAATCGATCGAATTTGGGATTAAACCGGAACTATCCTTAAAAAAATAAACACATGAGGAGAACCACGAAACCAAACAATCGTAAAAAATTTTTGAATGTTAAAAAAACGAGAAGAGAATCCCAAAAATAGACGAGAATAAAAAAATTACTAACCATCGAGAATTTTTTCTGCCTCAAGCCGCAGAAGTTGTTGCGACGGCATCTGGAAGGAAAAGTTGTGCATGTATCGTCAATCACTGGATGAGGGATCGCCGCGACGCTGCTTGGCGGGAAAAATTGCGCGCGGGAAAACGAAGGAAGAGTGGATATTGATCGAACGATTTCGCGCCCAACTGCTCAGCGCGGCGATCTCCCTGTGAGAAACCAACGATAGATATAACCCTCTAATATATGAAGAAACACAAAAGAACGGGTTAATCAGATAAGAAACCAAGAAAATGAAAGAAACCCACGTACAATCAGCTGAGGCCCCGGTCATAGTTGGTGCTATTTGCATCTGCATCCCCGCACCCCAACACCCCCCGGTCGATACGTATGTTTAAAATGATGGAGTGAGGTTGAGAAAATCACTCGATGCATCCAACTAGATATGACGATGATTACGTGGCCAACAGGATTGCACCTGTTCAGAGAAATAGTGAAGGCGAGTATGGTGAAGTCACGGAGGTAGCAGTAAGGTTAGCTTTCTAGTGATACGCAATGTTTTATCATCGACCCACCCACCCGGTGATTTTCTCATCCGCCGTCATCCACGTATTGCATGGATATCGACCGCGTCGGATACATTGAGTGATTTCCTCAACCTACCTCCATCATTTTAAACATAGGTATCGACGGGGGGGGTGGGGGGGGGATACACCGAGTGATTTTCTCAGCTTCACCTCACCATGTTGTTCATACGTATCGACCGGGTGGGTGTTGGGGGGTGCGGGGGGGATACACCGAGTGATTTTTGCATCCCATTTCCAATGCATTCTGTGTGTATCGACCGGGCTGGAGGCGTCGGCTCATCCAACTATGACCGGGGCCTGATCGGCTGCGGCGCTGGAATCTCGTCCGGCTCGAGAGCGTGCGGCCGCGAAGCGTCACCATAGACAATTGCGGAGCGGAATTAGACGCAAAGAAGCACAGTATGTTACTCTATTCCACTCCACAAACTGCCTTTCTGCTACTGAAAACAGTCGATACCGCTTTTTCGCGCAACGCCGCGATGGAAGTATGATCCCGGTTTAGTGGACGAACGATCGCAGCAACCACGTCCATTCTTTGGACTAGTGGAATTAATGAGGCGACGGTATGTTATGTGTATGCGAGCAATCGATTTAGGGTATCCAGTACACAATGAAGCCGTGGGCGGGTTTCCGCTGCATTTACTTAGCCCCGAGAGCGCATTCACCGCAAACCTCTGGAGGGACCCAAGGCGGGTGATGGCCATAATGTTTTGCAGCTGCATGAGAGGCGGGGGCAACTCCGCGTTCCGTCCAATTACGCGCGTTGCTCCTTCCCCGTCCGTCCAGTCGCATCCCCGTTTCCCACCTCTCTTGAGGCTGAAATACATTACGACCATCACCCACCCACGACACAAACGCAGAGGATTTTCGCGACGCGCGTCGCGTCTATCCACAACTCCTCCCTTTTTCGCGTACCGAGTTCACAATACTGTATATCAAACGAATAATATTGATTTATCATATGATTTCAGCTTTTGCTCACTATCACAGGTTTCATCTGTCCTTGGTCCCAATGATTACGCTTCGGAAAATGTTCATATAGATGCTGTGAAAGGAGAATCCCATTTCAAAATTGAATCGCAATGATGAGCTCATTAAACATTTTTCGAATGTTGGCCGAATGACTGAAAACTGCAGTCGTAGAACTCAACAGAAATTTTTCAGGGACTCGCAAGAGAACTATGATATTGACCAATGAACTTTTCGCCCTTATCATTGTCATCTCCTTGGAGCCTTCTCTTTTGGGGAGTTAGAGCTACACTATCGCGCAAGAGAAATTCGCTCGCTCTTCGAGCAACGCAGCCTGCGGATTAAGCATTTGAATTTTGGTTTTTAAAGGCAGAAATCGCGGAAGAGAAGTTCCCTCTCTCCACAGAATTCGAGACTACGGAAGAAAATAGAAGAAAGAAGGAAATAACACGGGAAGAAACCGTTGCTAAATGGTGAGAAATGCATGGAAAAGGCTAATATTGGAGATATTTCTTCCAAAAAGGAAAAACTGGGAAGCAAATGCCGAAATTAAGGATTTAAAGGGTCAACGTCAGCAAGGAGTCCAAAAGAAAAGAAACCCTTCCGGAAAATAGCCAAAAACATATAAAAGAAGAGAAACACTTGAAAGACAATGGAAATGTCTAAAGGCAGCATACACGCTCGTGAACGTGATTGAGATAACTACGGAAATGGAATGGTTTGGCTCAGAACACAACGCCTAGGAGTTTTTAAGCGTCAAAAACGACCCGCAATGCCGCTACACGAGAATCAAGTTGGCCCCGCCCTGTATTTCTCCGCCCCCTGTATTTGCCGTCCCTATCCAAAACAGGGGTCTCGGCCAATCCAGCCATCGGTGATGTTTATATGTGGTACAATTAGTACAATAAGCAAACCACATGCATCGGCGACGATGGGAATGGCCCAGCACCCCTGTTTTGGAGGAGAACGGCAAATACAAGGGGCGGAGAAATACAGAGCGGGACCAACTTTTTACTCGTGTAACGGCGCATTGTGGGTCGTTTTTGACGCTCCAAAATGCGTAGGCGTTGTGTTCTGGGCCATACTCTGAGAGAATCCCCCGCGATCGTTCACGGATAGAATCCCCTCGGTTTTTGGTAGGAGCCGAGAGGATACTAGCATGGGGCTATCGCGGAATGATCGCGAGATTCCGCCAGTCTTGAACCGAGAGCGTACCTCGTTCGTTCACCGATGCTCCCACGGTGCTCCATCGCGGAACCGCGATGAACCGAGCCCGGAACTCTCGCGTGACGATCGCGAGATTCGACCGGCCTCCACCCTTGATCGTACCGGATCCATGCCCTCTCGGTGTTTCACTCATACGGGTGTTGCCTATCAGGTCAGCACGAAGCTATAAGGTATTGCCGTTGCCGTATTTCGCGCTGCTTTACAAATCTGCACAGCATGAGAGCGCGGGACCGGGGAGAAACGATCGCGGTAGCATCACGGTACGAGAACGAGAATGTTAACGGATTAGTCAATTGAGTAACTATCGCGGGACGGACGCGGATAACGGGACTAGGGGGAGACAGACACGGTACTATCGCGGATCGCGGAAGCATCACGGCACTAGCGCGAAAGATTCTCTCAGAGTACCATTCTATTTTCGTAGTTATCTCAATCACGAGCGTGTACGCTGCCTTTAATGCACGCCTAATTTGAATTTTCAGGAGATCATCCTTCCTAAAACAATTAGGAGGACTGATCGATAGTAGACCATCATTACCAAATGGAGCATTCTGGGAAAACAAGGGTTCCCAAAGCGCAAACGAGGAAGCACTGAAATGCAGGCACAGATTCAGAGATGCCCTCGCCAACGGTGTCACGTAGATTTACGAGGTCCATCGAAGCGGCATTACGCACCTGGCACTACAAGCCATGTAATGTAGGAATTAGGGGCAAGGCAGAGGTCATACTTCCCGCGAAGATCAACAGCGAAGGTGCATTCAGGCACATCGATTTCGGGTGATATTCATGGTAAACATTCCGTCGCTTTGCTCGTCGAAGGAAATATGATCCTGGCCAGCGGTCGACATTCTGGTGCCGCTCGAACGCTCAGCTTAGCGCCTGAGACATTGTGGTAAATTCCGTGAGCTTGCAGCAAAGTCCCGAGAATTTAAAGATATTACTTTGTCTTCGAGCTGTCTCCTCTTTCATACTTGATACCTAAGCTACGTACATCAATCAGCACCAGATGAGATCACATTAATCAGAACAGAATGTCAATTAATGCTACATAATCAATACGGAAAACAAACTGTTGAAGAAACGTATTGAAACTACAGGTTCCCTTCCAATACTCTAGTTTGGACCAAGGTTTACTTGTCTTCGTCGCCTGCCTGAGCGGAGAGAGGGAGGCGGAAGGGAGCAGGGATGAGCGGAATTTGGAAAAACAGAATTCCGATGGTTCTTTGGCCTTGCAATTTCCGATTTTCAGAAAAAAAGCCTGAAAATACGGAAAATAAGGAATATTCACAAGATTAGATTTTATTCACCCTGTTTCTTGCCAAATTCCTGGGGGGTTATTTCGGGCGCCGAACTCGACCTTGAGGTTCGTCTTCAATTTTCACAAAGCTCGAAAAAGTTGTTGAGATAACTAAAGGCTATAAAACCGCGAAATTCTCATGGTTTCTACGCGGAGGTTAGAGACAGCGAGAGAGCGCATAACTGACGGAGGGAGCAGAATCGCTCGTGCCAGGAGTGGTGAGAAATACGAAATTCTACAGAGGATACGTTACTGGGATCATATGACCCCTGGTAAAATGCTCACGCCGGCCATTGGAAGCGTCAGAAACGAGTCAAAACTACTAAATTTGAGCGATGCAAGTCGAAAATTTTCCACAACCCCGCCCCCGAATACAAACTCGTCCAGATTGATCGTTTGAATATGCTCTGGCTAGTTTTTAATGCTTGCAACGAGGTGAGCGTTCCATTACAGGGGGTAGGAGTCTATCGGCTTTGCTATCTCAAACGTTTTTCCGCTAATATGCGCTAATTCAACCGCGCGCGTTGTAACTCGTCCACTTTCACATAATAACAAAAACAACCGTTATTCCTCTATTTGCATACAGTTTTCATTGATTTTGTCGTTAGTTCCACATACTAACAGCTCCAAACCTTCGATTTAAGTCTTGAAATCGATATCATTTTTGAGCGTGTCTGATGCCGAGCAGCGTACGCGCGCGCACGCACGCGACGGAACCGATCAAGTTTCTATCCGAAGTACAGCACATACGTGAACAAAAAGATCAGAGGGTTTAGTCCTGCTTTCTGTTTTTGGAATTTGGGGGGTCATTCAGTCCCGACGGGACGTCCAGCTGACTTCTACTGAATGAAAATATATGTCTAAGTTGTCGATAATGTGTTGGACCCATTTCAAATGGAGGGCTATTGCAGCTCTATCTGGTTTTCAATGATTCAAACGAAATAGTTATCATTCATCAGAAGATTTCCCTGACACCGATGCAGAACAAGCATACAGTTGACCGCAATGTTAAAAGGACATTGTGCAGTTGCGGACTTGCACTAAAACTACGGTAGATTCTGGCACTTTGCCAGATTTCGTCATCGATCAGGGCCACAGCTGATATTCTCGTGAGCAGAGAGACGACGGTTGGCGCCGATCGATGACGAAATCTGGCAAAGTGCCAGATTCTACCGTAATTTAGTGCGAGTCCGCAACCGCACCATGTCCTTTTAACATCCCAGGCAAACTCAAATGTCGACAGCAGGTTTCTGAGGTGTCATCACAGAGCACATCAGCTGAGGACACGAAAAAAAAGTGATTCGGGGCGAAAGAACCTGGAATCACCCCGAAAGGTCCAGGTGTAGACCTCTTAGACCCCGGATTTCGAGACGGCGGCATGACTTAACTGACGCCTCGAAAGGTTCAGTTGTCGACCTGCTACCGCCGGATTTATGGATTTTGCTGTAGACATATTATCGCCGGACTTTTAATAGTGTGGCCACCTTCAAAATTCGGAGCAGTTAATCGAGCTGGACCATCGCAGGATTCAGAAACTATTGCTGTATTATTCCTTTACCTAGCTGTGATTGTAGCCGTCCCCATACTCAACTGCCCTTAAACTTGGGCATTTCGGTTTTTTTTCTACGGTAATTATTATTGAGGTGTAACTCTTACCGACTCAATATATGAGCTATTTCGCAGGTTCCAGTCGCCGGGGAAAAATAGTTATTGATTTTCTTTCGAACCAATTCGACTTTAACGGGTTTTTTGAAACTCTAAGCAAGAAATATGCAGCAACGATACAAAAACCAAGAGAATTAGGCAAAACATTTATATATAGAACTTTAGACTATGCGAGGGCAGGATTATGGCACTAAAACAGGTTAATAAAATTTCTCCAATGGGCGAAAATCGCAGTTTCCGGGACTTTTTCGAAACAAGAACTCCTGGCATAGCTTCATTATCTGAGAATTTCCGCTCACCAAACCTCAAATTTGCGGGTGTAGGTATTATTCTTAGTGTCTTCTCTGGTTATGACTATTTTCCTGATTGTGGTTAATTCTTTCTAGAAACCCTTGAAAAGTGTTAAAATCTAATCTCTGAAAAATGGTTGATAATTGGCAAAATGATTAGGTGTAGGCAGTAAGATAAATCGTTGTGCATTGTTACCAAATGTGGAGTTGATTGGCTTAAAGGCACAGGACACCCAAAAAATTAATTTTCAGATTGCATGCTTGTCTTCAAGAGAGTCACACACTGATCACAGTGATATCTCTGAAATCGTCCAAGACCCCCTTTGAACAGAGTTATGGCTCCCTAAAAGTACCTATTTTTTGAGGATGAAAAATTGGTGGACGAGTTGTCTCAGGCCTGTATTTCTCTTCATTCGCAATCGTTGCGTGAGAGAAAGCCAGGATAAGGAGACAGTCCGGTAATGGACTGAAGAACGACGACTTGTTGAAATTTATCCATCCATTTGGCTGCTATCGAGTTCGAAAATCTGTTAGGGGGTCGGGCCTGTGGTGGTGAGCGAAGGGGGTCGGGCCTGTGGTGGGCGCCTATATCTCGCTTATTCAGAGAAATTGAGATCTGGCATTTGGCACTCGTTATACAGGAGTGGTCTTCTACCCAACTACATGAAAATCTCAAAATTCATATCTGAGTTTCAAGAAATTCGAAACTCGCTAAATTGAGAAAAAGTAGGTTTCAAAAAGTACGAGTAAGTTCAAAAATAGATCACATACTCGATTCAATTGTTTTACGTGTGAACATTTGCACAAAAATTGAAGCAATTAATCGATTTCAAAGCTCAGATGGTTCCCAAGTAATATACTTGTGCAAATGAACAACTTCCCAGGTACATACTGAGGGCGACGGCCGGCGAACCTCTATGCCGAAAACGACGGCCGGCGCCCCACATTTTGAGGGTGCCCGCCAGCGGCGAACCATGCTGCATGCGACGCACACGCAGCGCGGATATTGGCTCTCCTGCGGACCACAAAACACGCCACGCCATCTTCAATTCGGCCGGTCGGAGAGACAATTGATAATGATCACGACTGATCACGTCGTAACTTGGCTAGCACGTGCACGGGCGGTATAAAAGGCGCCTCATCTCACTAGAGTCCTCAATCGGCATTCTAATGCCGGCCCTGGAAGATGACTTCGAGTCACTCTCCGGAGGCCAGCTTATTTTTGACCGCTGAGGGGATAGGGGTATCTCTACGGCTGGCGGGGGGGGGGGGGTTCGCCGTGATCCACGGGGGAGGGTGGTTCCTCACCGCAGATTGCGGGGGACCGGAGCGTTTCTCTGCCGTGGGGCCGGGGTGACATGCTTGAGGTAAACAATAATACAAATAATGATCGCGGGCCATTAGGTAAAGGTCGGCGGGCCGCCGACATACGGCTGGTCGGCGAACCAAAAGCGGGCGGCCGGAGGACGGAGACCGCGGGCCAGCTGGTAAAGGTTCGCCGGCCGTCGTCCTGAGTACCTGAGTTTTTGATGGGTAATTATGATGTAATCTGAATTGAGACAAATATTCGAAAAACGAACATTTGACCTAAACGAAAGCAAAGAATTTTTCGATTCCCAGGATGAACGGAATACACGAGAAGCGAAAAATATGAAACCTCCAATGAAGCGAGAAGCAAAACAGTAAAAGTCACGACGAAATCGTATATTCAAAAAAGGATGTTTCAAGACTCCAAATATACCTGGTGTTCGAAAAAATACGCATAATCAAATCTCAAGAGTCGATAAAATAGTTGAATACGACAAAAATCTCTAGAACACCATTCGAGTAATAATTCCATTCAATACAAGGCCTTGTTTGCGCCTTATCGCACAAAAACAGGTGTGCTTCACGAAAGACAGAAAAACAAAAGCAGTTTCTTCAATTGCGCAACCAACTGAATATTTTGTTGAGCATTCGGAGATTTGGACGATCAATCGTCACCGGCTGTAAGATGTGTTGCCTTGTCAACCTGCAGTGAACCTGCTATCGACAGGTCGATAGCAGGTCGATAACAGGTCCATATTATTCTCCCGGAATAATCTGCTATCGCTGGTTGCTCGAGAAACAGGTGGTTCAACCTGCTGTCGACATTTGAGTTTGCCTGAGATTGCGGTCAACTGTACGCATCTGCATGCATAAATATGTGCTATTAATTATGAAACACTTTGCAATGTTCGCGAACAACGCTAGCGAAGGAATGAGCTTAAACTGACAGTAGAGAATTCAATAAGCAGCAGGAAGAGAGGAAATGATTGGATAAAAGGTAGAGACGGCGCTACGATGGATATTGCGTTGTGTGGCACACAAATATGTGAAGATTATCCAATTTGTGTCGAGTTAATAGCGGACAGAAGGGCTGAGCAGAAGCGAGAATGAAGGGCGAGACGACGGACCCAACCACGACTGGTTCTCGTCATCACCATCGAGCGAGCACCTGCGACCGGAGCAGCAACCCGTCAGCACACTCGTTGGCATTTCACAAACTTCTTTTTTGAGGCGGCTGGCTAGCAATAAATACAATTGACCTCAGAAGGAAAGTAGCGTGAGAGAGATGTTTTATACTTGCAGAGACTTCCCCATCATGCACCACAATACATATCTAAAAAAAACCTTCTTAAATCTCTGAATCTTTCACAGCCATTTCAGTTCATCGCTTCCTCTTCTCAAAATCCACAAACTCTCAGAGCCTGAATCCAATGATCTAGCAGCAAAATCGAAGACTTCTTTGGAGAGAAGACCCCTTCTGAAGGTTGGAATGGCTTCTCTATCCAGTCGAGCAGAATGTCTGTGATAACCCTTCACCAACTCTAGGAAGGTCATCACTTACGGTGGTCCTCGTTCCACTCGGCAACTCCCTGGTCCATTCTCGGTGTTGGAGCTTCTCCTTCTCCCCCCACCCCCCCCCCACCCAACGGATTGGAGACGAGCACTGCGCTGAAAGTCTGCCGAGCGAACTCCGTTATTTTTCCGGGCATTTCCGCCTCGGTCCCTACTCGATCGCCGGATGTACCTTGCACGGCTGTAGAAAGTAGAGTAGGAGTGGAGTATTGGAACAGAGTATGAGCAACGGTGTTGAGCACGAGAAAGCCTATAACATGAGCATTCTTTCTCTTAAAGGCACAGTCCAAGCTCACGGACGAACTCTGAGATTTCCACATAACCGTGAAGTAGATCCACCCTGTATAACACCTGCAAAGTGCGAGCGCTCAATTCCTACGAATGAGCGAGATATAAAAGGAAGCCACCTTGGAGCGCCCACCGCGAGAAGCCACTTTGGCACGCCCCTTTCACGATCTCTCGGGCCCAATCATGGCGAAATGAGCGATGGTTTCCGATCAATAGCTCCATTCTTCCCTTCATTCTCAACTTCTGTCTTTGTTCAGGTCGATCCGCATACATCGGTTGCAAATGACGGAAGTTACAAGCTTCGGACAACTCGTCCACCATGCTTCCGTAGCTCAATTTTCGAGGGGCCATAACTCCGGTACTAGAGGGTCTTGTACGAATTCAGGGGCATCATTGGAATCAGTGTGGGACCGTTTTCAAAATAGGCAGAAGAACTGAAAAACGATTCTGAGGTTGGACTGTGCCTCTAAAGGCAGCAGACCTGTTTGAAAATGGTATCGATTTTATGACTTAAATCGAAGGTACGGAGCAGGTAGTACGGGGAACTCACGAAAAAAAACCAACGAAAACTGTATGCAAATAGAGGACTAACGGTTGCTTCTGTTATCGATAAAAAATGGGCGACTTACGCTGCGCGCGGTTAAAGCAGTGAATGTTAGCCACAACACGGTTGAGTTGGCGAAGCTGATGGACTCTTACAGGCATTCTACTAGAGGCCATACGACTCCAATAGCGTAGTTATCTCAACAACTTTTTCGAGCCTTTCTGCTGCCTTTAAAGGCACAGTCTACGGTCCAAGCACGTAGGTCAATTTGATATTATGGTCCGACCGCTGTGTATAGCAACCCTGCCAACCGTGGAAACTCAACTCTTCAGAATAGGCTTGAAAAATTTTGCACCCATTTCCTCCGCCCACTCTAAGGCTTCCGGTCTCACAATCAATACGGACGAGACGCGCCATGGATTTTGATGATAATCCACGTTCTTCCACTTCTTAGGCCCTAGTTATACACCAGCGTTTCGCTGCCGCTGGCTTCCGCGGCATGTCTGCTATTGGTCAATTTCGAAATCTGACTAATCGCAGACGTCCCGCAAAAACCAGCGGCACCGAATCGCCGATGTATAACTAGAGCCTTATCGGTCTAGCTTTATAGTGCGATCTGCTCCGGTGCGATGACTAGCGACAAGGAAAAACAGGCCCGAGACAACTCGCCCAGGAATTTTCGTTTGTAGTGAGTTTTGAGTGAGATTTTGACTCTCCACGGTGGCTATTAGGGCTGTGCGCTATAACGTTCACGTGTTAACGCATTGAGAGGTTAACGAGTTTTTTCCCGAAAATTAACGATTAACGGCTAACGAAAAATTCTTAGGATCACGCTATTAGTTCGTTAAATGTAGCGCAATTATGGCATTGATTGGTATGAGACCTCTGATGATTCAGTGATTTTTGCTGTGGTCAAGTAATTGTTTTTAAAAATTTTAACGAGATTCAAAATCAACGTGTTTACGCATTAACTGGTTAACGCGGTTTATTATCGAAAATTAACGAACGCTTAACGAAAAAAAAATATTTTTCGTGCACGCACACCCCTGGTGGCTATCCCTTTCGTCGAGTGCTGGGTTGGACAACTGAGTAAATGCATGGAGGCGCGGTTCTTCTAAGTTCACCTCCGGTAAAGCATGGGTTTGGGGTGAGCCAAATGAATGACAGCGTTGGCCAGAGATCTTGAGCTTATTCGCAATCACTTTGAATCTAGCCAGGTACCAAGTTGTTAAACAAGTTTTGTCGTTCGATAAAAAATCCCAATTTTATGGTTCAAAATACACTTTTTCAATCACTATAATCTCCCTGAACATTAATACACTTGCTCCAACAATCCTCCTATCTGTGGATCCCTTACCTGAAGTGAGAATTGGGAAGGTCTGCAAAATACTCTTCAACAGCCGTTATAACCTCTTCATTTGATGAAAAACGCTTGCCACGCATAAATTTTTCGAGTTCTGGAAACAAATGGAAGCCGTTGGGGGCCAAATCTTGTGAATACGGTTAATAACAATTCAAACTATATTTCATGGACTTTAGCCATTGTCGAAATGCTCTTGTGACACGGTGCATTGTCCTGACGAAAAAGGTTTTTTTTTCTTCTGCAAACCGGGTCTTTTTTCACGAAGTTTTTCCTTCAACTGGTCCAAAAGGTTGCAATAATATTCAGAATTAATTGTTTTACCAGTTTGCACGTAATTCACAAACAAATTCCTTTCGCACCCCAAAAAACTGATGCCATAACCTTCTTGGCCGATTGCGGGACACGAACTCGTTTCGAAGCCGAACAACCAGGTTCACACCACTGTTTAGCCTCTCGTTTTGATTCAGAATCATGGTGATAGACCCAAGTCTCATCCATAGTGATCAATCGACGCACAAAATCCTTTTTAAAACGCTCCAAATGTTGCTGAGAAAGTCGCATTCGAATGTGTTTTTGTTCCATTGTTAGCGAATGCGGCACCCATTGTGCACACAGCTTTCTAAAACCCAAAATTTCACTTAAAATATTGCTCACACTGCCTAATGTGATGTGTAGAGCCTCTACTAAATCTCTCTCAGTCGATCGACGATCTTCCAAAACCATATCCTGTATTTTGGCTATGATTTCTGGTGTTGATGCGCTTTTGGACGTCCTTCACGTGGATCGTCTTCAAGGCTTGTACGACCATGTTTAAATTCAGCAACCCATCTTTCTACCTTTCTAATTGTAGGTGAACAATCATTATACACTTTTCACATTCGTTCGTTAATTTCTTTTGGTGCTACACCTTCCAAAAATAAGAGTTTTATCACTGCACGATATTCAATTTTTTCCATTGCTGTGACACGGCGACACTAAATGGCTTGTAAACAAAGAATGAATCGACAGATTGAAATGAAACTTTAAATACGTTCATATGAAGAGTGTACCAACAAAACCAAAAGATTTTGGGCTAGTAACAACGCCCTCCCTTATCGAATGACAAAACATATTGAACAACCTGGTAACATGGGAGGATCGCGTACACAATCTCAAACGTATTTCACGTGAATTTTTATCAGCCCGTTTTTAGCTGTATAGTGACTGACGTTCTCTATAATAACTATAATAATAATAAAAATAATAATAATAATAATAATAATAATAATAATAATAATAATAATAATAATAATAATAATAATAATAATAATAATAATAATAATAATAATAATAATAATAATAATAATAATGACTTGACTTACTTACTTACTTAATCGGTTGGCTTTCGCCTGACGCGGTCATTCCGCATCTTCACCGAGGTGTGCCGTCCTAGTAGTCAGCCGTGTCCATTTTTCACGGTCTTCAGCCACAATTTGAACACATTCCATCCAGCTGTCACTATTCCATTTCCTGCGAAACGAAACATCGCGCCTGAACTGTCTTTCGATGCCGAGTGACTTTAAATCCTCTTTAACCACATCCGTCCAGAACTTTCGCCTACGCCCAGGTGGCCGTTTCCAGACAGGATTTGGAAGCATTTTTAAAGCGTGTTGTACGAGACGATCCGGCGTTCTTCTTAGTATATGCCCGAGCAGTCGAAGTCGACTTTCCATTGCTGCTTGAGATGGCGTTAGGAGATGCTGGCACCTCCCTCGTGTCAAGCGTTGATGTACTGCGTCGATTTCGTTGTAAAGGTCTTCGTTATGGCATACACGCGGCCAGAAATATCCAAGCAAACGCCTAAAAAGCTTCCTCTCCGTGCAATCCAACCTTTCCATCTGCGTTTTCGGTGCTGCCCACGTCTCCGATCCGTACATCATGATAGGGCGAATAGCGGATAGGTAGACGCGCAACTTGACTTCCTTCGCGATGGTGGTAGACCACAAACACTTGGTTAGAGAAATGAATGCAGACGTAGCTTTCGCACATCGTTGTCGAATATCCGCTGCATAACTACCATCGTTCTTCAGCAAACAGCCCAAATAACAGAAATCGTCCACCAGTTCGATACGTTGTCCGTCCACACAAACTCCAGTTGAAGGCCTCTGAGAGACCCACATCTGCTTGCATTTGTCGGGACGAAGACGAAGTCCATAGGCTGCGGCATACTTCGAAACGAGGTTCACAATCCTTTGCAGTTTTGCGTTGTTTTCAGCGAATAACACAATGTCGTCGGCGTACTCCAGGTCGACAAGGGAGCGTCCTGATGGTGTTAGGATCACATCCGCAGGAAACTGTTCTGGCAACTCTACGCATGATGTCATCAACGGCGAAGTTGAAAAGAAAAGGTCCTGCAACGGCTCCTTGCCTTACTCCTGTTTTCACCTCGAAAGCTGACGTAAATCCGACAGGTGTACGAACTGCTGCTGTTGTTCCTTTGTTCATGTCCTCGATTAACCGAACATACTTTTCCGGGACTCCATCTGCTCGCAGAGCATTGAGCAATCGATCACGATGAGGAGAGTCGAACGCGGCTTCAAAGTCCAAAAAGCAAGCTGTAATGGCTTCGAAAACCGCTGCCACGATTCAATTACTCTTCTCACGACGAACACTTGGTCGATGGTCGATCTTCCAGGTCGAAAACCGGCTTGCTCATCTCTGGTCGTTCCTTCACGATGTTTGATAAGTCGCTCGAGAATGATACGTTCTAAAACCTTGTACATGACACGAAGTAGAGAGATTCCTCTGTAGTTCTTAGGATCCGTGACGGATAGCTTCTTGTGAAGAGGTACGATGATCGCATGTCTCCACGAATCGGGTATCCTTTCGCTCATCCATATGGCACGGATGGTGTTGGTCATTTCACGAATCCCAGACGGAGGAAGAGCTTTCAGCATTTCAGCAGTGATGTTGTCATCTCCACCTGCCTTTCCATTCTTCATTTTCCGGACACAATCCAAAACTTCAGACTCAGTCGGCGGTTCCTCACTGACATCGTAATGTGCTCGCTGAACATGCGGGAGCTCAGGTACTGATGGCGCTAGACGGTTCAGTAGTGAACTGAAGTAATCCTTCCATATTGGCAGCGTCGCATCACCAACTGCAACTCCATTGGTAGTGTTCAAGACAGGAGAACATCTCTTCATCTTCCCGCTATACTGTCGCAGCAACGTGTAGGCTTTCTTCGGATTCTTCTCCTCCCAAGCCTTCTCGAACTCCTTAGCTCTACACGTCCACTCTCGTTCGCGGTCACTTTGAAGCTGCCGACGCAACTTCCTCCTCAGACGCTTCTCCTCCACGAAGTTTCCTGCAGTTCGTAGAGCACATACTCTGTTGTAGGTAGATGTTGTTTCTTCTGAGACGTAGGCGAACTTCTTCTTAGGCTGTACAACCGGGAGTGCCTCTTTCGAAGCGTCCTGGATGCACTTGACAAAAGAATCCGCGTCGCAAAGTTTCTTCTTAGTCCGTACTCCGATGTGAATAGAAACGCGTTGTCGGAAATTCCTTCTGCACTCTTCATCTCTGAGACTTGTCATGTCAATCCTCTGGAGAGGCTGGAGCCCTCGCTTCCTCTTATGAATCCTCGCAGTGAAGTTCAACAGAACAGGACGGTGATCCGAATCGAATGCGACATCCCACACAGCTCTAGATCTTCGAATGTCCGATACTGGAATATTCATCGTCAGGACATAGTCAAGCTGTAGTTTCAAAGTTGTCATCTTCCGCTTCCGCTGCTCTTCTGGAGATAGCCGGGTTGGTCCCTGCCACGTAAGCTGATGGCGGCGATGATTCCTCTTGAATGTCGATGCAATAATCAGACCACTGCGTTCACAAAGTCGACAAGGCGGTAGCCATTGTCCGATGTTTGCTCCACTGGGTAGAACCATTTACCGAGTACTTCGGATTCCTGATCAAGTCCCATCTTCGCATTTGCGTCAATCCCCACGACAACAGCATGTTGACAAGGTATCCTGGCCAGCAACGTATTGAGTTCCTCATAAAACGCATCCTTCGAATTGTCTTCGGCGGTTTCAGTGGGCGCATGAGCACTCACTATCCACAGATTGAATCCTCTGTGATCCCGCAGTCGTACGAATGCATTCCGACACGACGTTGAGCCGAACTCCTTGACCATACCATTGAAATCCTTCCTTACAGCTATTGCACAGCCTCCCACTCTCCTATCGTCAGCGTTACCGCAGTAGATGGTGTACTCTCCGACGCTGATGACGGGTCTATCCTTGAGGCGGGTTTCCTGCAAAGCAGCAAACGGTGCATGGAAATAGCTCAGAAGTCTGGATAGCGCAGTTTTTTGCATCTCACTCGACAGCGATCGACAGTTCAGGGTGGCGAAATTGTGGCTTGTGGCCAAAGACTCCATGACTCCCTAGGTACGGATCCTAAGGTGTTATGGACCAGAGGCCTTAGTGTGCCGGACGGCGACACCTTTATGCAATGTGCGGGATACTTTCGCGATATAGTTGTGCACGCTATATCGCTCGAACGTTCCCTGTGTACACTCAAACGTCTGCTGGGTTCAGTAGAAGCAGGGGCACCAACGAGCAGGTACCAACAGACTTGTATACACACCCCCAATAATAATAATAATAATAATAATAATAATAATAATAATAATAATAATAATAATAATAATAATAATAATAATAATAATAATAACTATAATAATATTTCATTACGTAGTTTAAGACATACGTCAGATATGAAGAGACAGAAAAAAAAAGAAATTGAAAAGAAAAAAGAAAAAGAAAAAGCCATTTACTTCATGTAGACTGGTTCGGTTCCTTGGGCACTGTTGTCAGTGTGGACGAGAAGTACGAGCTTTTTCTTTCTATCATCCATCATTGCATTGATACTTTCGTTCCCCTCGAACCGTGTGACCGTAATAAACGAAGACTCCCACCGCATTTAACCAACCTTGAGCGGTTGAGATCTGAGGCGTGGCGTTTGGCTAAAACTCAGGACTGTGCTGAGTTCTGGGAACGGTTCAAGAAACTTAGTGAACGTTTTGCTAATAAATCGAAGAAGTATAATAACCATACTGAGAAAAAAGCGGTCGAGTCAAGTGATAAACATTCCTTTTTCAGATTTATCAACTCTAAACTCCGGGAAAAAACAGGTGTTGGAGTTCTCAAAAACCCCTATGGGGCATTGGTGAGGAATGCTAGTGATAGAGCTGAGTTGTTGGCGGATGTATTTCAAAAGTCGTTTTCTGACGTCTCTTCTATGGACAGTCTACCTGTGTCCAATTCTTTCGCTGTTATGGCTGATTCATGATGGTTCTTCAAGGATGAAATTATCAAGGAACTTCTTACCTGGCCCTCATCCAACTCTATCACTCATACCACTCAGCTTTGTCAAGCAGGTCGCTCTTGATATTGCAGGTCCCCTGGAGTATATTTTCAATCTGAGCTTCATGTCTAGTGAAGTCCCCATCAAATGGAGGCAATCATTTGTTACCCCCATTCCAAAAAAGCCCCCTTTCACAGACCCTGCTAATTTCAGGCCAATCAGTATAATATCTATTTTCTCACGGCTGTTTAAAAAAATTCTGAAGAAGAGAATCGTTTGTCAGTTAGAATCAAATCAGGTTATCCCTCCCTTCCAACATGGTTTCCAGGGAGGAAAGTCCACTGTGACGGCAACCATAGAAGCGCTTACCAAGTGGACGGCTTTCCTAGATGTTGGGAAGAGTGTTGATGTTGTGTATTTTGATTTTGCTAAGGCTTTTGATAAAGTTCCTCATGATAAATTGTTACAAAAACTCGCAATGGTTGGTATCCATCCGCGAATAGTTTCATGGATACGTTCGTTCCTAACTGACAGGACGTTCTCGGTTCGTGTTGACTCTTCTCACTCAACTCCAAGGCCAGTCCTGAGTGGTGTACCGCAAGGCGGGGTATTTTCGCCCATACTTTTCAACATATACACTCACGAAATCGCCAGTCTTGTCACTTCCTGTGGCACCGGTTTCAGTGCATTTGCGGATGATATCAAGATCTATCGGGACGTTCCCCAACCGGAGAACTGTATCTTGCTACAACAGTCTATTGACATCCTTAGTACTTGGTCTTGCGATTGGAATCTCCCGTTGGCAAAAGAAAAAACGAAGGTTGTCCACTTGGGTAATTGCAATGCTAACAGTAAATATACTGTCAGTTGCTGTCAGATTCAAGAAGTTGACCAAATAACTGATCTAGGGCTCACTATTACTACAAGTCTGAGTTTTGATAAGCACTGTGAATCTATCTCGAATAAAGCATCTTTTGCTATGAATAATATTTTCAGGGGTTTGTCAACTTGCAATCCCTCTGTGCTTATCAGAGCTTACACCACGTTTGTAAGGCCTCTACTCGAGTACGGTACCCCGGTATTCAACCCCGCCAAACTCAAGAACATTAATAGATTGGAAAAGATACAGAACAATTTCACTAGAAGAGTTCTTATTAGACAGCATGGCTTCATTTATGGGCAATTGCCCTCCGCTGCTGAAAGAAATGCACTCTTTGGCCTTGAGCCTTTGGCTCTCAGAAGGAAGAAGAATGATTTATTTCTGTTCCATCATATCCTTTTCAATGGCAAGTTTGGTCTTAGGCCTGGGGATTTCGTGAGAACGAGAGATTCGGTAACCCGGGGGGTCCGATTAAATTCCACCGTATCGTGTCGAATCTTGAGTGTCGGCGCTGCTTTTTCACTAATAGAATTGTTCCGGTATTCGAAGATCTCAGTAGGAACGATACTATTCCTATAAACTTCGGCGCTTATAAGAACTTAGTGCACGTGAAACTGGCTTCCGGAGAGCGGCAGAATGACCCTCCGTAATGCTGGGTTGCTCGTTTCCCTGTGCTATTCTTCGGACTGATCTATCGTTTGTTCTCGTTTTCATTGGTTCACAATATCTTTGCTTTGAATATGCCTTTTGAGGTTGGTTGTTTGTTTTCCTGTTTTCTCTTTTTTTCCACACGAGTGTAAACTTGTGTAAATAAATATATATGAGGACGAAATAAATGAGGACGCACGTAAACCGCAGTTCTATTCAGAAAGAATCTGTGTTCTTGCCAAATGCTGAAACTTTCTAAATAAATGAGGAATAGGCTGCAGCTCACGTAAGTATGCAGAACCCGCTTGACAAGTAAAGCTGAAGACTCTAAGATTCAGTCTTGGTTTTCTATAGGAAATTTTCACTGAATCACCACGAGTCCGTGAAGATAATAAAGTGTGGAATTGCGAAACATCAACTTTCATGATCCTTGATATCATCTTGAACACCATACATACATCTCTCACTTTTCGACGCGATTCCAAGCTGGTCAGTTTCAAGGAGTTGTTTCTTACTCGCGTTCGGGATATTGTCGAATATGTAAATCCAAATGTACGGATGAACAGTTTTCTCGTGTAATTGTTCTGAACTTTCTCAATCAGTGCAATATCTTTTTTTTTTGAAATTCTCCATTCGTATATGGATGAAAACCAAGATTTATTGCACAGTGCTTCCCATATTTGCAAATCTCGCTGCGGACCACTCAGCAGCCAGCTCGCCCATCGCGCGCGTTGAATAATGGACGCATTTTTCGCAGCGCATGCGACGGCTGCTCCAGGGTGCAATGCAGACTGAAAGATTCTGTGGCCACTCATCCGCGACTGCCTCGCCATATACCATTAAATGGTGTCCGTGACTCCCTCGTGTCTCCTCCTCAAATCCACAGCACCTGTCCAGCGTTCGCGGACGAGTCGCGGCGAAACCTCCAGCGGAGCTGTGCGGATTTGTTCCGTTCCAACACTCACGGTAAATTTCGAGCTATTCCGTTCCGTTTTCGAGCTTTGATCCGAGAATGGAAGAAAATAGTACTATTAGGTGTATGCATAGGTTTTCAGGTTTTTTAAAAAACTTGTGCTTCATCAAAGGAACATGGTAAAGTGTATTCTAATAAAACTGCTGTCTATCGTTAGGTACGACTTTCTGCTATACTACAAAAGCAAAGTTTACGTAAAAAACGGTCTGCGAGTTTTCACAGGAAATCGAATTTATCGGGATCCATTACAACAATAATGGCGAACGAACGGCTAAAAACGAACCATTGATAGCCCTATACGGCCCTCAAACTTATATACGCTAAGCCCTATTTCTCGTTGGCCGTTGAGGGGGAGGGGGGGAGGCGCCGGCATAGCTCATGCAAGTTGGAGGGCCATATGAGGCTATGAATGACCCGTTTTCAGCCGTTCTTTCGCAATTTTTGTGGCAATGAACCCCGAGACATTATATTCCCGCTGAAAACTCGAAGACCGTTTTTATCGTGAACACAGCCCTTAAAGGAAGTGTTCACGATAATATTCGTTTCCGAGATTTCCACTCAAAACAATGCGTTGGCAACCAAGCGTTACCAAAGTTACGAAGAAACAGCAATGAACGCACTAAAACGTCCTTTTTCAGTGACATTATTTTCTGGCCTGGACAAGTTCGATTGTGGGCGAGTGGGGTAGGGCAATCCCCTGAAGGGTATCCAAGGTTTCCTTGACGATTTCTCGCAAGGCTCAATTGCACCAATTGTTGTTGGTTACGTTTTAAGTGAAGGGTTCAGTAGACTGGAGCAGCTAGTTTATTCCAAGACATTTTGATTTCTTTTACGATTTTTTAACCAAAACCTTCAACGCGTTTTCACTGATGGAACATGTACAATACCCGCGCTAAGTTGAAAAAACGGGGAGCATTTGCCAAACTTGGCAAAAAAGCGTCCGATGCATGTAACTTTTTTGAACGAAGACGTTTTTGGATTCTGAAAACGCTATCACATTCACAGCCCGAATTCCTACATAGTAATGTACATTGTGGACCGAAGTTCCCTAGACCCGCTTTGTTTTCGAGTAAAATAGTTGTTGCGGCCGTTTCACAATAACGTCGCGCGCGGCAAATGCGGCGAAACTTTGAGTAGTAACTGTACAAGTAATAGAAGAGCAATCTCTATTTTCTTCGTGAATTAGATGAAACTGGGGCTATCTAAAGATCTGTGCAGATAGAATTTTCGAAATCCTTCATTAAACACGCTTGGGAGCTACCTGAAAAGCCGGACTTTTGCCGCGAAAGCCCCAGACCGACAAATGGAGGATTTTGAAAATTCAATCTGCACAGATCTCGAGAGAGCCCCACTATCATCTAATTCACGAAGAAAATATAGATTGCTCTTCTATTAACTGTACAATTACTACTCAAAGTTTCGCCGCATTTTGCCGCGCGCGACGTTATTGTGAAACGGCCGCAAAAACTATTTTACTCGAAAACAAGGCGGGTCTAGGGAACTTCGGTCCACAATGTACATTACTATGTAGGAATTTGAACTGTGAATATGATAGCGTTTTCAGAATCCGGGAACGCCTTCGTCCAAAAAAGTTACATGCATCGGACGCTTTTTTGCCAAGTTTGACAAATGCTCCCCGTTTTTACGAAACTTAGCGTGGGTATTGTACTCATATCCTTAAAGTACTAGTCATAAAGTAACGAATGATGTCCATTGGCTGCTCTCTTCTTCCATTTGGAGCAAGAAGCAGCATTTCCTGCGACGTTTCCTGATACCAAGGTTGACATGGTTAGAGCACAAATAAGGCGTTGTTTACGATTTAGCAGATTGATAAGCATGAATTTCTGGAGGAAGTTGATGATGCTTTAGCATGGTACTCTAAATGCGGTACTGCGCAATTCAACGCGCTAGTTACGCCGTGCTTTGTGAAACCCTCAAAACTTATGCACACACTTAAAGGCAGCATACACGCTCGCAAAAGTTGTTGAAATAACTACATTAGTGGGGTCGTACGGGCCCTAGAAGAGCCCTCACGAAGTTGGTAGAGTTGAAAACGAGTTAAAATGACCGTA
Source organism: Aplectana chamaeleonis (assembly GCA_029168955.1). Lineage (NCBI taxonomy): Eukaryota > Metazoa > Nematoda > Chromadorea > Rhabditida > Cosmocercidae > Aplectana > Aplectana chamaeleonis. The sequence goes on along the minus strand of JAPDOI010000223.1, from coordinate 1,141,716 downwards.
TTTGAGCCGTATTGAGTCAAAAAGTCATCCTTTCTCCGCCCATCAATCCGGGCTCCGCCCCTCAATACAAATGTTCAGTGCTCGATTACGGTCACTTTGCCTCATTTTTTACGCTTCTAACGTCGTAAGTGTTCCAGAAAGAGCCGTACTAGTGCACTAGCGTCGTTATCCCAACAAATTTATTGCTAGCTCCGCTATTTCAGCCAATGCGGTAAAACTCGTCCACTTCTGGGTCAATATAGAACGAACCGTTATTTCTTCATTTCAGTTGATTTTTTTCCGGTTTTTTCGTTATCTCTGACTATCAACAGCTTCAGACCTTCGATTCAATCCATAAATTGATATCATTTTTGAGCGTGTATGCTGCCTTTAATACAGGGCCAACGGTTCTGCCAGCGAATTTCCAGACAAGGCAATGTTTGTTTGTAGGCATCGTACGCGCCGAAAGCCATTTTCTAACTTCTAAATATATTCTTCAACCAACTGGGACTGGCTGAGGTGGTTTGCGAAGTTTGTTGTTCTACAATCGCGCTCCAACGAAATCATGGCCCAAAACAGACAAGGGTAGAGAATTCGAAAACTCTATAAAGCCTCAGTCCAATCTCAGGAGTAATTTCTGATATTTTACTCAGGGCGCGGCCTGCAGCCACCCCGCTAAACGCAGGATCGCAGTTTCCTTAAACAAGTGGGACACTACAGAGAGAAGATCGGCCCTGCTCAGAATACCCCAGAAGCAAAACCGCGTGCCCTGCCTGAAAAACAAGTCAGGAACTCTGCTTTTGTACATGTTGCCATTGAGCTTCCCTGCACACACCAATTTTTCCTTTTGGAAAAGTCCTGGTTCCCTTACAGGGGTGAGGCGCTTCTTTTTGTTTCCGGGGTATTGGGGGCTGGGCCACTTTTTCCCTGTAGTTTCTCACTAATTTGCGGGAATTGAAATTCATATATCAAATATATGTTCAATATCGAAAATTGCCCTTGAGGTTGGACTGTACCTTTGAAGGCAGCATACACGGTCGTAAACGTGGTTGTGATAACAATGTGAATCGAACCGTATGGCTTACAACATGATGCCTACGCATTTTGAAGCGTTAGAAACGACCCACAATGCCGTTACAGGAGTAGCAAGTTTGGACCCGCCCGTATTTCACGCCCACTGTATTTGCCCTTTTCCTCTAAAGCAGGGTTGCTGGGTCATCTTCGTCGTCAGTGACGTGTGTGGTTTACTTGTTAGGCAATCCACCAACAGTACCGACGGTGAAGATGACCCAGCAACCTTGCGTTGCAGGAAAAGGACAAATACAGGGGGCGTGAAAATACGGGCGGGGCCAAATTTGCTACTCCTGTAACGGCACTGTGGGTGGTTTCTGACGCTTCAAATTGCGTAGGCGTTGTAATCTGAGTCATACCATTCTACTTCCGTAGTTATCTCAATCACGTTTACGAACGTGTATGCTGCCTTTAAAGGCAGTGGTCGCGATCAAATATGTTTGTCGTCTTTTCCTCTCTAAACCCTTTTCTGGGTATAGAGTAGTAGAACCTATAAGAAAAAATCGCGAAAAAATAGCCGTTCTGGGCCAAATTCGAAGCCTGAACTTTCTTGTATTTTGATGGTGGACGAGTCCACCCCACATCATCGGCATCGATGATCTCTAATATCGAGAACATCAGCTGGCTTGAAATTGAATTTCAATCAATGAAATTCCGGATTTATGTACACATCTAGTCAAAAACATTGGTTGAAGTGCTTGCTTTCATTGTTCAACTGTTTTATTAGGTAAATTTGCATTTATTTCTTCCTCTGTGTGTCGATGATTTTTGAATGCTTGGCATGAGACTGTGATCTTTCTGTGCACGTGTGCATGAACTGGAAATTTAAGGTCCTAATAACTCTAATTCTAGCCCGTTTTTCACCGCGCTTTCTTCATAGTTTTTGAGCTGTTTTATATCTAAGCTGATTTTTGTAGTTTTTTCGATAACGTTTTTCATGGTGACCACTGCCTTTAATAGGTTTTTTCTCTTCGAAAATTAAGATATTGTTGGCGTCGTAAAGCTCGTAAACGTGATTGAGATAACTACGGAAATATAATGGTATGGCTCAGATTACAACGCCTACGCATTTTGAAGCCTCAAAAACGACCCACAATGCCGTTACAGGAGTAGCGAGTTTGGCCCCGCCTGTATTTTCACGCCCGTTGTATTTGGCCTTTTCCTGCAACGCAAGGTTGCTGGGTCATCTTCAGTTTCGGTACTGTTGGTGGATTGCCTAACAAGTGAACCACACACGTCACTGACAACGAAGATGACCCAGCAACCCTGCGTTGGAGGAAAAGGGCAAATACAGGGGGCGTGAAAATACGGGCGGGGCCAAACTTGCTACTCCTGTAACGGCATTGTGGGTTCTTTTTGGCAGTTCAAAATGCGTAGGCAGTATGTTGCAAGCCATACGGTTCAATTCACATTGTTATCCCATCCACGTTTACGAGCGTGTATCTGCCTTTAAAGGCAGTGTTCACGATAATCTTCGATTTTGAGATTAATCGCTAAATCGATCGTTTGGCCACCAGGTAGAACTGAAATGACGAAGAAATTGAGAAAAATGCCCCGGAAGGGCACCAATTCCTTTACTCTCACCCCACCTTTTTACTCTCACTGTAACTGTTCGTTGTGACAATGAAATCTTTTGTGGACCCGTATTTTGCAATTCGCTACTCTCTGTTGCTCTGTTCTTTCCTTTGGACCCAACGTATTGTTTTGGGCGCAAAACTCGGGAACGAAAATCGTCGTGAACACTACCTTTAAAGGCAGTGTCCACGATCAAATCAGTCTCCGAGTTTTTACCGGAAATCAAGAGGTTCGAGCCCTATTTGACCACAAACGTTTAAAAAACGGCTTAGAACAAGTACGATCGAGCCCTATACGGCCCTAATTTGAGTGTTCCGCTCACGCAACGCCCACTCCCTCAACGGCTACCGATAAAGTTGTTCATCTCAAAATTTCGGTTTGAGAAGGTAATCGATCATCAAATGGGGTAAGTTTAGTTAAGTGAAGTGGACTGTAGCCCCCTAAATGTATGATGTTTCCTCAAAATGGGTTTTCCAGTTATTCACGGATCAGAGGCGGTCGAAAGGAGTGGGCGTTGCGTGAGCGGAACACTCAAGTTTAAGGCTTTATAGGGCTCTTCTGTGCTTGGTCCAAGCCGTTTTTTCAACATTACTGGTGAAGTTGGACTCGGATCTCTCGATTTCCAGTAAGAATTCGGAAACTGATTTTATCGTGGACACTGCCTTTAAACCCCTTTCACAGTTTGCCGGCCGACGTCGGCCGACTCGTTATCAAATTTGATGAGTCATGATAGATAAGATGGATAGGATAGAGTAGATAGATATACCACATTCCATAACAAGTCATCCGACGTCGGTCAGACAACTGTGAAAGGGGCTTTATCGCTATATTTCTCTACAGTACCGCGCATATTTTTTGCAAAAACGGCGTTTTGCGGCGTTTTTTGCGCGCACAAAGCGCCGCTTCGTCATAACTCGCTTCAGAGTGGTCCAAAATCAATTTGAAAATATTTCTAGTTTACTCTCAACGAGAGGATTGTAACGGCCTATAGAAGTATAGACTTTTATGGAAATCGTCAGCCTTTATTCTAGAAAAAAAAACGTATTTGCAGCCCATTTCTTTCAAATTTTTTGATTTTCCCGTGTAAAACATGTCATGGCGGATGTGTGAACTGAAAAATAGGAAGCTCTAGAGTATACTCTAAGTAGGATTATGCATTTCATTCAGTGGTGACATTTTTATACACGCTTTCAGGGCCAACAATGACTGGACCTCCATAACCCCAATTCTTCAAAGAATTTAACTTTTGTAAAATATGCTTGCTAGGGTTTATGAAGTATTCATAGAACTCCTCTCTTGACGGAGCATCCGAGCGGTGACAACCATCCGACTACCGCCGCGAATTAGGATAGATGTTTTTGGAAGACCTCGAATTTTTGAGCTGTTCGTTACCAAGTTTTCATCGTTCTCAGCGTTATTACAATTGTATTCGCCTTTATCAAGTTCAAGGTAAGCAAATCAGGTGAAGTGTGGTGACTCCTCTTGTATGCAAACCCTTGTAGAGCGAAAGACGCTGCTATCCATATTTTTCTGTAGCATAAATGCAGCTTTGATAGCTGCATTTAGTGATTTACCCGTTTTTAAGCTTCCATTTTTCAGTCCTCAGCCGAGTGAAGAAATCAAAATTGCTAGACCTTTTTGAACGCTGGGCTACCTTTTGATTACCGGATTCCGTCCTGCATTCTGATCAAACATCGCAGTTTCTCCGACCCCCAAAAGTACCACTTCGCGAATGTCTCACCAGCGACCTTTTGATAAGGGCCATGTTCAGAGGACCCTCTCGGCCGTTCCAGATGTCCTCAGCCGCAATAGTCTCTCTGTCCTAGGCTCGCCTAAAAACAGTTCTGGAAACGGCCCTAACTCCCCCTTAGCGCCCCTCCACAAAGGAGATACGCCCCCGCAAATACACACCTCGCCACACATTGCACGGAAACACTTCCGAAATCGCTCTGTAGAGCACCCCAACAACTTCATCCCTTGGAAATCGGACAAAATAATCGGACCTACTGACAAAAATCGAACTCCTCCACCATCGAATTCGCATCTACATTGTACTACGACACTTTTGAGCCCTCACCATTTGATTCACTCGAAATTTTAGTCCCCTTCAACCACCCATGACACATTTTCCGCGATTTCTTCTCGGTTTTAGACCCCCATTTTCCAGCCACCCGGCATCCTACCCCACTCCGCCTGCCTGGGCTTACACAATGCTCTTCCACCTTACCAGAACTGTGTTCAGTTTCCCCACGGAATTTTCGACCCCCAAATGTACCACCACACGAATGTCTCACCAGCGACCTTCGCCATGTGCCATGTTCAGAGGACCCTCTCGCCCGTTCCAGACGTCCTCAGCCGCAATCGTCCCTCGGTGAGCTGCGGTAGTGAGGTGAGTGCCTTGAAAAGTCGAAGCTGGCGACTATCGAGATGGGCACGGAATGACCTGAAATTTGGATAAGGCATTGCTTTAGAGGGATTCTGGCCGATTTTGAAGCGATAAAGTTGTTGGGGTGCTCTACAGTGAGCGATTTAGGACGTGTTCCCGTGCAATGTGTGGCGTGGAGTGTATTTGCGGGGGGCGTTTCTCTTTAGTGGAGGGGCGCTGAGGGGGAGTGAGGGCCGTTTCTAGAGCTGTTTTTAGGCGAGCCTACGACAGAGAGACGATTGCGGCTGAGGACGTCTGGAACGGGCGAGTCCTCAGCCCCCCTCCACTAAACTAGGAGGGTCCTCTGAACATGGCCCTTGGAAAAGGTCGCTGGTGAGACATTCCCGACGTGGTACCTTTGGGGGTCGAAAATTCTGTGAATCTTGCTTGAAGGAGGGAGCTGAACACAATTCTGGTAAGGTGGAAGAACATTGTGTAAGCCCGAGCAGGCGGAGCGGGGTGGGATGCCGGGCGGCTGGAAAATGGGGGTCTGAATACGAGAAAAATCGCGAAAAATGTGCCATGGGTGGTTGATAGTTACTAAAATTTTGAGTGAATCAAGGCCGTGTGAGGATTCAAAAGTTTCGTAGTATAATGTAGATGCGAATTCGGTGGTGGACGAGTTCCATTTTTGTCCGTCTGCCCACCATCTCCTGGCGGGGCGAGGGTGAGCTGCGGCAGTGGGGTGAGGGGTCGTGAAAAGTCGAAGTTGCCGACTATCGAGATGGGGACGGAATCACCTGAAACTCGGATAAGGCATTGTTTGAGAGGGATTCTGGGCGATTTTCAAGCGATGAGTTTGTTGGGGTGCTCTACAGTAGGCGATTTCGGAAGTGTTTCCGTGCAATGTGTGGCGAGGAGTGTATTTGCGGGGGGGGGGGGGGCGTATCTCTTTTGTGGAGGGCGCCGAGGGGGAGTGAGGGCCGTTTCCAGAACTGTTTTCAGATGAGCCTAGGACAGAGAGACTATTGCGGCTGAGGACATCTGGAACTGGCGAGAGGGTTCTCTGAACATGGCCCTTATCAAAGGTCGCTGGTGAGAAATTCGCGAAGTGGTACTTTTGGGGGTCGAAGAAACTGCGAAGTTTAATCAGAATGCAGGACGGAGTCCGGTATTCAAAAGGTAGCCCAGCGTTCAAAAAGGCCTAGCAATTTGGATTTCTTCACTCGGCTGAGGACTGAAAAATGGAAGCTTCAAAACGGGTAAATCACGGGTGGTAGTAATCCCTCCGAAACTGCGAGTTTCGAAAAGATCGAAACATGCAGGTATTCTGCGAGTTTCGACCTCAAAAGAAGAGCCGATTTTGAGGCGATATGGCAATAAACAGACTTCAAACCGTATCCATAGGGTTCCCCCACCTCAAAATGACCTATATCCCAAATCTGGTGCAAAATGGTCAACCGCTCCCTATCCTGTGCTCCGTTCTATGGAGCTCATTGCGGGTTTGCCTCATGGTTTCGGGCACCCTCCCGAGATGGCTGGAACTGGCAGCAGTCTCTGCCTCTTCGCCAGGTGGGCAGAGAAATGAGAAACAGCGCAGCGGCGGTGGAGGCGCGAGAAACTGCCAGTTTGGGGGAGAAAAAGTGGTGCGGAGGACTATTTCGTCGATCAGACGAGGTCGTCGAACAGAGAGCCAGCTGCCGACAGCCGGCTGGCGGAAGTCGCCGCGCTGGTCATCCTGGCCGCACATCGACACCTCCCTAGATGATTGGTTATCGACTGAGGTCATGCACATAGATCACCGTTTGTTGGAGCGTGCAATGCAACGAGCAATACAACTTTTGAGACACTTAAAACAGGTTTTTGGTCTCAGTAAAGCCGTAGATATTACGAGATACGTGAATCTATCACACTGATGGAGAATTTCACCAATTTTTTTAAGGGGGTAGAACTTCGCGTGAGCACAAATCCTACCTGAGTGTAAAACATTCTCCAATTTTTGAGGATTGAAACCCGTGGTCCCAGAACGATTACCTTCGAGCTGCGTGCTGCAACAGTCGGACCAGGATTTCGTTTTAAATTTTAGAAAACGATTTCTTAAAAATCAAAGAAGGATGAAAAAGCACAATCAAACAATTTCCTAGATAGGCGAAAACAAACTTATTTTGTTCGAACCAACAAAAAAGAAAAAGCTCTGCTCCTGCGATCGTTTAGACGAACGAACAAAGTTACAAACGAAATCAGAAAATCTCATTCGTCTACGGGTGTAGCAGGCGATGAAAATGGTTAGGGTAGGCTTCACACAAGAATCGAAAGGTGAAAAATTGTGGCAGGAAATGACAGCAATAATATTTGCAATAAAATCAAAAAGTATAATAAAATCCGTCGAAGAATGGTGAGGAAAATGAATACGCCGGAGTCTCACGTTATTGAGATCCTGGTATTGTTGTCCGGTAGGTGGACAGAATTCATTTGAAAAAGGTACAATCAAAATATTGTCCTAAATATGTGTTATACACATGACGATGTATGAAACGAGTTTTCCATTCCGCTGGACCAGCCACTTCATTAAATACACCTTGAGTGTTTAATTTTAATTTCGTCATTCCTCTATCGTTTTTACGTTCAAAGTAGTTACTATAACATTAGCTACTACATAGTCTGAATCTCTGCGGTAGCCAAATTCACAATGCTGTGTTTGCTATATGAGCTAGCTATAATTGTAGCTTCACCGATCATTAGCGCAATCCTGGTGCAACGCCAGTGATCGCCGCTATGGCTCTAGCAGTGCGGGTTCCATTCCTCTTGAAATTACCAAGTTTTGCTAGAAAACCCAACCCCTCGCATAACGATCAGGGATGAGCGGAATAAAAATATGAAATTTCGGAAATCGGGTTTCGGAACCAAAAAAAAATTTTTCTCGGGTTTAGAAAATCGGGCGCGAAACGCCTGAAAATGCGGTTTTCGGAACGCGAAACGCGGAAAAATTCAGAAATCATCTGGTTTTTTCTTACGTCCCAGATGACCCGGTATTTTCGCATTCCGCGGCGTTTTCTGCGGTTTTCGGAATGCCAAAAATGCGCGAAACTGCGGGTTTCGGAACGCGAAACGCGGAACTCCGCTCATCCCTGATGACGATGCGTGTATGGTTCCGGTTTCAATCAGTTCATTCTGCGAGTTTGGAACCCTAGCTCGCAACATTAAACTCGTAGTTTCGCAAGGATTACAACCGTCCCTGTCTAAATTCGCGGCGGTAGTCGGATGGTTGTCACCGCTCGGATGCTCTGTGAAGAGAGGAGTTCATTGAATACTTCATAAACCCTAGCAAGCATATTTTACAAAAGTTATAATTCTTTGAAAAATTGGGGCCATGGAGGTCCAGTCATTGTGGGCCTTGAAAGCGTGTATAAAAATGTCCCCATAGGATGAAATGCATAATCCTACTTAGAGTATAATCTAGAGCTTCCTATTTTTCATTTCACACATCCGTCATGACATGTTTTACACGGGAAAATCCAAAATAATGGGCTGAAAACACGTTTTTTCTAGTATAAAGGCTGACAATTTCCATAAAAGTCTATACTTCTATTACCCGTTAGAAACCTCTCAATGAGAGTAAACCAGAAATATCTTCAAAATTGATTTTGGACCACTCTGAATCGAGTTATGACGAAGCGGCGCTCTGCGCGAGAAAAAAACGCCCCAAAACGCCGTTTTTGCAAAAAAGAATATGCGCGGTACTGTACTTTGTGGGCTTAGATCTAACTAGGGAACCTCACTACCCATGTATGGGCTTTTCGGGATCTGTTAGTCTTACGTGGTCAATTCGGGCACGCTCTTTCCGATTCTGTGATTAAATTTTGCTACGGATCTCAAGTTGACAAGTTATTACTCGTTAAAGTTACTAATTTCTCATGTGTCATTTCGCTATCGATTTCAGGATTATTTCACCATTTCGTGCGATATTAGCAGGTATATTTATGTTGGGCACACCACATCCAGCATTGAACAACCCTAAAGTGGAGATCTCTGGTGACGCTGATGAGTCGTTGCCTCGAAGTCTTCACCGTTATTTTGCGCCATACCGCAACAAACATATCACAGAATGGAGCAACAGGTAGGGAGCGGAGGTTATAGGCAGACGGTCAGGGGTTCAATTCCCGTCAATGATATTATGCTTGCATTGTTTTGCAAAAATGGATATAACAAGGTTTTTCTATGATTAGGTCGGCAAAACGATTGACTTGCTTAATTTTTGCAGCACTCTTCCCAAATTTTCAGAACACTAAAAAATTAAGATAATTTTAACGTATTTTCCATAATATCAAACTGCGCCTGAATTACTGTGTAGACGGCTGTCAGTACAGTTTACAAACCAATCAATGATCACTAATCGGTATGAAGTGCATACCCCGCGGCCCATGCCGCCAGAAAAAAATAAGGATATCATCCGAGCTTCATGGCCTCCTCACCGACAAAGGTTGTTTCAATCCACCCCGGCGAAGAACCGGACAGTCTATGAGGAGCGACGCTAATAGGGCCAAAAAGAAGATAGCGGAGAATCTTGCACCAATTCTCCGGGACTTCGTCACGAGCGAAATCGAAGTTGACACGAGAGATGAGCTGGACGACGAAGCCCCTGTGGAGGACGCCTGGGATAATGCTTACGACGAAATGGATACTCCGGGACCTGCTCAAAAAACATCGAAGGACGTAATAATGTTACACGGAAAACATACAAAAGTAGACCTTTTTGCAATGTACCATCAAAAAGATTATTATCTTAAAATTTGTATATTGTTGCCACATGAAGTGCTTGCCGGAGGTTATTGCCGCGGCTTGCCGGAGGTTTTCGCCGCGGCTATCTCGAGCAGTTTTTGTTGAATCGAAGTGTGAATCAGGAGGGAGTTTTTCTCGACCGGCTTTCGAACGAGCTTGCCCTGGTTTAATAACAAAAAAAGAAACCTTTTTTTCACTCTTCATGCAATTTTGGTGATCGGGAACCAAATTTTTTTCGTATTTTGGGCTGAGAACATTTTCAGTCTTCTGAACAAGAAAAAATGCCCCTAATGTTCCGACTTTTCAGAAGATTTTATGAATGTTTGAAAATGCGACATTCCGGCAAGCATTCTTAACACGAGCGCCCTTCAAGCCCTGCCCAGTTGTTACGGGAACTGCCGCGGTCGGATTCTGTAGCCTTTAATAGCATTTATGTTCTTTTCACTGTTGTTATACTGTTTTGATCATTTGCTCGATACACGAGAATCGCAAAAAATCTATGAATTACAATGTAGTAACTTTAACCAGTAATAACTTGTTAACTTCAGGTCCGTAGCAATATCCAACGACAGATTCGGAAAGGGCGTACAGTTCGGTCGGTTGGCGAGTGCACATTGCCGCCGGTGGGCGCCGGCGACCGCCGCCCGCCGGCGGTCGCCGGCGGTTTCAAGCGTCTTTTTTGCAAATACCGTTTCCGGCGAAAAGTTGATACTCTTACCAAAATTGGAATTCACTGTTTATTCTCATGATCATTAACACTAATTGATAAGAGAAGATAAGTTTCAAAAACACAACTTCAAGTGTCTTTTTTTCAGATTCTTCATTTTCATCAGGCTTTGGCCAGCAAAAAATCTTTTCTTATGCAATTTTTTCTGATTTTTCATCACTATATGAATGTAGATCCAAGATACTGCTAAGTGCCTTCATTAGAGGACACTTAACGATGAAGTCAGTGAGATATTATACATCGAATAGCGATTCCTACGGGATTTGACTTTTCAGCAAAGACTTATGCTATCATATTCCAAGAAAGAAACGATTTTCGAGTGTCACTTGTGCTAATATCGGTTTCAGGTTTTCCCAACAATTTTTCAGAGTGGGAAGTTCTATCGTGTTGAAAAAAAAATACGAATTCGAAATGTTGCGTGGTGTTGTGCCATTTTCATCCTCCTAGAAAGTAAGAAATCGATTTTCAACGTAAGCAAACTTTACATAAATAGAGTCCATTTGGATATTTGCTCATTTTCGAGTCATTAACCGAGAGCATAATTACGCCCAAGTCGCTGGCACTGTTTGTCACCAAAGGCAACACTGGCCGCAGACACTTTTGCGGCCCGATGTTGAGACGATTTACCCAATTACTAGAACTTGTATGTATCCAGCTAAAATGATTTCTCCTCCTAGCATCAATTTAAAGTGGTAGGCAGCATCGGGTTTCCAAAATTTTAAAGATGATTTTTAGGAAGTTTTAGACCCGACGAGGTCCCATTTTCTGTCCCATGTTATGTTAGAATTCGAAAATAGCATTAGCAGCTGTAACCAAAAATAGAAATCTCTTGGGCCATTCACTCATTTCTGAGTCTTTAGATGAGGTTATAATAGAACCAGGGTGGCGCTCTACCCGACGAAAGGCAACCCCTGCCGTCGACATTTTGCATCTCCTGTGTTGGTGCAATTTTCTCGATAACTAGAACCCACTCATTCTAACAGTTAACAATAGTATTTTCGGAACACCAAACCTCAGAGTACAAAAAGACATTTAGAAGTTATATCGCAATTTTAAAAAAATTTTGAAATTTCGAGTTTTTCAGCAGATTTCCTCGAATTGTAGTGCTATTTCTTCCCTTTCTAGGAAAGCTGTGAAAACCAGCTAACATTGACTGGGCAGAGGACGTTTCGTAGACAGATATTCCAATTTTGGGAGGAGCTGAAGAATTTTTCGTTCGTTTTATGTTAGTCAAACGATGACTCTTCGGCCAAAAACAACATTCTTGTTACTTCTCCTGTCTTCAGTCGGGCTCATATGGGAAATAGAATCGAGAAATAGTCGCCAATTTAGTATACACCCATACATCGACACTTTAAACGGGAAAGGGATTAAATACGGTGGGTTAGAGATTTGAGCATTTTTGAGCTCAAGAGAAATTGTGAGCGCCCGATGAGGCGCTCTGGGGTGGGCGGGGCAAGTGGGGCGAGCCCGGCCCCACCCCTCGTCGCGGACGAGATTGTCTCTAGACTGGCTCCTTCTCCTTTGTATTTTCCACGTTATTCAGCAGTATTCCACTAAACTCCAAAGTACTAGACGCTGCTCAACAGATCTGTTTCCTTCCGATGACTATCCTGTAGAAGAAACACTCATCCTAAATGCATTGATTTGCTAACTCATGAAGGTTTGCATGTTTACATGTTAACATGGAACTTTTCTTGACTCGCAATTTAATGCTATACATTACTCATTTTTCCGCAGGAGTGATTTGATGAAAAGGTGAGTCTCTTTCTCTACTTTCTTTCTCTCTTCATTCCTTTGAGACATACCAGTGATTTAGAATTCGTGTGTAATTCTATTCGCGCAATGTTAAAATCTTTTAATGTTGTTTAACACTCTGAACCTTTTCATTTTCCGTTGCGCGGCCTAACAATTGTTCACAAATCTAAAAAGTCGATTATCAATATTATAATTTTAAGTTGACAATTTACGAAGAGCTCAAAAATAACATCTGAGAAATACGGAAACCTTCCCTATTGATTACCTAGATTTTCTACACATTCGAGTCTTCCTCGAAACAAAATATTAATTTGTAGTATCTTCGGTTTACATGATTTTCACGACCTCGAGCGGAGAAAAATATTTTTTTTAAATAATTGTATTGATACATACCATCCGGATTTTTTCTCCATAGCTTGACTTGATTTTATATTTTTCTATTTATCCAACTACATATCATGCCATATTGAGAAAATTTTGGAGCCTCTTGACAACTTTTCATTCTTCGAGTAGCATAACTGAAACTTTAAAACAATCATACATATGTCTTATTTTGCTAATGCCTCTCCAATGAATTTTCCAGAACATTCGAGTGTTTTCTAGAACATTCTTCATTAGCATTTTATTCACCAATTTTTTAAAAATCAGGCGATGTTCAAAAACTCAGGTTAGCGTTAGTTTTGTTAGACCGTAACATTTCTATAGATTTACACATATAATTCGTGGGAAGAAATTTAGTGAGTGTTATTAAAGAATATGAGAACTCGGATCTGTTTTCTAAGCCCTCTCTTGATCGGATCAATTCCTAACCTGTCTGAAAAAGCTGTTATAGAAACTGTCTGTGATTTACAAAATCAGATTTTCGGGCAAAAACGTAGAGGAACATTCATATAAAACTGAAAAAAAGGAGTTTGTGTATAAATTTTCGCCCCATATTTCTTCCAAACTTTTCAAAATAGATTTTCGCTATGTTTCATTTATAAATGCTTATGAATGCATCTAATTATCAGGAAAATATAATCGACTTTTTTTGAAAACTGTTTTTACCTTATTTCATTTATTTTTTTATTTGCATTTATTTTCGCATCGAAAAATGATATTCTTAAATTGGCAGAAACCCTAAAAATAAAAGAGAAGAACAACGTTCTGGTTGATTTCACCAATTTTTACCCTTATTTCAGTTTTTTTTTAATAATGAAGCGCGCTTTGGTTTCTTTAAAACATGCAGTCCTAATATGGAATGAATTTCTTTCTATTCTAAAGTCGAATCTTTTTTTTTGTAGTCATTCAGCTAGGGCAGACATGCCTATTTTGATCTGTATTCTCAGCCTTTGCATTCAGCCTAATAAAGTTGGCTCATATCGGTCGATATCTCGATTATTGGATTACTCGTAGCCTCAGCATATCCAAAGTACACAACACATCTCAAGACAAGTAACCCAGGACCGTAAACATGTCCCAATGGCAGTTTCCAATGGAAGTGTGGGTAGCAGGGTCATCCATCACGGACATCAACGAGAATTTATTAGATTGAATACTAAGGCTGAGAACAAGATTTGGAATTGAAAAAATAAACTGTTTTCCTCAGCGAACGACAAAAAAACAGGCAAAGGAGGAAAAGGGGTGTTTTTCCAGAAGGAAAAGCGATTGCCTGGGAGATCAAAGAAAAAACAAATCATAAAATTTTACATCAACATCACAAAATTCAAGAATTTCGTTGCTTTTCTTTTCAAGCATTCTCAGAGAAATCCTGTTTTGTAATCCGAATGAGAAAATTTTTTTTCGAACGGTGCTCGTTAAGTTAATTTCCCCGAATCAGTCTCTTGCTTTCTTTCGAGTGAATGTAATCCAGTGAATGTATTTCCTGAAATTAGTCATGAAAATACAAAGAGAAAAAAATCAAACTGAAAATTTGTTCAACTTGAAAATCTGTATGGAAAAGCGTTTACGTCCATCCGATCGCTTTTGCAAACTAATAAATATTATTTTGCTGGTTCTGTATTCTGCCTTCAATTTAATAAACTGATATCTATTTATATTTATAATGCTCTGAAAATCGATTTCACTTTGATTTCAAGGTTTCTGTTGAGTTGACAAGAAAAAAAAGAGTCGTGCGTACTTCATTCAAGAATGATTGCTTAGATGGAAGCGCTATTCCTTCCCGAAACAAGTTCGGAAAATCATAAATAACATTTCAATTTCAAAAAAATATTATGTTACCTTCAAGATGACATTAGGTTTCTTTGCTGCAAGATTTTTTTTTGAAGGATCAGTTCACAAACTCTTTTAGGTAAAAAACAAATTTTGGGCTGAATTTTTAAAAAACCAAAGTTTTTGTATTTATTAAAAAATAAATTTTTTTATTGAAATTGCAACTTTATTTTTCAACTTATCCCATAACTAGATAGGATTTTTCAACATTACATGTTTCTTCTACCCTGGAAAATTCAAAAAAAATCAGAAAAAAAGACAGAAACTTTTCAGCAACGAAATTCTTGACTTTTTTGTGATGTTGATGTGAAATTTTATGATTTGCTTATTCTTTGATTTTCCAAACAATCTCTTTTCCTTCTGAAAAAACACCCCTTTTCCTCCTTTGCCTGCTTTTGTCGTTCGCTGAGGAAAACAGTTTATTTTTTTAATTCCAAATCTCGTTCTCAGCCTTAGTATTCAATCTATTAAATCCTCGTTGATGTCCGTGGTGGATGACCCTGCTACCCACACTTCCACTGGAAATTGCCATTGGGACATGTTTACGATCCTGGGTTACTTGTCTTGAGATGTGTTGTGTCCATTGGATATGCTGAGGCTACGAGCCATCCAATGATGGAGATATCGACCGATATGAGCCAACTTTATTAGGCTGAATGCAAAGGCTGAGAATACAAATCAAAATAGGCATGTCTGCCCTAGCTGAAAGACTACAAAAAAAGATTCGACTTTAGGATAGAAAGAAATTCATTCCATATTAGGACTGCATGTTTCAAAGAAACCAAAGCGCGCTTCATTATTTAAAAAAAACTGAAATAAGGGTAAAAATTGGTGAAATCAACCAGAACGTTGTTCTTCTCTTTTATTTTTAGGGTTTCTGCCAATTTAAGAATATCATTTTTCGATGCGAAAATAAATGCAAATAAAAAAATAAATGAAATAAGGTAAAAACAGTTTTCAAAAAAAGTCGATTACATTTTCCTGATAATTAGATGCATTCATAAGCATTTATAAATGAAACATAGCGAAAATCTATTTTGAAAAGTTTGGAAGAAATATGGGGCGAAAAATTATACACGAACTCCTTTTTTCAGTTTTATATGAATGTTCCTCTACGTTTTTGCCTGAAAATCTGATTTTGTAAATCACAGACAGTTTCTATAACAGCTTTTTCAGACAGGTTAGGAATTGATCCGATCAAGAGAGGGCTTAGAAAACAGATCCGAGTTCTCATATTCTTTAATAACACTCACTAAATTTCTTCTTACGAATTATATGTGTAAATCTATAGAAATGTTACGGTCTAACAAAACTATCGCTAACCTGAGTTTTTGAACATCGCCTGATTTTTAAAAAATTGGTGAATAAAATGCTAATGAAGAATGTTCTAGAAAACACTCGAATGTTCTGGAAAATTCATTCGAGAGGCATTAGCAAAATAAGACATATCTATGATTGTTTTAAAGTTTCAGTTATGCTACTCGAAGAATGAAAAGTTGTCAAGAGGCTCCAAAATTTTCTCAATATGGCATGATATGTAGTTGGATAAATAGAAAAATATAAAATCGAGTCAAGCTATGGAGAAAAAATCCGGATGGTATGTATCAATACAATTATTTAAAAAAAATATTTTTCTCCGCTTGAGGGCGTGAAAATCATGTAAACCGAAGATACTACAAATTAATATTTTGTTTCGAGGAAGACTCGAATGTGTAGAAAATCTAGGTAATCAATAGGGAAGGTTTCCGTATTTCTCAGATGTTATTTTTGAGCTCTTCGTAAATTGTCAACTTAAAATTATAATATTGATAATCGACTTTTTAGATTTGTGAACAATTGTTAGGCCGCGCAACGGAAAATGAAAAGGTTCAGAGTGTTAAACAACATTAAAAGATTTTAACATTGCGCGAATAGAATTACACACGAATTCTAAATCACTGGTATGTCTCAAAGGAATGAAGAGAGAAAGAAAGTAGAGAAAGAGACTCACCTTTTCATCTAATCACTCCTGCGGAAAAATGAGTAATGTATAGCATCAAATTGCGAGTCAAGAAAAGTTCCATGTTAACATGTAAACATGCAAACCTTCATGAGTTAGCAAATCAATGCATTTAGGATGAGTGTTTCTTCTACAGGATAGTCATCGGAAGGAAACAGATCTGTTGAGCAGCGTCTAGTACTTTGGAGTTTAGTGGAATACTGCTGAATAACGTGGAAAATACAAAGGAGAAGGAGCCAGTCTAGAGACAATCTCGTCCGCGACGAGGGGTGGGGCCGGGCTCGCCCCACTTGCCCCGCCCACCCCAGAGCGCCTCATCGGGCGCTCCCAATTTCTCTTGAGCCCAAAAATGCTCAAATCTCTAACCCACCGTATTTAATCCCTTTCCCGTTTAAAGTGTCGATGTATGGGTGTATACTAAATTGGCGACTATTTCTCGATTCTATTTCCCATATGAGCCCGACTGGAGATAGGAGAAGTAACAAGAATGTTGTTTTTGGCCGAAGAGTCATCTTTTGACTAACATAAAACAAACGAAAAATTCTTCAGCTCCTCCAAAAATTGGAATATCTGTCTACGAAACGTCCTCTGCCCAGTCAATGTTAGCTGGTTTTCACAGCTTTCCTAGAAAGGGAAGAAATAGGACTACAATGCGAGGAAATCTGCTGAAAAACTCGAAATTTCAAAATTTTTTTAAAATTGCGATATAACTTCCAAATTTCTTTTTGTACTCTGAGGTTGGGTGTCCCGAAAATATTATTGCTCACTGTTAGAATGAGTGGGTTCTAGTTATCGAGAAAATTGCACCAACACAGGAGATGCAAAATGTCGACGGCAGGGGTTGCCTTTCGTCGGGTAGAGCGCCACCCTGGTTCTATTATAACCTCATCTAAAAACTCAGAAATGAGTGAATGGCCCAAGAGATTTCTATTTTTGGTTACAGCTGCTAATGCTATTTTCGAATTCTAACATAACATGGGACAGAAAATGGGACCTCGTCGGGTCTAAAACTTCCTAAAAATCATCTTTAAAATTTTGGAAACCCGATGCTGCCTACCACTTTAAATTGATGCTAGGAGGAGAAATCATTTTAGCTGGATACATACAAGTTCTAGTAATTGGGTAAATCGTCTCAACATCGGGGCGCAAAAGTGTCTGCGGCCAGTGTTGCCTTTGGTGACAAACAGTGCCAGCGACTTGGGCGTAATTATGCTCTCGGTTAATGACTCGAAAATGAGCAAATATCCAAATGGACTCTATTTATGTAAAGTTTGCTTACGTTGAAAATCGATTTCTTACTTTCTAGGAGGATGAAAATGGCACAACACCACGCAACATTTCGAATTCGTATTTTTTTTTCAACACGATAGAACTTCCCACTCTGAAAAATTGTTGGGAAAACCTGAAACTGATATTAGCACAAGTAACACTCGAATATCGTTTCTTTCTTGGAATATGATAGCATAAGTCTTTGCTGAAAAGTCAAATCCCGTAGGAATCGCTATTCGATGTATAATATCTCACTGACTTCTTCGTTAAGTGTCCTCTAATGAAGGCACTTAGCAGTACCTTGAATCTAGATTCATATAGTGATGAAAAATCAGAAATAATTGCATAAGAAAAGATTTTTTGCTGGCCAAAGTCTGATGAAAATGAAGAATCTGAAAAAAAGACACTTGAAGTTGTGTTTTTGAAACTTATCTTCTCTTATCAATTAGTGTTAATGATCATGAGAATAAACAGTGAATTCCAATTTTGGTAAGAGTATCAACTTTTCGCCGGAAACGGTATTTGCAAAAAAGACGCTCGAAACCGCCGGCGACCGCCGGCGGCCGGCGGTCGCCGCCGCCCACCGGCGGCAATGTGCACTCGCCAACCGACCGAACTGTATTCGAATTAACCGGAATATTCACAGGCTCTCAAAAGCCCATACATGGCTAGCAAGGTTCCCTAGTAAGGCTCTTGAAGAGCTCAGAATTCGCTTTTCGTAGAGAGCGAGTGTCTTCCTCGTCGGAACATCATTATCAGCGCCCTGGTCGACGCACTCAACTGGGCGACCATTAAATCAAAGCTCTTCAGAAATGCCTCATAATTTACCTGCTGAAAGCAATGAGATTGAAATTCAGTTCTAAGCGCGTATGCTGCTTTTTTCCAACCTCAGGGGTATTTTTAGATATTACAGTCCGGTCATGCCAAGCGCGAAATCTCAGTTCGATCAAATAACTGAAAAGAGGCGAGGAACAAGCCAACTACGCCCCCGGAGAAGAAAAATGGGGTCCGCCCACATACAAGTTTTCGATCTCATTAGGGATGGAGCGCATGGTGGATTTTCACCAAAATCTATGTTCTTCCGTTTGTTATCGGTCTACCTTTACATTTTGTTCTGCTCCAGTGCGAATGACGAGAAAAAAACAGGTCCAAGACAACTCGTCCACAAAATTCTCTTCGTTCAGATGCAAAATGTTTGAGAGGGCATAAATTCGTTCGCAGTGTGTCTTGAGCGATTCTAAAGGCAACACTGAGATTGGCGTGAAATTCTTTCCAAGGCGAGCCGGAGAACTCCAAAACGATTCCGAGCTTGGACTGTGCCTTTGAAAGACAAGTACGAGTAATTAAAATTTGTATTTTTGAGACCCAACGCACACGAAAGAAGCGGTACATGGAGAGATCGGAGTACGGGGCGGGGTTATTTCCTCCCCTGGCCAATCGCCAACGTCCTGGAGGGTGGAGAGACCATCGCCGATAGGCCGACGAAGGGAATAGCCCCGCCCCGTATTCCCATCTCCCCCTGTACTGAAGAAGCCGCGGACGATTGCTGATCGTTGGGTTACCACACAGCAAAAAAAACGCGGGAAACGTGGAGGTGCGGGGAGCTATGATGGGCGGTCACACAAGTCACACACAGAAGACAACGGTCAGATACGTAGAGAGTGGACTGCCACTAACCTTCGGAACCGCCAATTCTATCTATTTTCGATCGATATCCATGATGTAACACAACACCAGATTTCTAAAAATAAGGGGCACCCTACAGACATCTCAGATGAAAGGTTTCAAAATCAGGAAGATCACCTCCATACCGTATCATCAGACGTCGTGAGGGTCAATCTCAGTGTTTCTTTCGTAAATGGTTGAGAAACCATTTATTCTTATAAGACTGCTGCATAAATAAATTTCAATTATATCACCGAAATATGTCCATGAACAATATTTGAAACGACCACCTTGAACTTTGAGAAAACACCATACTCATGCAGGGAAGACCACACTGTACAGAAATAATGAAATCTATCGGCGTCATAAATACTACTACTTCGAAAAAATATTGTGAAACCCAAGACCAGAAATAGAGTTAATAATGTCATTGAATCATTTCACCAATTGGCACACCTTCAAAAAATAAATACTAAACACTGAAAGGAGAAGGCACTCGCGAAAGAGAACTACTTAGGCATTCTGAGCAATGCCTCGTAGTCGACTTCCCCATCATCGGTCATCGGCACGTCTTCTAGCTTCACATCACCCATACTCATCTTGCCCATAGCCATTTGCGCGAAACCCAGTTTACCGCTCTCGAAACTAGTTGTTCCACTGAAACACACTACTTTACACACATGCAAGTAACGACCTGCAAAGGGATGGTAGAGGTTCCTTCGATCACTTCCACATCTTGTAACAGGAGTATATCAATAAATTTCTCCAAAAGTCCTTGGTTCAGACCTTTCTGAGCCGACTACACACAAACATAAATACTCAGAACGACAAAATGCCCAACAATGGAGGATTAACAACCAGATACACACTGTCGCAAATCTCACGCTTACACGGCAACTTCTATTAGCCATGCTAACAATTCCAAATGAAATGTGCTTCTCTAGAACCATTTCTAGACGTAGAGTCCGAATATGTCCTCAGACGCCTAGAATCCCTCTGAAAAAAGTTATAGAACCCATTACAGCGTGTTCAGCATCCTCAGATTACCCCTACATACAAGTTTTGAGTGGAATCAGAAGATTTTTTTTCACAACACCCCAAAAATTGCCTGGGTACCTTGCCTTGCAGCGAGGGTTTGAAAAAACGCCTATAACTTTGTCCAGGGTGATTCTAGGCAGCTGCTAAGGGCATATTCGGACTCTACGTCCAAAATTGGTTCTAGAAAAGTACATCTCATTTGGAATGCTTCGTATGGCTAAATGTAGCTCCCTTGTTAGCAGTGTCGCCTTGCCAACTTCTACGATTGCTTCTCCACCCTTTACAAAACTGGTGAGAAAATTCTGATAAAGCCGCTTTGGTCGGACAACTCTGATATTCAAGTGAGGAACATTTCGCCCAGAACTAGTAAAAAAAACCACTGATCTACAATGATACCCCACATCTCCTGCCTAGCACTTGAAGTCCTGAAAAACTCCAAAGTCATATGCTTTCAAAACGTGAAACTTTTAACTCATCAATTTTTCTTAAAGGCAGCAGACATGCTCGCAAAAGTTGTCGAGATAACTACATTAGTGGGGTCGTGCAGGCCCTAGAAGAGCCCTCACGAAGTTGCAAGCGTCAAAAACGAGTTAAAATGACCGTATTTGAGCCGTATAGAGTCACGAAATCATCCTTTCTCCGCCCACCGATACGGGCTCCGCCCTTCAATTCAGATGTTCCATGCTCGATTACGCTCATTTTGGGTCACTTTTTAGGATTCTAAGGGCGTAAGCGTTCCAGAAAGGGCTGTACGAGTACATAAGCGTCGTTATTCCAACAAATTTGTCGCCAGCTCCGCTATTTCAGCCAAAGCAGTACAACTCGTCCACTTTCAGACCAATATAGAACGAACCGTTATATCTTCATTTCAGTCAAATTTTTTTCGATTTTCGTTATTTCTGAATTCTAACAGCTTCAGACCTTCGATTCATTCCATAAAATTGATATCATTTTTGACCGTGTCTGCTGCCTTTAAAGAGATCATCTAGTCTCTGAATTTATTGATACAAAATTAGATGAGCGCTGGTGGATGATTTTTTTCACAAGAGAAGACAATTTCCCACTCTGCCATGTTTGCTTTCGGGCGTTATAATATAAGTCAACTGTGTGGCATTGGCCCCAAACTAGTACATCTTTTCATAGATGGACGCTATTTAGAGGATTCCCCAAATTACTCTCAGAACTTCCCTAATGACAACAAAAGCCGCAAACTATACAGTCCACGGTAAAGGAAAAATGTAGCCACGGCTGGCTAGGTTCCAAGTTTGCCATTAGTCGATAAGAAAGAGCTGATAATTTTTCGGTGTTATGGTTTTTCTGTTTGTTTGCCTTTTTCAGGTTATTCCTACGTACAACTATTGCAAAAATTCTAGGTGTATCAATATTTCGTGTGTGGGGGAAAACATACCGTTTCTCAACGTTTCCGGTGTTTTTTTTTCTCCCAATTCAAGAAAAAAATTAAAAATTGCGTCGCTTCTGGCGGGACGTCCTCAGAGGCGCACCTAAGCACCCAATCGCCGCCAATCTTTATTTTTTCCCCTGTTTCGAAGAAAAAACAGAAAACGCTATGAAACGGCACCGCAAATGAATACAGTAGCAAAAATAAAGTTTTCGAAAATAAAGATGGGTAGGGGAAAGACTGAACCATAAAAAATGAAGAAAATTGAATATGCTTGCATTACAAGATGGAGCAACTGCCGGAGAATTTAATGCCAATTACTGAACAAAAACAAAAAGTAGCACTGAAGGAATTCGTGCAAATACGCAGACCATCACAGAAGAAAAACAAGGAAGGGGAACATGGGTCTCGCTGGTATGAAAGATACTAGAGAAATCTATACGCAGGTTGGGATAGTTGAAGGAGAAAAGGACGATGACAGAACTTGGACAGGAAAAGGGATTTTATGGCCTGTGTGATTCATGTAGGAAGCCGCTTGGCGGGAAAATTCGCACGCAATAAAACGGAGAAACGATGGCTGTCGATCGAATGATTTCGCGCTCGATTGCAGACTGCAGCTTCCTAATCGAATGACACGGACTAAATATAACGTCAGCAAGGATCCGGAAGAGACTTCGCGTTCACTGTTGAATGTTGGCGCAAACTTGGTGTCATATGCTATAACATAGGCGCACCGAGCTTGCGCCAACCTCCAACAGGGAACGCGAAGTTTCTTCAGGATCCATGCCGATGTTAGATATCCTTCAGAAAAATGGCCAAATTGTGATATGATAAAGACAGCGCGATCCAGAACTTCTTTCTCAGAGCTTTCAACGATGGACGATATCCCAAGAAACAGGCATGCCCTAAAAATCGTAGAAGACAGAAAGCCTTTTCTATTGGGAGTCAAGAATTTTCCTTCAGTTGGCCTTTAAAAATGTGAGAAACGAGTGATATGAGGGGCGCGGATGACTGTCTCGGCCTTATGAAAAATGGACTGGGATATGTTCCAGATGTCCTGTTTCAGAATGATCTTGAAGAAGCGAAGCCGATTTGGTTTGACATCCGCTCTTTCTTACAAATTATGGGTCTGCCGGCGTATGCATCTCTCTTCGAGCGTTCCCGTTCTCGTAACACCCTTGTTTTATAGGCTATATGCCTATCAATTGAAAATTGGGTTCACGCTCAAGGTGAGATATCCGCACGGCCCTTCATGCTACTTATTGCGAAGAAAGGACAGAGAATAGCTTCAGGACCAAATAAACTTCGGGCCTTTCTACTCAAAATAGAAAAAAACTGCGAACTTAGCCAAGACAGAGGAATGGAAACCAGAAAAAATCTAGGGATACTCGGAAAATAAGACGACTTGTTCAGAAACACTGGTAGCATGGAAGTTTCAGAAACTTATCTCTTCTCTGTCAAGGAATAAGCCGCACTGCTGCCACAAGACATACGGTGAAGGGTAGGCTGAAGACTACAGATAGAGAAGTTTCCTGCCACAAAACTGCGATGCGACTTACTCTACGATTAGAAAAGTGGTACGCAAATAAAGAAGGACCAGTAGGATGATTTCTTCCTTCACTAACGACACTCACTAAACTATCAAACCCACCAATACAATGTTCGGCTTCTTTGGAGAAATGTGAGAGCTAAAAACAGAAATACACAAATAATTATATTGCTTATGGTCTGCAACAGGCTAAACTAATGAGTGTACAGTCGGCACAGTTCGCCCTGATACTTTGGCTTCCTTGTTGTATTGGCGCAAACTCGGTGCACGTATTTACGCCGTATCAACCGAGAGTACCCTTGCGATCCACGCCGACTATAGAGATACAATCTCCGCCAAGGAAAGGATAACATTTCTGGAGACAGCGCGCGCATTTCGAGTGCCAAGGTCAGCAAGATTTTACCGCTGGGTTAGGGGCTGAGCAGAATGACATCGCGGCGCGACCTTAAGTTGAACTGCAGTATTGATAGATAGCCGCGATCAGCCAATATGTCAGCCCATAAGGTCGTGTCGCGATGCCACTCTTCTCAGCCACTTAGCGACATTGATGACTTATGAAAGGGAGGGCTTGACGCTGGTTAGAATCCCAAAAGCATTACTGGGTGGTTCCTACCACATCACTGACTGTGAACCAAAGCACACACCTAATCTATCATAGAAAAGAATTGTAGGGGACATATGAGCCGAAAAGTTGGCTGAAATCCAGGATGTTGTTTTGGTTGAACCTCTACCGCTCAGTCACACCCACGCTATCTAGATGAGTTGGTCAACATTGACAGGGGCGGACTCCCTTCGCTCGCTTATTCCCCTACAATAGCGAGATTCAGATCGGCGCCACTCCAAAAATTCCTAATAGCTCCTCCAGTTCTTGAGTGGGATAAAAACCAGGACTTCTTGCGCACCTTACGGCGGATAAAAACAAGGCGTATTCTGAGACCCTCCAGGCTCAAACCTTAGGAGCATGGTATAATTCTGCGACGCGCGGTCGCGTCGATTTGCAAAGTGACAGCGACCGCCTGTCGCGGAGCGCCCGCCCCCTAAATCTGTCGCTGTTGCAGTGCGCTGCACAGCGCCAGCAGCAGCGACAGGCTTCGGCTCATTTGCAGTATGTCAACCCTTCGTGACGAGTCGGTGCGACAGACGCACCATGAAGCCTAGTGCATACTTCCCGCGACAAGCGACGCAACATAGTGATTGTCATCTACATCGACCGAAAATTGATATTGCTGATATGCACTGTTGCGGTCGGGATCCGAGATGCTCAACCTACGCGTGGTGGATCTGTGGAGTCCACTATCAAGATCAAGAAGACTCATCAAACGAGCATCAACAACTCCACGAGGAGTTTTTTCTGTGTGGGAGTGTAAATGGCTGGCTGCTACACTCCTTCGTATTCTACTATTACGAGCTGGCATTGAGAAGAATCCTGGACCGCGAAACAAGACTCCGCGATATCCATGCCCTCATTGTGGATTGTCGGCACAACATGCGAGCATCCAGTGCGGTGGTTGCCTTGACTGGGTACACCTCAAGTGTTCGGGGTTAACTAGCTATAATGATTACACTGATGCCTATTGTTGTATGTCTTGCATTAATTTACCTTCTACGGTTCCTCTTCATAGTCTCAACATTTTTCAACTCAATATTAATGGCTTGCGTGCCAAACTTATGGAACTTACATTGTACATTGAACGCTCACAACCTGATGTCATCCTCTTACAGGAGACCAAGCTTAGCGTGTCCTCCCCTTCTCAGCCCCGCCTCCCCGGCTATACGTCATACCATATTCCCCGTACATCGCATGGCGGTGGCGTGTCGACTTTTGTAAAATCATCTATTCCATCTCATCTTATTGCACTCCCTAATGATAATGTTGTTGAATGTATAGGAGTTCATGTTGTACTGCAAAGTTGTCCCCTTGACATTATCAATGTTTACATTCCCCCATCCACTTCTTGTCCCAATTCATTTGACCCCACTCCATATCTATATGATGTATATGCAATCCTCTCGTCTTCATCTGTTGTCATGGCTGGTGACTTTAATGCTCACTCCTCTTCCTGGTTCTCCTCCCTAGATCCCGATGACAGAGGAGAACTACTTGAGCTTTTTGCGGATGATTGTGACCTGATACCTATAAACGAGGACTCTCCTACTCGTCTACCGTCGACGGGCAGACCCTCCTCACCGGATGTCACGTTTGTTTCCTCTTCTCTTGTCATGTCTTGCAGCTGGCCCACATCTGTGGCAATGGGCAGTGATCATGTACCTATTTGCACATCATTGGATCTTTCTCTTAATAGTCAGCTTGCACCTTTTTCTGGCTCCCGTAGCAAATGTTACACTAACTATCGTAAGGCTAACTGGGTCCTGTTTAAAGAGGTGCTACTCAGCTGGGTAGCCAACTATCCGCTAGCTGGCTCGGTACATGACAAGGAGAAATTCGTCGTCGACACCATATGCGATGCCTCCAGAACAGCCATCCCGACCGGTCGCGTTAGAACGTTCCACCCTAACGTACCAAAGGAAGCCCTGGAGCTTATTACTCAACGGGACGACCGACGCAGAAGTGACCCCTCTGATCCGTGCATTTCTCAATTATCCGAGGAGATCTCCAAAGTGCTGAATGACCACAAGCAGAAACGCTGGAGAGAGTACACCGAATCCATCAACTTTGCGACTGATAGCAAACAGGCGTGGAGCATCCTCAAACGACTATCTGGGAAGAAGATTGCACCTGCGCGCAACATGCTTGAATTCCCCTCGGGCAGATTTGAATTCGGATATAAGGCTGCCTGCCAGCTTGGAAAACTCTATGCTTCTGCCTCTTCACGACGCGATAAGCAACACAGATGTACCTTACGTGCTATCAGGAAACTCAGTCGCCAGGACGTACCTGCTATTACTGCTTCTACTGTCACTGCGATTATCAAATCAATGAAGAACTCAAAGGCAGAGGGACCTGACGGCATTTCAGCCGTTCACTTGAAGCATTTGCCGGAACAATATGCTGAGTTACTCAGTGATCTTATCTATTCGTCGTTTAGTAGTGGTATTATTCCTGCTCGATGGAAACAAGCTCTTGTTCTCCCCATCCCCAAGCCTGGCAAACCAGAGGATAAAGCCACGTCACATCGTCCCATATCCCTATTATCCCCTATCGCTAAGCTGGCGGAAAAAATCATAAATCCGCATCTCCAAGGCGCACTACAGCAGAACGTCCATCAGCATGGCTTCAAAAAGGCGCACTCCACCATCACCCCACTAACGTCAATTACTGAACATTCACATCATCGCCGGTTTCAATAGGATAGCTCCCGCCGGCAGAAGTCTGGTCGTAGCAGTCGATCTGACTTCCGCTTTCGACAATGTCAGCCCTTCATTGTTGTCAAAATCGATACTGGACTGTAATATGCCCGACTGGTGTAAACGATGGACTGACAACTTCGTCAAGAACCGCTCCTTACGTGTGAAGTTCGACGGACACTTGTCGAAGTCGGTTCCCCTGAAGGCAGGCGTTCCTCAAGGTGGAGTTTTGTCACCAAGCCTATTCTCTCTGTATCTATCCGATATTCCGAAGCCGCCACCCAACATCCATCTACGTCTGTATGCTGATGACATCACAATTGTATGTACAGATCCTGTTATCGACCGTGCCACTGCGGAGATGAACAAATACCTCTGCAGCCTGGCCAAGTTCCTCGAATCGAAGCAGCTAAAGGTCTCTCCTTCAAAGTCTAGCGTTACTCTGTGCACTACTGCAACGGCTGAGCATCAACTGCATCCCGGGGTTCTCTGGGAAGGCAATCGGCTGCCCTTGTCTAAGCACCCTCGGCTACTTGGAGTCTTCCTAGACCCCTCACTGCGCTTTCACGAGAACACGCGCATTCGAGCCGCAACTGCTAACACGCGAAATAACATCCTCCGTGCTCTGGCGGGCACCACTTGGGGTAGCACAAAGGAAGTTCTACGCACAACGTATAAGGCCATGATACAGCCTACTCTTGAGTATGGAGCTCCGATATGGACTAGACACCTGTCGGATGCCTCTTGGAGCAAGCTTCAACGTGTACAAAATACTGCACTACGTGTCATCACTGGCTGCCCAAAGTCTACACCTATATCCCATCTTCATCAAGAATGCGCCGTACTTCCTGTAAAACAGCACTGCCAACTGCAGTCGCAACAGTTCCACATTGGCATAGTCAAGAATGCCGCACATCCCAACTACCCACTCCTGTCATCTGATCCTCATCCCCGTGATATTCGCACACCGCTCCATATTGCTATTTCTACATTGGATCGTCAAAGATGGGCTACCTCTGAGCTCACAAGGAAGAGGCTGCAGCAAATTGAACACACCAGATTCGTGTCTGAATACCTGTCCTGTGCCCATCCAAATCCCATAATTGGTACAGTGCCTCCTACGGTCGATGACAGCGAGAAGACTCTGCCCAGATGCTCCCGCGTCACTCTAGCGGGTCTACGTTGCGGTCACTCTTCGTATCTAAAAGCCTACGTACATAGGATCGACGAATCGGTCCCGGATAAATGTCCCGACTGTCAAAATACTGGTCATGATTCACTACATCTATTTTCATGCTCTGCCAGACCTACTTCTCTGTCTGCTCGTGATATGTGGAACAAGCCGTGTGATGTGGCCACCTTTCTACGCCTATGAGAAGAAACTCCGATGTGGCTGATAAGAAGAAGAAGAAGGTCACGGGATGTATGCAATAGGCCGAACTGTTCCCACGACGACCGATGCCGTTGCTCCGATGCGGGTCCCGCCGTAACTTGTGCTCGACAGCACGCCTGTCGCTCGTGACAGCGACAAAGTACACCATACCCCTTAGTTACCCCATAACATTTCACTACGCAACCCAGGCGAGATCTGAAATGTTTACCCTACTCCGATTACTCACTAACTTCATTTGAGAAAAGTCTCCAATAACGCTCTACGAAGGACATACAACATATGAGACCGAACCAATCCAAATATAAGCATGAAAAAGAAAAACGAAACAACTGACCTCGTGAGCCACCACATAATAAGAGGCTGCGACACAAGGATAAACAGAATCAAGATGAGTTTCCTCTTTCGCCCCTCCTCTCCACCAAAGTGGTGCGAATGGAATATGAAGTTCTTCACTGTTCGAAGCTGAAATGGTCATAAATAAGACACAAAAATTCTTGAAAGCACTCTCATCCGATTTCCTGGAAGAAAACATTTTCACGCCCAACAGATAGCTAGCTACGGCATCTTTCATAGTCCTCATCTCAAGAGCGGCACGCGCGTGAAGCGCAGGATGAGCGGTAAACTATGAAACTTTTCACATCGAGACACGCGCTGGAAACAACTACGAAATCTAGTGCGCGCGGGTTAAAATTGGGCGTCAATTGTGACATGCTCAGAAATTCCTCGCCTGCATTTGTGCATACGGTAGCGTAGGATAGTCCCAGAACTACTTATTTTGGAGTGAACTTTAACCGAGAAGCAAGTGTTGATTCAAATGATGAAACCGCCATGGCGGTGCTGGATGGGCGGTACGCGCCTCCCGCGCGGTGAGAACGTTCATAGTCCACCGCACTTCCCACGCGTCATGCGCGTGCCGCACTTGCGGTGAGGACTATGAACGATGCCTACGGGTGCACTGCCGTAGGAAAAGTTGTCTGCCTAATGTAGCCCGTCAAATGCTGTATAGCTGCAGACGAAGTAGAAGCAGTCAGTCGGCTGGCGATCAGCTCGTATGGAACTGATTGCTGCTTTCGCTCACACGGTAGCGAGTGCGTTGCAATGAAACTCGTGCATATTGATCTGCAACCGAGCGATTCAACCTCGTCGGTGGAAGGGCAATATTTAGTGAAATGCATTATATTTTGTTTCAGTGCGAGTCACACAAGACTATTCGAGTTACCACAGCCTGTTATCTTTTGAATGTGTATTACTTCCAAACAGCTCCAAAAAAGGAAATATCCAAGGAACGAACACATTTTTTTTCAAACACACAATTTATTTTCTAGTGCAACAAAGATGTTACGATTTGGATATCACCTTGTTGGGCAACTTCGGGAACAGCCCTTCTTGCCTCCCGGCCGGACAGAAACATTAGAACAATAACGAAACTCTTTGCAGGAGTCTACGCCAGATGCGTTAATTTATATAAATACTTGCTTGTATATTATATATATTATTCATTATAAATGGAAGACAAACCAGGAAGAAAACGAGAGACAGCGAAGTATAAACTAGCGAGCAGTAGTAAAATGTCTTTCCTCCAGTCATGAACATTAATAAACATATAATCATCCTGAAACATAGGCTATCAAGAAACGAAATACCTGTCGTACGTTCACGGTAAGAAACGGCGAACTTTGGAGGGCAGACGGAAGCAGCAGCGCGCGCGATGAGAGATGGGAATTTCGTTTTTACCAGAGGCGGTATTAGGGAACACGGTAGCCCGCGCTATCACCGTTTTCGGGCTACTATGCACGTCAGCGTCTCATTCTTCGCACACTACTTCCCAGGGATGAGCGGAAATCTTTTTCGAAATTTTGGAAATCGGAATTCGGAAATCGGAACGACCAGTTGAATTTCGGAAATCGGAATTCGGAACCCCAAAACCATCGGAAATCGGAAAATCGGGCAATCGGAAATATGGTTAGATCCGCGGCCTATTTCCTCAAGAAATAATGTGTAATTTCAAACCGCGGCTGGCGTGGCGGTTTAAATCTCAGTCTCTGAGAATTAAACCGCCGCGCCAGCAGCGGTTTGAATTTAAACGTTTTTTCTTGAGGACACAGGTCACGGACCCAACTATACGTTCACCTGTGTAGATTCTACCCACCCATGGTGGCTGTATGTATCTACTCTACTGCTAATCTGTTTAGCCTTCGAAACTGTTTTGAATCTTAGCTTTAAGGAGATCTCCTCCCAATAATATGGCTTGAAAGGTGAAGCTTAGTCTTCTTTCTCATTTTCCACGAAATTCGGATACACGACAAAAAATGCTCCAAATTTGCTCAAATTAAGATATTTTCAGGTAGCACAACAGGGGTGTGTGTTAATGCGCTTTTCCGTTAAATCGTTAATCGTTAAATCCATAAAGACGGCTCCATTTTCCCCGTCTTTCAGTATGTGATGAAGTATCTACCTGAGCTATGAAGAACTCAATGGCTAATGAGCAAATTCAACGAGTTAGTTGCGTTTTCTACCCGAATTAACGGCAAACTTTTTAACGAAAACGGCATTAACGCACACCCCTGTAGCACACTATAGATAGATATCATAGATATCATGGCTTCGAGACAACACTCACTGATTGACTGTAGCCCAATAAGATATCATTTCATGTTCTGTGACTTGAATGGTTAGCGTAGCCCTTCTATAACAAGAAATATATAGAGCATTAGAATCGCAACAAGTAGGCCGAGGTACAGATGGCCCTTGCTAAATATGGTCTAGCGGATGGACGAGGCGCGCTCATTGCGGCGGACCGTGCGGAGTTCGCGACACCAACGGCTGACAGAGCTTCGATCGCGCGTCTCCCGTCGCAGCCCCGTCCATTCATTACACTACATTCTGAGAAGAGCTCATACATACACTCTGTTCAGACTGCAAGCTCTACTTGAACAAAAACATGGGCAGAGGCCCCTATTAGAATCAGTAAAAGAATGAATAAGCACAAACCTCAGTGAAAAAGAGCCCAGTTTGAGAATGGTTCAACATGAATCTGATGGAAAAGACCCCATTCGCAGTGGGTTCATGGGTTATTTTAGGAAAATACAGTTCCTGTCGATATGTGAATCTCATTTCCTGCTCTTTTTCAAACATCAAAACAAACCTCCGGTTCAGGTTTAGCCTTTAGAGAACTTCCTAACGATCTGGCAGAAAACAGTGCGTAAGCCCATAAATTGTAATCTTCTGATCATTTCCGATTTTTTTCCGCACTTTGGGGCATTTTTTGGGATATCGGAAGGCCAAAAACCATAGGAAATCGGAAATCGGTGAATCGGGTAATCGGAAATACGTTCACCTGTATAGATTCTACCCACCCATGGTGTATGTACCTACTTCGCTAATCCCTTCTCCTTCCACCGCTTAGCGCGTTTGCGCTGGTTCAGGCGCGCCACCTCGATACTTAACGTCAATGTCCACAATGAATTTTATCTTCGTTTTTTTCGCCCGTAGTCGAAAGGCCTGGGTCTCATTGGAGCGATAAGGTTGAAAAAAAAGAACAAAAACGGGGCCGAATGAGCTTTTATCGGCTCCGAAATCCGCTCGCGCTGGACCCTTCTAATAAATCGATACGTATCTGATACACGCGAGGAAAGGACTGGCGCGAGCGAATTTCGAAGCCAATAAGGGCTCTTTCGGGCCCGTTTTTTTTTCGTTCTTTTGACCCTAACGCTCCATTGAAACCACCATCTTTCAATTTCTAGGGAAAAAACGAAGATGAAATTTAATATGGACACTGTCTTTAATATCACCTCTGAGGCTAGAGTGCATGAAGAAATTTAAGACAGTTCAATTGAAACAATAAATTCACAACGAGACCCAATTTTAGGGGAAAGAAAGAGGTATCTCTCATAGCAATTCCAAGAAGTTGTGCTGAACCCTGGCTGAAGTTAATGAAACCTTTATTTGTGTGATGAGAGCGTTCCAGATTATAAACTTTGCAACAGTAAAAACTTAAACCTAGAAAATGTGTTCAACAACATACCCGAAGAACTTATATGTGCTGAACGCTAAGGAATGCCACACAGACAAACTCTGAAAAAGACAAAAATGATGAGAAGACTAGAACGAAAGGAACAAATTGAGAATAAAGTATTGAATAATGGGAAATTTAAAGTGGCATTATCACTCACTTGCGAAATGTTCATTACATATTTGCTGATAAAAATAACGATATTCTCGATAATAATCCAAATGAAGGCATTGCTAGTGAGAATACCCAGCATTTCAGGGGAAAACCTGGAAATACGTGGCATCACACAACAAAAATATAGTTTGGACACTGCTGAGCTACAAGGTGATCATGAGCTTCCTCTTCTTGGCACACCTTCGCTGGCACTGGGTTCCAGCGTAATAAATCCACGACGACAGCTCTGTTACAGTCATTTAATGATTGGGCGCTGTCCTTCAATGATGATATTGACGTGGATGTTATTCACTTGAATTTTTCTAGGGCTTTTGGCAGGGTGTCCCATCGTGAATTGATTGCTAAATTGGAGTTAGTGGGTTTAGACCCACGTACGATGGCTAGGATTAGAGCTTTTCCTAGGAACAGAAGATTCCGAGTTCGGTTCATTCTTGCTTCTCCTCCCCATGCCGGTCCAGAGCGGTGTGCCTCAGAGAAGGGTTCTCTCACCCGTCCTCTTCAGCATTTTAAGGAAATTGCCGCATTCCAAGGGGAGAACCGAGATTTTGAAACTGGACAAAAGAAAAATGTACGGCCCTTATACAATGGGAGGGGCCAGGCTAACGAAAGTTGATGAGATAACGGACCTGGGGTTTCCCATTAATGGTGACCTCAGTGTCAACTATCTCTGTAGTCCGGTGGCTTCGAAAGCCAATAAAATTATGGATAGCGTGTCCAGGGCGCTCTCGACCGCTAACCCTGGTGTTCTTGTCGAGGTTTTCGAGTCATATGTTTGGCCTCTTCTAGAATACGGACGGTGGTTTGCATCACGTACAAGTTAAAGTCAACAGAGGTGCTTGAGAAAGGGGCAGCGGAATTTCACACGTAGGGTACTTATAAGGACTAGTGGCTTTAATTACGATAGAAGTCCGGGTCATTCAGGTCGAAATGCCAAGCTAGGGCTCATGACTTTAGCGCAGAGAGGGAGGAAGTTAGATTTGATAATACTGTATGAGATGCTGTATAGGATTATTCATGGTGGTGCAGGTATTCGTGCAGGTCGTCTATTCAACCTGAGGGCGTCTACGACCAGGGCTGGTCCTGAGAAGCTGGCTCTCCTTGGGTCTAGGCGGAATCGCACAATTGCATTTCTTTGTGAATAGAGCCGGTAGCAAGTTTAATAAGCTGCTTAGAAGCCTGATCAAAGGGTCATTGTCTACATTCAAGAAAGCGCTTTAGGTTAATCTGAGGTCTGTCTTAAAAATGATTGATTGATTTTGTGCTGTTTGTTTTTTTTGTTTTTCGATTGTTTTGTGGACACGGGTTCGCTGTGCAATAAACTGAAATTGAAAATGAACTGAGGCCATTAAACACTAACCTGCCCTGTGTTCCCAGCACGAATCCAGAAACAATTACATAGGTTATGAATGCCATCAAAGGAATGTAAAGATCTGGAGCATTCACATCGTCCTTAGCTGGCACGGGTTCGTCGGAGCCAGCGTACTTCAACGACCAATCCTGAAAGTTGACAACAAATGAGTTGACTACCTACAGACACATGGGTCTCCCTCTGGCTATTCGGCTTTCAAAGGCATATGTCGGTGGCATGAGTCATGTCACCCAATTGAACCACAGTATAAACACGTTGACGGGCAACCCATCCCCGCACCAATTCAAAAAATAAGTCAGATCGCAACCACACATTAGGATTTCTAAATCGTTGGAAAGCGTAATACCTTCTTCAGTTTGCACCAAGGCAAGAATTTCGCCCCACCCAAGGGTTTCAACCCCCTGCCAGAAATCGGGGAGCAGGCTCAGGCGTACGGTGTGACGATCACAGAGGGGAAGGGCAGCCTTAGGTGGCGGGTAGGGGGGGGGGGGGGGGGGGGGGGGGGCAGGCCACCGGTCCGTCATCATGCCAAAAATTTCCCTCCTACCGTACCGAACAGTATTTTTTCTCGCGAAAACGGCGCTTTGCAGCAATTCTGCGCGCACAAAGCGCCGCATAGTCGTAACTTGTTTCAGAGTCCTATGAATTGAATTTTGTCATTTTTGAACAGCTTTCAACGAGCACCTTGCAATAGTGACACAAAATAACTGAATGAATACCCGAAATCAATTGTGAACTGGTCAGACGGTCACCATAAGAGAAATCCGACACGTTTCGACCTGTGGTCAATGGGAATCACACAAAAAATACAAGTATTACAACTAAATACCAGAGTTAAAAACATTTTTTCACACTTCATTGCATTCGCCTCACTATCAAGAACAAGAAAACCCAAAAAAGCTCATTTCGTCAATTTTAAAGTGAGTTGTGGCAATGGAGCGCTCTGTCTGGGGACGTCTGGAGAGGCCGAAAAATAATTTTTCTGAATCGGACTGTTGTAGTGTTTATTTTGAAGAGGGCCATTAAAAAAAGCTGTCGGCCAAGTCCCAGGTCGATCCGACAATTTTGAGCCGATTACGGCCGGTGTGACGGCTGTAGATGTGACGGTGTGATTTGAGCCTTACAGCGAGAAGACAATGCCCAGAGGCTCCCGCGTCACTCTAGCGGGTCTACGTTGCGGTCACTCTTCGTACCTCAAAGCCTACGCACATAGGATCGACGGGTCGGTCCCAAATCAATGTCCTGACTGTCATATTGCTGGTCATGATTCACTACATTTATTTTCATGCTCTGCCAGACCTACTTCTCTGTCTGCTCCTGATATGTGGAACAAGCCATGTGATGTGGCCACCTTTTTACGCCTATGAGAAGGAACTCCGATGTGGCTGATAAGAAGAAGATAACGCGCTCCACGGCGAATGTGAGGGTTACGTTAGATTACGGGGCACTTACCACCCGACCGAGCGGCGGCTGCTGCGAAACGGTATCGAGCGCGGCTGGCACCCTCGTCGTCTCGTGTCTCTTCGCAGACAGAGTGGAAGGCTGCCAGCTGCGGGCGACGGCGGCTCTATTTCGTCATACCGTACAGGGGGAGGCTCTCACGATAGCTGGAATTGTAAAGTGGTCAAATGACACGTGATGAGTTATGGAGGGATTTAGAAGGGAAACACATATTAGAAGAGAATCACAAAACGGATAGTAAATAAAGCAGTAAGTATAAAGAAGAACTTCGAACTTACACGCTCTTTGTTGTTTTTGAATTTCATCGTAGTCAATGTCTTGTTTTCTCTACTTGGTTGTGAGAAAAGTGTTTTGTCGCGATAAACAGAGGAAACTGAAAGTTTAATTGGGAAAAAGAAGAATCATTTTTGAAAAAAGCTGTTCAAGAGACAGGTCTCCCAAATACGGTAACTATCAAAACCCCCCGAAAAGATATTCCTCTTTTCAACACTAGTTTTTTGGGCTTTTAATTGAGACCCGTGGTAGCAATCGTGCGATACCCATTTTGTAATAATATTGTTGAGCATTTGAAAATCTCACTTTATCCGGGATTGTCCGAGGTGAAATTAGAGAAATTATTTCAGATTTCCCATCAAACTTCAACTGGTTCAAAAATAAATGCTCTTCTGCCATGGTTATCCAGACACTATGATTTAAAAATGCTTTTCCTTAATTGAAATCCGGCGGTTTAAGGTACGGTTTCAAGGATACTGCCGGAAGGATTGTACCGTGGCCATTTACAGAGGAGGCCGACAGCCACCTAGCTATTTTCCTCCTATTAAAACACAAGATTAGGGCATCCAGTTGTGTGCTTTTTATTCTACAAACTGTTTATTCGAGTCAGGAATGCAGTTTTTCAAAATTTCATCGTTGCACAGCAAATCAAGTAGGCATTGCCGCTCCATTTCCTTCTTTAACGGGGACAAAACCACACAAGAAGTTGATTTGTACTTTTCATAATGCTATTTACGGAAATTATGGAACACGACGAGATGTTGAAGGTAATGGTATAACAAACAGAATGCCTTTACTTTAAAAAATGCTTGGAAATAACAAAGATAATAATAATTTGAAGAGGAAAGACGTGTATCCATCAAAATGCTAAAATGTGCATTCGAAAATATTTTCAAACCATCTCGAAGCTTTGTTAAAAACTGCATCACCAGCAATCTTTGACAAGCTTGAGCAAATTTAATAAGCTCATTTTTTTTATTAAACATGCACAAAGAATAGCGGACAGTATTGAATTCGACCATTGAAACAAGATAAGTACGAACCTAATGAACATTTGAGTTCAATAAAACTTCCATGACACCTTGCCATTCACTTCTTTTCTCTTCAACATGACTTGGTAACTTCTGTTTGCTTTGCTTTTTGTTTTCCTTGTCACTTCCTCTTTCTTCCTTTTCTCTTGTAATCGTTCTTTTTTGAATTACGCATCTTCTTCAACTTCTACTTCTTCTAGTTTCACTATTCCCTTCTTCTCTTGTCCTCCCTCCTCTTAATCTTATTTCATCCTCATCTTTTTTATTCCATCCCTCCTTTTTCCTTTATATTTACCCCATCGTTGCTTCACTCATCTCTCAATTCTCTTTTTTGCTCCTTCTCTCTTTCCTACACATCTTTTATCCACTTGTTTTCCTTCAACTCCTCATCCTCTCCTTTTCTCTCCCTTTTTTCTAGTCCTCTACGTCGTTCTCCTTATTGCTGCTCTTCTTTCTCTACTACTTCTTCTTTTTGTTAATCCGTTTCATCGTCTTTCTTTTTTTTCTGTTGTTCTTATCCTTCCTGATCCTCCCAGCACGATCATCATTCTGTTGTGTAATGGAACATACGTTGTCTGCAAAAGCGGACCGGAATTTGGCTCCGAGAACGACTGTAACGTCCAGAGTCAACAACGGAGGAATAAAGGGGAAAATGAAGAAGTTGTAGGAAAAAGTCGAAAAACAAAAAAAGAGAACATTTGAGACGGAAAATCAAAGAGAGAGAGGGGCAAAGGGATCAGACATGATGAAGAAGTTGAAGGCAAAAAAAGAAGCATTAGAGAAAGAATAATAGTAGGAAAAGAGGAAAAACGAAAAATTGAAGAGAAATGACGAAGAAAGCAAAAAAGAGGTGAAGACAAAGAAAAAAGTGATAGAAGAAAACAATATGGAGAGAAGATGTAAGAGAAGAGGAAGACGAAGGAGAAAAAAGACTTCGACGTAGCAGAGCAGAAAGAGAAAAGAAGAAGATGAAAGGGGAGAAAAAGAACACTAGGAATGAATGATGGAAGGAAGGATGGGAGGAAGGAAGCAAGGGAAGCAAGCAAGGAAGGAAGAGAGAAAGAAAGAAAGAAAGAAAGAAAGAAAGAAAGAAAGAAAAAGAAAGAAAGAAAGAAAGAAAGAAAGAAAGAAAGAAAGAAAGAAAGAAAGAAAGAAAGAAAGAAAGAAAGAAGAAAGAAAGAAAGAAAGAAAGAAAGAAAGAAAGAAAGAAAGAAAGAAAGAAAGAAAGAAAGAAAGAAAGAAAGAAAGAAAGAAGGAAAGAAAGCAAGAAAGAAAGAATGATAAAAAGAAAGAAAGAAAGGAAAAATGATAGAAAGAAAGAAAGAATGATAGAAAGTAAGTAAGTAAGAAAGGAAGGTTAAAAGAAAGGAAAAAAAAGTAAGGAAGAAGAAGAGAAAGAATAATAAGAAGAAATTGATTACAGGAAAAAGAAGAAAAACAAGAATTGAAAGGAAGCAGAATGCTGTATAAGATTTAAGTACAAGAAGAGGGATTTAAGAAGGCAGTCACGTGTCGTGAAACTTTGGTTGAACTTGAATGTTTTCCGTGTTCTTATCTTGTGTCAATCCAGTGAGGTAGATCGCGATCACCATTTACTATGTTTACTGGTTTGTATTTACACCTAGATACTAGACTTTTTTATTTTTACCCACCTTTTTGTTGTAACACCGTCATCGGTTTCTTCAATCACTTCTCCTTCATCTTTCCTTTTCTCTTCCTTCTTTTCTCTATATTTTCCCTTGGCTTTCTTGTTCTTATTCATTTTCTTCAACATCTTCTTTTTCCGCTACTTCTCCTTTTCTTCAACCTATTCATATTTTCCTTTTCTTTCTGATTTGGTTTGTTGTTCTCCATACTCATCTTTTTCGCTTTTTCTTCTCTTCCTTCAACTTTCTTCTTCATCCTCTTCTTCCTCTCTTTCCTGCTCGTTCTTTTTCTTTTCGTTCCCATTATTTTTATTTTATTCTCCCTTTTCTTGATTTTCCCTCTAATTATATATTTCATTAAATAAATAAGCATAAAAACTGTATATTCAAAGAAGATTCAAACAATTAAATCTCTAAGTATCTTTCAGTAAAGAGCCACAGAGTTGCTAGTTGTTTGAGATAATAGGCAAACAATTCGTACCTAGTATTATATAATTTTTACTATAAACCTGAGTACTAATTTACTTACAATCGGAGTGCTTAATTTTCTACTGCGGAGGCCTAGCTTCCATTAACGATATAAGTTTTAGGTTCATGGAATGAATGAGTGCTCAAATAAGATATGGTCACCTTACTCAATCAAAACGACCGTATCACTGATTAAATGCATGGATCAAGTCGAATATTTTAATCTTCGAGTTACGAAAAAAAAAATTTTCTCAAGTCGTACTATAAAAAGAGAACTTATCTAAAATACTTGCCAGGAAACGCGGTAAACTCGTAACTAGCAAAGAGTATCACGAGCATCCCTTGGGATCAAAACTACGAAATGCAGATGAGCAAGAGCTATTCAACCTATCTACATAAAGTTGTAGCAAAGTCGTCGTCCCAAGTCGTCAAGGTCGCACTCGCTTGGAACTTTTGGAGTTTCATTTTCGCTCTTTTGCAAAACAAATGGTGTTCAAAAAGCGACACCCTTTTGCAGAACTTTGTGGAGCTCAGCCTCAAAATTGTTCGAGATTTTTTTTGAGAAATGATGTGAGTTGCCGGTAACTACGTTGACCAATCGATGAGAGCAACTGATGTCAGCCAATCACGTGAAAGTCACACCATTTACGAAATCATCCACCAAACTCTCTGAAGAATAGTTTGCACCCATAACGTCGACCAGCTGCTGGCGGCGGGCTCGTTCGGCAGCCGAGCTGCCGGCTGCACTCCGTCTCTGCGCGCTGACTCTCTTTCTCTGACGCAGCACCCATCGCGCGAGACGGAGGCTGCCGCGCCGTCGTGGGGTGGTAAGTGACCGAAGACGGTTACGTTACAGGGCTGTGCGTAATTACGAATTACGGTTTACGATTTACGAATTACGGGCGTTTTTAGCAATTTTTTTACGATTTACGATTTACGAAATTTGGGACCAAAATCGTAACGAATCGTAACAAATCGTAATAAAACGTGAAAACGCGGTTAAATGAGCAATTCCAATCGGCGGTCTAGTACAAATATAAATTTAACACTTTCAATACGACACAACTTCAACACTTTCAAATTTGACACGCCCCTAATATTTGATTACTCTTCGAATTTTTAATTTTTGGTGAACCCGTACCCTTGCATGCACGGCCGGTTGAAGTCAGCAGTAGGTCAGTCATGGAGAACTATAATTGTTGATAACGAACTTTAGGAATGACCAATCGCTCCCCTTCTCACTCTGACGGACCCAAACTTATTATTTGGTTCCAACCTTTCCTTGCCCCAAGCCGAGCCAGGTCGGTAGCTTCACAGCTATTTACTTCCATGGAATGCTCTTGTCACATGATGAACACCAGGGACGCAGACCTTTGGTGGAGCTGCAGTCTATATCGGACCAAAATTTCGGTCCGCAGTTACAGACAACCGCTGTTGCAACACTTACTGCAAACAGAATCATGCTGTGACCGCGAGGTCCTGACATGATTGATATTCGTCCCAGCACCACTATCTTCTAGCTCTCTGTAAACTTCTAAAGCGGTCGCCTGCAGCTGCGGACAGCAATTCCATTCCCACATAAATAGACAGTAAATATGGGGCTCGGCTCCAAAGACCTGGCTGGCTCATGGAGCGAGTAAAGGTTGGAACCCAATATAGTTACACTTCGTTGCAGAATTTTGCGGAGATTTCAAAAACAACCTTCCCCATGCATTCATCTTTAGCGGTTAAAAAGATACAAACAAAAAAGTGGAACTTCGTGAATTCAAATCTGCCGTAATTTCATTTCTGCCGTAATCCGTAATTTCAAAATTTGGTTTGAAATATTTCTAAGAAATTATGGCTGCAGAGTCTCCTACTTTTTCAAAGAAGTTTTCAAATGTTTTGATGAGGAGCAAATTCTGAACGCAAAAGAAAAGAAGATGAAGAACCTAATTTTTGAAAGCGCAGATTTAGAGGGAGCCCTCACCCTTTTGCATTTCAGAATCCTAAACAACCTTCACCACTCATACCGCCGTCTCCATCTCAACAAACTTACGCTTATGGGGAGGAACGCTTATAACTCCGTTCAGAGCAACGCTTTACAAATATAGAGAGCAGACTCGTTTTCTGCGTCAAAAAGTGGTTTTGTAAATGTATATAATCAAAGGGAAATGTATATCCCCTTTGAAATGGCCACCTTATCCAAGCATCCTTCCTTAAAAGGTTAAGGCTAAAACAATCCAACCGTAAATTTTTTCTCATCACAGTGTTGCCCTCCTTGGCTTCAACTGAACTGTGTTTGGTAGAGCGATAATTCCCTATGCTTTCGTATTCAAAAGTTGTACGAAACCTGGCACAGGTGTGGTGGTACTTATAGGCACTGTTCGCGATAAAAATCGATTTTCTGTTTTTTTGCCTATCTTGAAACCGGTCCCATTCTGATTCCAGTGATGCTTCTAAAATTGTACAAAACCTTCTGGGAATGGGGTTATGGTTCCTCAAAAATTGAGCTAGGGAGGCACGGTGGACGAGTTGTCCGAGGCTTGTAACTTCCGTCTTTTGCAGCCAATGTATGCGAGCTGACCTGAGTAAAGAGAGTAGTTGAGAATGAAGGGAAGAACGGGGCTTTTGATCGGAAGCCATCGCTCATCTCACGATC
This sequence comes from Aplectana chamaeleonis, assembly GCA_029168955.1. NCBI lineage: Eukaryota > Metazoa > Nematoda > Chromadorea > Rhabditida > Cosmocercidae > Aplectana > Aplectana chamaeleonis. Next base: position 1,100,558 of record JAPDOI010000223.1, on the reverse strand, counting down.
TCGAGTGTTCATTTGTTCACACCGAGGGGCGAAAAGGGGCGGGACTTGCACACAGCTGCGGGGTTTGCCCACTTTTCTAAGCCGTTTTGCGGCTCCTGGGTAGCTTTTCATCCCGTTTTTTCTGCTTCTGCTTCTGAGAGCCACGAGAAGCGTTTGTCATGAAAAATTCGAGGATGAAGTTTATCCCGAACAGTGCCTTTAAATAAACTTAGAGTTTCCATTTTGTCTATTAAAGTCGTTCCTACCCCGCGTATGTGTACTGAATATTTATTCAAGTGCTGCTCTAAAAATGTCACTTTGAAACCCAACCTCCAACCTCCTTCGATATGGAGACACCTCATCACTGAAATGCTACGGTGTTTCCAAATCGAACGAGGTTTGGGTCATGTGTGGGCTTATTACTCATTATCAGTTACGATTTACGAATTACGATTTACGAATTACGAAGAATCTCAAAAATTACGATTTACGATTTACGAAATTACAAAATTCAGTTACGCACAGCCCTGTTACGTTAGCACAGGATCCCGGCTGCTTAAAAATCCGTTTTGTTTGACCCGCGGCCAGTCGGTACAGAATTAAGTTTCGGTCGCGGATGCTGAGCGATTGGGGTAGATCAAATATGGTCGTAGCGACCTCCACGACGTTCTTAGCTCGTTTCCATTAGTGAGCTCTGTCATGATGGCTGCGAATCGTTTAGTCGAAGCAAACAGCCTTTCGTCGATTCCAAAACACCTGCTGATGGGCGCGGGCAAATTTAGAGCACCTGACGATGGATATTTGAAGTGTGATTGAAAAAAACATCAACCATGAGGTTATCTGTGAATGATTACCTCCAATATTGATTTTTTTCTTTATTCTCTTTTTTTTCAGGTTAATGTTCAACGATGAGATGGGAGTTTCTAATGTCTTGCCTGACCCTGCTAATGAATCCCTTAATCCCTTTCAATTAGCAGTGAAGAGCCATATGAGTCCACAAAAATATGTAACTAAAAGCTACTCACGCGATGGAAAAACGGGAAAAGAAGAATTCCAAGCTTCTTGCCAACATAGGCATTATCGACGGCAAAATAATACTTGAGGTTAAAGGTGTTCAGATACTTCGATATCTGCAAAAATGTTACATATTTTATGCACATGTAAAATGGTGAACATTATGCAAACCTTTTCTTTTTGTTGCTCAGCGAATTGTCCTCCAAAATGCTGAGCAGCTTTCATCATAGGATCAGACATGAAGCCCTGCGCGGAACTCGGATATCCGTAGCCTACAACATTCAAAGAGACTCAGAGCTGGCAGCACAGGTGACTTCGATGCGATACGCAGAGAAAAACTCAAAGTTACCCATGTTTTGACCTTGCTGGTCATAATAGCCACCATACTTCTGTTGCTGGGTCGTCGGTTGACTGTGTCCTTGTTGATAGTATCCAGCGCTGGGATCCGAGTAACCACTGAACAAACTTCACTTGGGTAGTCGTCTTGTGGCGCCAAGCAATGTGGAGGGTGGGCGTCTCGGAGGGAAGAGTTAAGCCGCGCTATTGGTTACCGAAGTGGCGCCGACCAATAGCAGTGCCTAGCCCTTCCCTCCGATCCGCCCACACTGATTGTTTGGCGACACAAGACGACCACTCACTTCGCTTGAAACATTGAATTGAATGCAAGATACGTTACGAGGTGACACGACCCCTGGAGGGAGCCGCACGTTTTCAAGTGAAGGAGTCTGAGCAAATAACCGAAAATATCACGAGGTTGAAGTGTTGGAATAAGAAGATCATAATAGAACGCTGTACCAGACTCTTAAACTCAAAAACACGTCCTACTCTCCATGCATGATTACTCCCTGCCAACAGTCAGTAGAGAAACGATTTTTCGAATGGAGTGGGTAGCAAATGTTTTCAGAAACATGAAGCGAAGCTCGAGATCGCTCCGAGAGGTACTGAAATGGATAGTGCGCGGTTCAAGGCTAATTCTTTCTGAGTAGTTCTCAAAACTACAGAAAAATATACGCTAATTATGAAAGCGGAACTGCCAAAAATAAACAATATTCTCCGCAGAGTATCGGGGCCGTATCCTTTCCATATTGTTGAGGTTGTAGTCCATCGCAAAAAGCCAACGCTGCAAGCAGAGAGCACCTGCTTCCATCAGAAGTCAAATTCACTGATACATTCACTCAAACTTGGTCCAAGAGGGTTATTTAGAGCGGTGAACAATAGTATAAGACTCATTTCAAAATTTTCGAGAGATGACTGCGCGCTTTAGCAGGCACAATAGTCATAGTTAACGACCGTCTTCAGTTTCTAACTTCTTTGAACTAGCAGCTCGGGACGGGACACTAAGCCGTATTACTATGGATACCCAAGAGATATTATCCATGTAATTCGCTTTCACAGATGCGTTTAACGCTCTGGACAATTCACTTTTGAGTGGGCAGCGTATTGCATGCGACACCCGATTCGCATAATGCGCTGTCGTTCTCTGGGCCAATATCCGGTCCGCATTTGCGGACTACGGCTAATGCATCATACGACACGTCTCAATCGTGCTGGGACCACTTGGTCCCGGCACGATTGAGACGCACGATTATCACGTGTCGCATGATGCAACAGCCATAGTCCGCAATCGCGGACCGGAATTTGGATCGGAGAACGATAGTAGATGCTCATCGAGCAGGCGGTGCTATCTTCTTCTTCTTTGCTGCCACAAAGAGGGGTTCTGTCATAGGTTCAGAAGCTCGGCCACTAGCGTAGGGTTCGTCCACAGATCCATTGTCGTTAATGTAGTCGGTCTCTTCGGGCAATTAAACAGGTGCGCAAAAGTATGCCCTTGAATGCCGCAATCAGGGCACTCGTCAGGTTTGCTGTTATCAATACTATGCAGATATGACATAAGCATGGGGGAGTGTCCACAGCGTAATGAGGCAAGGGTGCACCTGGCACGCCTGCCAAGCTCCATCTCTGTCTCGCTGTCCTTCGGATGTGCGACTCCCAGTATGGAGTTTATGGCAACTCTGCTCAAGTGTTCCTTCACGAATCGGGTATGCTCCGCGAGCAAGAGACGGAGGCGTTCCTGTTGTGCTTCAGTCCATCTCTGCACATCTACTTTCGACGGAGCATCGGCGAAAGGCTTTCTGATACATCTATCTCTCACCGGGTTCAGTACTCCTCGCGATGGATGATTCGGCTGCTTCCCGATGTTAATGTACATTTGTTGCGCCTCGAGTTGGCAGTGGTCTCTAACTGGCAATATGTGAGCTTCGGCGTGTAAGTGCTCGATTGGAGAGCTTTTATAACAGCCTGTTGCAATTCGCAGAGCGCGATTTTAGACGCGCTGCAGCTTGGACCAGGAGGTGTCCGACACGATGTGTTGCCAGACTGGTGCAGCATACTCCAAGGTGGGTAGCACAATAGTCTTATACGTGGTTAGGATAGTTTCTTTACTGCACCCCCAGGACGTTCCGCCGAGAGCGCGTAGGATGTTGAGTCTTGTTTTCACTGTGGCTTGCTTCTGCTCAGTGTTCTTATGAAACTTCAACGAAGGATCAAACACGAGTCCAAGTAGCTTGGGGAATCGGGTGGCCAGCAATTGAGTTTCGTCCCATTTCACCATGGGATTGGCACTGTGCTCTACATTATCAGTGGGAAAGACGGTGACGGATGATTTGGAGGCAGAGACTGAGCATTTTGCGATCGAAGAAACATTTCAACTCGATCAAGTAGTCATTGATCTACCTTCATGTCGCGATCTCGGCACAGAATAGTATTATCATCCGCGTATGCAACGACCTTTATGTCCTGAGGGGGAACGGGCAGATCTTCTAGATATAAACTTAAAAGTGCAGGCGATAAAACTCCTCCTTGAGGGACACCAGCGGCGATGGGGATGCTATTGGAAACATGTCCCTGGCACATTTGCCCGACGTCCTTTAGTGAAGGAAGTTATCCACTGCTTCTGCCATGGCTTAATGGTAGACTTCAACAGACTCTCTGATGGTAGGCTTAGATTGACAGTGTCAAATGCCTCTAAGTCGAGGGCCACACCAAAAGTACGTTGGGGTTTCATGGCATTCAAACCGTCCAGAACATAGCTCACATCTTCCAACAAGGCCGTAGTGGTGGAATGTAATTTACGGAAACCGTGTTGGTGCTGCTGTTGGCTGTTATGCTCGGCAAGCTCCTCCACAGCCTGTTTTTCGGCAACTTTGGCGATGGGTGAGAGCAGACTTCTCTTCTTCTTCTTCTTATCAGCCACATTAGAGTTTCTTCTCATAGGCGCAGAAAGACGGCAACATCACTCGGCTTGTTCCACATATCACGAGCAGACAGAGAAGTAGGTTTGGCTGAGCATGAAAATAAATGTAAAGAATCATGACCAGTATTTTGACAGTCAGGACATTTGTCCGGGACCGATTCGTCGATCCTATGTACGTAGGCTTTGAGGTACGAAGAATGACCGCAACGTAGACCCGCTAGAGTGACGCGGGAGCGTCTGGACAGAGTCTTCTCACTGTCATCGACTGTAAGGTGATGATAACAGGGAATATAGAACAGAGAATAAAGGGAAAACAGCTGTCGCAGGCCAAGCAGACAAGGGGGGGGGTTCGATGCGTGCGGCTGTGCTACGGCGCCGCCCATCGACACCGCCCGAGCCGTGGCGTGTTGGCCGTGGCGTGTTGTGCCAAAGTCGATGAGGCCGCTGATGAGCGACCAGGAGGATTATTCGACGTTCGCCAGTCTCTCTGGGAGGTTCTCTCACCTCCTAGAGAATTCCTTTCTGTATAGGGTAGGAGTCTCTGCCGCGATTGATTGCCCGCTTCCTGCCAGCCATCCATTCTCTGCGTTGAGCGCCTCGTCTTTGCCCACTGTCTCTAGGCAGGCCCCTAGGTGCTGACAGCCGCCGGCATCGCCCTGCTGCCACATCGCCGTAGACGTTTCGCTGCCAGCTCGCCCCTGCCTAGTGCTGCCAGCCCGCCTCTGTGCTAGTGCTGCCAGCCGTTGTATTCGCCTGCTCCGTGCAGCCGCTCCCGTCTAGTGCAAGCGTTGAGAGGGGCCCCGTATAGTGGTGCGGGTGACCCGTTAACTGTTTCTAGCCGGAATTTCTTAGAGGGTTTCCCGGGAAATTTCGGAAAGTGGTTAGGGGAGTAGGCTGTGTAGGGACATAGCTGAAACTCATCTTGTGCACACGACCCCTGGAAAATTCAACTTCACTCGTTTCGTTTACCAGTGGCTTCTAGTGATCTATTTGTAGGATTCCTTTGTTCTTGTTGTTTGTTATTTTTGCTCCTTTAAAATAAATTATTGTTATTTCTATCGCGTGATCTACTTGGTTCACAAGGTTTTTCCAAATCCTTAAATTCCTAGTTTTAATCACCTTACTCACATTTTCGGGTAACTACATTTGTCGAAACCTAACTTGGGGGCCAAGCCGGTGAGTAGGCTTGAGCTAGGTGAACCACTGTAGATTTTCGTGAGAAAAATAGCATTAGTTATTTTTCTCGAGTTGCTCTTTTGTTCGTCGATTTTTTTTGTGACGTTGGGCTACACTAACGGTCTCCGTTGGTGGAACTCGACGGGTAGCGGTACTGAAAGAGTGCAGGCTTCCGGGTCTGGCACTTGGCGAGTATCGTGGTAGTTTTCGGACTTGCCTGAAATTAAATTTTTGTTCGGTAGGGGGAAACCTCTGCACAAATTTTTTTTGAGACTTAGTCAAGCCTGGAAACTACATAAATTCTTGGAAGACGAACATAATGGCATCTTGCGAAAGTGAGCTCGCAGATGGTCGTTCAGTCTTGAGTGGTGGTCATTCGAGTGGCAGTGCTAAGTCGGTTCTGATTGCAGGACGTGCTCAGGCTACCGCGATGTCCGACCAGCCGAAACGTGTCGACACAAACGATCTGGAAGAGGAATTCCAGCGACTATGTGGCCCGGAGGAGCGATCGCAGACCATGGAGGTTTGTAATGATCTTTCTCGTTTAATTAAAGAGATTTCCCTGAGAATGAATAGGGAGGTGTGTGCGTGCCTTCGCATAGGTGATGGTAGCCGGGATGTCATAGACGCAGTTGGTAGGGAAGCTACTAGCGCTGCGCTGGATCGTCTCGCAAATTTACGGCAGGTGTGCAAAGAGGGTGCAGTGTTAAAGCGGTGGACCCGGACAGTGGTAGCAAGTGTGGGTTGTGAGAACCGAGAGGCGTTCGTGGATAAACTTGCGGAGCTGTTGCTAGACAGTGAGGTGGTGGATAAGGTGGCTCTTGAGGAAGGGTGGCCTAGGGGTGAAGCCCAAAAGAAGCTGATTTGTAAACTCAGTCTATTGCCAGCTATGCAAAAAGACATTGACATGTTTCAGGAGCAGCTGAGTGCCCAGGCCGCTGAACTGCAACAACTACGGGCCCTGAAGGCGCAATGGGCGCACAACGAGGCCGAACTCGAGCGACTCCGCGAGAACGAGCGGAAGATGGCCGAAGCACAGCCCGAAGGAATGGAAGTGGACCACGTGCAGGACAATATACCCGGTGAGTCCAGAATGGGCAGATCAATAAATGTGAATTTATTGAATCAATTGCGTCGTCATCCTAATGCGGTGATTGAAACTGAAGCCTTTCAGCCTGGTGGAGGAAGAGCTGCGAGAGGGCCGGCGTCGACGCTACACAGGCCGCCAACAACTACTTCACTACATGGCTCCCAGATCAGAAGGACAGGTACGGTGTTCTCTTCTGTAAATGGGGATGTAGGTGGAGCTGGTGGGAGTGTCATTGGCGCGCTAGGACAGGGTAATGATGGTACTCAAATGACGAACTATATGAAGTATGCGGCGTTGCCGGAGGTAAAGCAGTACCGTGGTGACGATAAGCATTATACCTTCCGGGATTTCCTTGAGGCGTTCGAGCTTAAGTATCCCAGGGATAATTGGTCGGATGCTGAGCGGGTGGTTCTTTTCCGCGCTAAGTTAGCTGGTAAAGCAAAGAACCAATACGAGGCGTTGCCCAGGCGTGAGCGGGAGCAAGGCTATGATGTATTGGCAGGTGCTATGAAGCGCGAAAGCAAGACCGAGCAAAGAACGAGGAAAATAGTAGCGATGGGTGAGCTGAAGCGGTTACGCAAGATCGAGAAGCAGTCTGTTTCCGACTTTTGCGTTGAGCTGGAGAGGCTGACGCGGCATGCATACCCAGAGCTGCGAGAGGAAGCGTTAGGTACTGAAAGAGCGCATATTCTCTATGAGCAACTGGCCCACTGGCAAGACTCTTACTACCTCTTGGAGGCACTAGTGAGTGAGACAGATGCTTACGAGAAGCTAAAGGAGACTGCAAAACGTATCGAGCGTAGGAATATCACGCTCAAAAGCGTGAAAGGTGACCTACAGGAGAAACCTGGTGATAGATTTCGGGAGAGGAGTAGTGAGCCAACTGTCGAGAAGCCGGTAGGTTCTAAGGCTACAGACACCCGAAGGGGGAAACTAAAATGTTTCAACTGCCAACAGGAAGGTCATATGGCCAAAGTCTGCAAGAAGCCAAAACCGTCTACGAGCAAGACAGTGACGTCGCTGTCCGCTAGGCTCGGTAAGGTGGTCTGCTCCGCAGTGAAGCTTCAGGAATCCAAAAAGACTCGTAAAGATGTAACGAGGTGTCCCCTTTTCGGAAAGAAGACGATTGCTGCAGTGGAACTGCTGGGAAGAGAGTGCGCGGGACATCTAGATACAGGGTCCGAGGTGTCAATTCTTCCAGCAGGAGTGCTTTTGCGGGCAAAGGCGCATGGTTTTGATATTGATGGGGCCTTGAAGGAATATCCTATCGATAAAGCCAAGGTGATGTATGATGCTTCGGGATCGCCGATGGCGTTTGTAACCATCGTGGAGGTGATACTGAAACTGAAAGGTGAAGGTAGAGAAGTCCGGTGTAAGATGTTTGTCACCAAAGATGATGACGACGTAGTAATACTAGGGACTAACGTTCTGCCACACCTAGGATATAGGTTAGTAAAGGATGATGCGACTTAGACTACAACGGCGAGCAGCGGCTACCCGGTAGAGAGGGTGTGCCCGGAGGTTGAGGTCATCGGCAACCCGGTTGAGAGGGTAGGCCATGATGATGACAAACCTAGATATGCTCAGGTGGCGAAGCAGACCAATGTGGCCCTGCGGGCTACTGAGGGGGTCTCTTTTCCAGATGGCGCAGAAACGTCCGGGTTACTTAGGTGCACAGAGGACGTTACACCTATGGGTACTCATCCTGCGAGAGACTACGGAACGCAAGGAGCGTCTGTGGTCGGTAGAACTGAATCCTGTGTGTTGCGCGTTGGAGCGGTTAAGGTGAAAAGTGTGGTAACGAAGAATCGCACGGATCAGCAAAAGAACCTTGTTAAGATGAGAGACGTGAAGGGGAAGGCGAGTGTCGGTACAAGTGCTTTGTCCTCTGGAGTGGGCTCATCGAAGGTGGGTGCAGTTCCAGTGCGTAGCCAACAAAAACGAGTGGTAGGCATAATACAGAGCGTAGCTGATCGTGAATGGCTCAGGGAGTTGAGGAGTGACCCCGACTACCAGGAGATCATTCGCTTAGTGGAGGCGAAATGTGTAAAGCACAAAGTCAAGCTACCGCGTATGAAGAAACGATTGAAAGCAAACGATTTCGTGGTGGAAAACGGCGATTTGAGGCTGGTCCAGAAGGATGGTACTCGAGTGCGAGTAGTGTTCAAATCGCAGAGAGGAAAGGTGTTTGAGGAAGCTCACCGTGAAGGTTTGGCAGGGGAATTTGCAGCCCCGCAAATTCTGCGTGTCTTACGGTCGAGATTCTTTTGGGAAGGCATGGTAGAGGACGTTCAGAAATGGACGAAGGAAGGTCAGGTTTCGCTGCGTGGTTGTCCTGAAGAACAGGTAAAGGCCCTTAAGAAGGCAAAGAGAACTGATAGAAAGCGGAGAAGAGCGGAGGTCAGGTGTACTAGAAGTGAGAGTGTAGCTTCAGGTACTGACTCCAATGAATCTGCTCTATTCAGGTCGGACATCGTATCGGAACTACCAGACACCGATGTGACTGATGGCAGACTTCGCTCGGGGGTGCTGGATCGACACATTCCAGAGGAGCTGTGGATGGTCAACTGTGCTTGAGGCGTGCACCGTGCCAGCGTCAGTGTGAGGCCGTGCGGTCGTTCCTGGTTTTATTCCGTTTAAACTAGCCACCGTAGTCAGACCGAGTGAAAACGGTCTTTCCGAGAGGGCGGGCGTGTAAGGTGATGATAACAGGGAATATAGAACAGAGAATAAAGGGAAAACAGCTGTCGCAGGCCAAGCAGACAAGGGGGGGTTCGATGCGTGCGGCTGTGCTACGGCGCCGCCCATCGACACCGCCCGAGCCGTGGCGTGTTGGCCGTGGCGTGTTGTGCCAAAGTCGATGAGGCCGCTGATGAGCGACCAGGAGGATTATTCGACGTTCGCCAGTCTCTCTGGGAGGTTCTCTCACCTCCTAGAGAATTCCTTTCTGTATAGGGTAGGAGTCTCTGCCGCGATTGATTGCCCGCTTCCTGCCAGCCATCCATTCTCTGCGTTGAGCGCCTCGTCTTTGCCCACTGTCTCTAGGCAGTCCCCCAGTTGCTGACAGCCGCCGGCATCGCCCTGCTGCCACATCGCCGTAGACGTTTCGCTGCCAGCTCGCCCCTGCCTAGTGCTGCCAGCCCGCCTCTGTGCTAGTGCTGCCAGCCGTTGTATTCGCCTGCTCCGTGCAGCCGCTCCCGTCTAGTGCAAGCGTTGAGAGGGGCCCCGTATAGTGGTGCGGGTGACCCGTTAACTGTTTCTAGCCGGAATTTCTTAGAGGGTTTCCCGGGAAATTTCGGAAAGTGGTTAGGGGAGTAGGCTGTGTAGGGACATAGCTGAAACTCATCTTGTGCACACGACCCCTGGAAAATTCAACTTCACTCGTTTCGTTTACCAGTGGCTTCTAGTGATCTATTTGTAGGATTCCTTTGTTCTTGTTGTTTGTTATTTTTGCTCCTTTAAAATAAATTATTGTTATTTCTATCGCGTAATCTACTTGGTTCACAAGGTTTTTCCAAATCCTTAAATTCCTAGTTTTAATCACCTTACTCACATTTTCGGGTAACTACATTTGTCGAAACCTAACTCGACCGTAGGAGGCACACTACCAAGGACTGGATTAGGAGGTGCACAGGACAGGTATTCAGACACGAATCTGGTGTGCTCGATTTGCTTCCTTGTGAGCTCAGAGGTGGTCCATCTTTGACGATCAACTGTAGAAATGGCAGCATGCAGCGGTGTGCGAATATTACGGGGATAGGGATCTGATGACAAGAGGGGGTAGTTGGAATGTGCGGCATTCTTGACTATGCCAATGTGGAACTGTTGTGACTGCAGTTGGCAGTGCTATTTGACAGGAAGTAGGGCACATTCTTGGTGAAGATGAGATATAGGTGTTGATTTTCGGCAGCCAGTGATGACACGAAGTGCAGTGTTTTGTACACGTTATAGCTTGCTCCAAGAGGTGTCCGACAGGTGTCTAATCCATATCGGGGGTCCATACTCCAGAGTAGGCTGTATCATGGCCTTAAATGTGCGTAAAACTTCCTTTGTGCTACCCCAGGTAGTACCCGCCAGAGCACGGAGGATGTTATTTCGCGTGTTGGCAGTTGCAGCTCGGATGCGCGTGTTTTCATTAAAGCGCAGTGAAGAATCCAGAAAGATTCCAAGTAGCCGAGGGTGCTTAGAGAGGGGCAACTGGTTACCTTCCCAGAGAACCCTGGGATGTAGCTGATGCTCAGCCGTTGCTGTAGTGCACAGAGTGACGCTAGACTAAAGAATAACACGAGCCACTTTCCAATTTTGGGATAAAGTACATGTACGAAACGATGTATTTATGACGTCAGCAAGAAGGGGCAATAGTTCACTGGGCAGTCTCTTCAGGACTGCTGGGCTCAAACCGTCTGGCCCTATTGCCTTCGAGTTACTCATCTCCTTTATCACCTTCTTGACCTGTGCAGGCGTGACTGCTTCATCTACATCCATGAGTGGCAATTTACAGGGTTCCCGTACAGTTATTCTATTCTGCTTCCCTCTCTTGGTTCTAGTGGTGAAAAAATGCTTCCCAAGAGCAGTTGCGGCCTCCTTCCCTGATTTGAAGACTCCACCTTCAAATTCAATCGTGGAATTGTTGGCGGAGGTGAACTTTCCGGATATCCTTTTCAAGGCCTTCCACGTTGCTGCAGCATCATTTCTAACGTTCATCTTCTCAGTGAACTTTTCCCAAGCGGTGCTATCGCAGCAGGGTGGGGGGCACTTGGTCATTGCACGTGGCCAATCCCATTCTTTCGCGCTGCGGCGTAATTAGAATACCAGTCCGAGGTTTTGTTCACCCTTCCAAAATCGGGAGAGTTGTTGGAATCGGGAGAGATTAGCGCAAAATATGGGTGTGGCCGTGTGCGATGGCTAAAGTGGCCTCCCCCCCCCCACCTGTTGCCATAGCACCGACCGCGCTGGCTACAGGCGATCGGCTGTCTGGTATGAATAGTTTCCTATCACTAGGAAGCCGCGATTCAGGTATTATCCCGCTATCTCGAGAGCAAAGCGGTTGTTTCTGATTTCTACCATAGTGTTTTCTCAAAACAACCGCTCGGCTTTTATGATAAAGCTACCGGCTCTACCCTAGACGAGAGGGGGCACCCAAGATTTATTTATAGAAATGAAGAAAAATTCTGATAAGATATGCACGACTCTGCTCTCAATCATTGTGCTGCCGAGATGTCGTACGTTCGTGCCGTGGCAGTGTGGAGGAAAGAAGATCACCTCCGTGCAAACCGACATCATCCCCTCCACAAAGAGGGTTTTTGTCATGGGAGAGGTGCTGGCCGGCCGCAGCTCTCCTTCGGATTCTTCTGCAAAGGGCCGGCGTGGAGAGGAATCCTGGACCCGCTCAGAAGTATCTATGCGCCACGTGCGGCAATGATGTTAACTGGAGACATACCAGCGTCCAGTGCTTCGGATGCCAAAGGTGGGTGCACTTCTCCTGTTCGGGTCTCAGTTCTGTGAGGCATCATAACTCATCTTTTCGTTGTGTATTATGCTCCTCACCTTCCAACTCAGATTCCTCTATCTCAAGTCGCCCCCTTTCAATTGTGCATATCAATCTAAACGGCCTTCGGGCCAAGCTTTCTGAACTCTCTCTCTTCGCACGTACCTACCATCCAGACGTGATCATGGTTCAAGAAACCAAGCTCTCTCCATCCCCTACCTATCCTCATCCCAATATCCCAGGCTATACTTCTTACCATGCTCTAAGGTCATCTCTCGGCGGTGGAGTTTCTACTTTTGTTCTATCTTCACTTCCCTCACACCTCATTCCCAGCATCCCCACGGATGCAGACCTAGCGCTACTTCAACTTGGCAGGCGTGCCAGGTGCACCCTTGCATCGTTACGCTGTGGACACTCCCCATGCTTATGTCATATTTGCATAGGATTGACAACAGCAAACGTGACGAGTGTCCTGATTGTGGTAGTCAAGGGCATACTACTGCGCACCTGTTCAATTGCCCAAAGAGACCGACTACATTAACGACAATGGATCTGTGGACGAACCCAGTGCTAGTGGCCGAGTTTCTGAACCTATGACAGAACCCCTCTCTGTGGCTGCAAAGAAGAAGACCCCCACGGATGGTACTCTCGAGTACCTCCCAATCCATCTCCCCCTAAAAACACCCCTTTCTCTTTTCAACATATACATTCCACCTACAACTTCATGCCCTTCATCTTACAGTCCTATCCCAGTTCTCAAGCAGCTGAGCGACTGCTCCCTCTCATCCTCGGTCGTTTTCGCGGGTGATTTCAACGCTCACACCTTTTGCTCGTCTCTCGGTCCTGATGTTAGAGGAAATGACGTCGAAGAATGGGCAGATGAGTGCGACCTGGTCATTTTAAACGATGATCAGCCCACTCGTCTCCCTGCCTGTTGTGATGGGAGATCAAACATTAGTTGATTTATCGACTGATCACCATGTGGGTGGGTTTTGATCTAGGCGCGAAAACCGGCCAATCACAGACCACCCACCGCGCTATATAAACTCCTGCCGCCGCACTGTTACAGATCCGATTGGGATTCGTCTACCACTACCACTCCGTTCCTGCACCACCACTCCACGACGCCTCGACGCCAAGCCACCCCGACGACGCCGAGCAGCCAACCACTCGCCTCACTATTCACTGTTATTCTTGCTGTACATTTTGCCTAGCCACATGCGTGTGGCAACCTTTTGGAAATAAACTTTTGCACGCCGTCTGTGTCTCGTACACAACAACTGGCGATCAGGTCTCCCGCCTCGCGGTCGATTACCAGCAAAACGAACTAAAAGTGCAAAAAAGTCGATCAGCAGCCCGCCTAGCGGTTGAATTGCTGACGAAATAGCGCCAGGTGCTCGCCCTTGCGGTTGAATACCTGAAGATAGACCAGAAGCCCGCCCTGGCGGTTGATTTTCTAGAGTTGCTAAGATCAGGGAAGTCGCGCTATTGCGCTTGAGCACCTGAATAGACCAATAGTCGCCTCTGGGCTTGAACGTGGTCAAGAGATCGCACATTTTTGTCTGATTGTGCTTGATCCAAAAGGAAATTCATTGAGCTCGCGTTCAAGACGCTGGAGCAGTTTCTGAGCAGAAGAGCATTTGGGCTGGATTTGAGATTATCGCCCTCGATTGAAAATGGACCAGGAAACCGTCCAAAAGCTGTTAGATCAGAACACTCAGCAAATGAGGCTGATGATGCACGAGAATGCTCAGAAACAAGTGGAATTGGTACAGCAAATGATGAAATTAATGGCTACAAAAAGTGAGGCGAAGCCAGAAAATGAGGTGGTGCCGCATCAATCGACATTGATGTCGGAATTGAATGGTCGAATATCAATATTCGTGTTTGACCCCGAGATTGATAGATGTTTCTCTCGGTGGTATGAAAGGCATGAGAACACGATGATAAAAGATGGTGCATCCCTTGCTGAGGACGCAAGGTTGAGGTTGTTGCTTGGTAAGCTTGATAATGAAGTCTTTGAGAGATACAAGCGCCAGATTCTACCAAAGGCACCATCAGACGTTTCGTTCAGCGAAACGATTTCAACCCTAAAGGACATGTTCGATGTCAAGAAGTCCTTGTTCACACTACGTTACCAGTGCCTGAAAGTTGAAAAGATGGAGTCCGAAGACTACATGCAGAACACTGGTCGAGTCAACGAGATGTGTGAACATGCTTGTTTTGAAGAGCTGGATAGTGAAGGGTTGAAGGCATTATTGTGGATTTATGGTCTCAAGTCGCATAGAGATCGCGAAATTCGACCAAGATTGCTTGCCTTCTTGGATAAGGAAGCAAAGGAACAACGGAAGCCTACGCTTCATCAGATGTATAAGGAATGTGACCGAATAATGACGTTATTGAAGACGTCAAAGATGATCGAACAGGATTCAGCTGATGTCAGAGAGGTCAGAAAAGGGCCATTCCGGAAGGAAAAAGAAAGAACATCAGAATGTTGGAACTGTGGTAGAACTGGTCACACAAGCCGTGAGTGCCGAAGCAAATCATGGGTATGCAACTCATGTAAAGGTAAAGGGCACAAAGAGAAATATTGTGAGAAAGCGTTGCAATATCGAAGCAGTTCCAGATCGAGGACGGCTGCGAAACCTCACAAGAAACGCTGCGGGCGAGTAGTTCTCGCAGGAAGTGCTGAAGCTGAGGTAAATGCGGTTCGACAATACGTCACCGCTGAAGTCAATGGGCACCCAATAGTTTCAGTTGGACACAGGCTCAGACATCACGCTGTTGAGTGTGGACGAATGGAAGAAAATGGGCAGTCCTGAACTCAACAACACTAGCCTGGTTGTAAAAGACGCTAGCGGGAACCGGATGAAGGTTCACGGTGAATTGAAATGTCAGTTCAAATTGAGAGGTGCTAATGGCGAGGAATATTGTTACGTAACCCCCCATAGAAGTCTAGTCGGCCTCGATTGGATCAGACAGAACGCTGAGATGGCACATCACATGGAAAGAATGGTAGCTCGTGCGAGTACCGTAGATGATGCCAACCTGGTGAATGATTTGAAACGGAAATTCGAAAGTGTGTTTCAAGAGGGCTTAGGCACTTGTACGGAAGAAAAGACAGATTTGAAATTGTTGCCAAATGCTAAGCCGATTTTCAGAATGAAAAGACCTGTCGCGCATGCATCGTTAGAGACAGTTGGAAAAGAGATTGAGCGCCTGGAAGAAATGGGTGTGATCGAACCGATAACCCATAGTGAATGGTCCGCTCCAATAGTTTGCGTTCGTAAAGCGAATGGCAAAATGAGGGTCTACGCCGATTTTTCGACTGGTTTGAATAACGCCTTGGAGGCAAATGAGTATCCTATTCCCATTCCGGACGATATTTTCGCATCCCTGAATGGTGGAACGATCTTCTCACAGATTGACTTTTCGGATGCTTACCTTCAAGTGCAACTGACGGATGAGGCCCAAAAGTTGGTGGTAATCAATACGCACAAGGGTCTATATCGATACAAAAGGTTGCCTTTTGGTATCAAGACAGCGCCAGGAATTTTCCAAAGCATCATGAACAGAATGATATCGGGTCTGGAAGGAGTAGCAGCCTACCTGGACGATATTCTGGTAGTCGGAAAAACACCTGAAGAGCATAGAAAAAAAACATTCATGCTTTATTCGAACGAATAAAAGAATACGGGTTTCGTGTCAGACTCGAAAAATGCTCGTTTGCAAAACCAGAAATCCGTTTTCTCGGGTTCGTTGTAGACCGAGATGGACGTCGTCCTAATCCAGAGAAGGTGGCCGCTATCGCTAAAATGCCAGCACCACAGAATGTGGCACAGTTGCGCGCATTCCTAGGCATGGTTACATACTACTCGTCCTTCATTCCGAATATGAAGGAGATGCGTGGACCACTGGATGCTTTGCTGAAAAAAGACGTTAAATGGATCTGGAAACACACACATGAAACAGCGTTCGAAAAACTGAAGAAAGTGTTGATGTCAGATTTGAATTTGACACATTACGATCCTAGGAAGAAACTAATCGTAGCTGCTGACGCGTGCGATAATGGAATCGGATACGTGATCTCGCACAAAATGCCTAATGGAATAGAAAAGCCGATCGCCCACGGCTCGAGATCATTAACAGTCGCAGAAAAGAATTATGCTCAGGTCGAAAAGGAGGCTTTGGGTCTTGTGGAGGCAATCAAAAAGTTCCACAAATTTGTTTACGGGAGGCGTTTTACGCTCCGAACTGACCATAAGCCGCTGCTGGCCATATTTGGTAGCAAAAAGGGTATACCGGTCCATTCAGCCAACCGTCTGATGCGTTGGGCAACAATGCTGATAGGCTATGATTTCGAAATCGAGTACATCAAGACGGACTCATTTGGACAAGCTGATGGTTTGTCAAGGCTGATACAGAGGCATCCTCTTGTTGAGGAGGATCGCGTAGTCGCCTCAGTGGAGGTTGACGTGAATGTAGTGCTTGCACACGCTATTCGTAGGTTGCCCGTCACGGCAAATATGATTCGTGAGCACACGGAAAAGGATGTTCTGCTGCGGAAGCTGAAAAGTTTCGTTGATACTGGAAAGTGGCCAAAAGTTGTAAAACCTGAAATGAAGCAGTTTTACTGTAAACGTGAATCGTTATCGATAGTGCAAGGCTGCATGATGGTAAGCGATAGAGTTGTCGTGCCAGAGACGCTGAGAAAAGACGTTCTCCTAGAGCTGCACTATGGTCATCGTGAGATTGTCAGGATGAAAGGACTAGCGCGAAGCTATGTCTACTGGCCAAATATCGATGAAGACTGCGAAAAGGTTGTGAAAAGTTGCGCTGATTGCCAACTACAATCAAAATCTCCGACTAAAGTACCTCTGCAAACCTGGAAGACACCAGAAAATGTATGGGAGCGAGTTCATGTTGATTTTGCTGGCCCAATGGATGGAGTATACTACATGGTCGTCGTCGACGCCTTGAGTAAATGGCCGGAGATGTTTGAAATGAAAAATATCACAGCTAGCACAACGGTGAAGCTGTTGAAGGCGCTTTTCGCACGCTGTGGAAATCCAAAGACGCTAGTGAGCGATAATGGAACACAATTCATATCCGAGCTTTTCGAGCAGATGTGCGAAGAACGAGGTGTTAACCATGTAAGAACACCACCGTACCATCCTCAGTCAAATGGTCAAACAGAAAGATTCGTGGATATCCTGAAAAGAGGGATTAAGAAGCTAAAAGGGGAGGGGAGGTCGTCCGCTCGCCCAGAAAGTGACTGTCTAAACGCTGTGTTGTTGGCTTACCGCAAAACACCTAATTCTGCTCTGCAAGGTAAATGCCCAGCTGAAGTTTTCATGGGAAGAAAGCTAAGAACCCGGTTGAGTATGCTAAGACCGTCGGAAGCGCAGACAGAAGCAGACAGTGCCGCTGACCATCGGAAAAGGACTGAAGAACAATTCAATAGGAAAAATGGTACAAAACACCGAGACTTTTCACCCGGAGACCCTGTCCTAGTAAAGGATTATAATGGAGCATCCAATTTTAAATGGACTCAAGGGACAGTGGTAAAGACCATTGGAAAAGTCATGTACGGAGTCGACATTGGAGGCAGAAGAGTTCGCAAACATGCAAATCAAATGCGAGGTAGCATATTGAGTCATAAGTATGACAATGCCTACTCGCGAGATCTGCTCTTGGATTTGTTTGAAACCGCTCCGCTCACCACTGAAAGGGTGCCAGAACAAGCTAGTCAAGATGGGCCGGATCAAGAGCATGAGACTGTGGTCATACCCAGTGATGATCCCTCCGATGCCGATACACAGAGTAACGATGAGCAACCTAGTACGAGTCGCGCAACTCCAGGGGTAGTTGAAAGGCGAGCTCAAAAACCGCGAACAGTTGGGTTTGCTCCAGTTACGTTACGAAGATCAACCCGAAAGCGCCGCAAACCAAAGCGCTACGAACTTTAGTCGGTTGATAACAAATTGGTTCTCCTCACCGTAGAACGCCTCTTAAAAGGGGAGGTGTTGTGATGGGAGATCAAACATCAGTTGATTTATCGACTGATCACCATGTGGGTGGGTTTTGATCTAGGCGCGAAAACCGGCCAATCACAGACCACCCACCGCGCTATATAAACCCCTGCCGCCGCACTGTTACAGATCCGATTGGGATTCGTCTACCACTACCACTCCGTTCCTGCACCACCACTCCACGACGCCTCGACGCCAAGCCACCCCGACGACGCCGAGCAGCCAACCACTCGCCTCACTACTCACTGTTATTCTTGCTGTACATTTTGCCTAGCCACCTGCGTGTGGCAACCTTTTGGAAATAAACTTTTGCACGCCGTTTGTGTCTCGTACACAACACTGCTAACGGCCGATCTTCTAGCCCAGACATATCTCTTGTCTCGTCCAACCTTTCTAGCTGCTGCTCATGGTCTACCTCGACGACTTTGCCAAGTGACCATGCCCCGTCTTTATCCGTATCGATCTCTCCAACTCTCTCGCTCCCTATTCTGGTGTTCGTCAACGTTCTTATCTTAGTTTAGGCCGAGCAGACTGGAGCCTGTTCAGTGAAGTTGCGCTTAGTCTGTCGGCAAGTTACCCGTGGAATGGCGACGTGCACCAGAAAGAGGGCCATTTATCTGACGCAATCCGCAAGGCCATGAATGCGGCTATTCCTATCGGTCGCATCAAGACGTTCTATCCAAATGTCAACAGAGACATCCTCGACAAAATAAAATCGAGAGATGCTAGGAGAGCGGGTAATCATCTGGACCCCGTGGTTGATGAGCTTGACAGTGAGATCAAAAAGGATTTGGACAGACTTAAGAAAGAAGAGTGGGAGAAGTTCACCGGGAAGTTGGATTTTAAGACGGACAGTGCAGCTACTTGGAAGGTTTTACGGAAGCTTTCGGGTAAAAGCTCACCCGCCACCGTCTCCACAATCGAATTCGACAACGGTGTATTCAAATCAGGAAAGGAAGCCGCTTATGCGCTCGGGAAAAGTTTTTTCATCACCAATGCTAAACGAGGTCCGCAGAATAGAGTGCCTGTAAGAGAGCTGTGCCGCCTCCCGCTTATGAGCACAGCCGAAGCGTTTACTACGGCGCAAGTTGAGAAGATTATAAAGGAAATACGGAACTCTAGAGCTATTGGTCCTGATGGGATATGTCCTGCTGTCTTGAAGAAGATACCCACTGACTTACTACCGCTTCTCACTGATGTGATAAACTCCTCGTTCAGGTCGTGTACTATACCGCAGAATTGGAAGACGGCAAACGTCGTTCCGCTGCTCAAGCCTGTCAAGCCCCAAGCTTCAGTCAAGGGATATCCGCCCATTAGCTTGTTGTCTTCTTTTGCTAAAGTAGCTGAAAAGCTGATCGTCAAGGACCTGGCTGAGCATAACGAGAGACAGGTGTTTCAGCATGGATTCAGAAAAATGCATTCCACCACGACAGCTTTGTTGGAAATTACGAGCTATGCAATTGATGGTTTCAACGCCTATAAGCCGGAAAGAACTGTAGCAGTTGCCTTGGATCTCACTAAGGCTTTCGACACAGTGAATCTTGGTATCTTATCAAACAACTTACTGGAGTCATCAATCCCGCCATGGCAAAAGCGCTGGATAGCTGCATTCACTAAGGGAAGACGGGCTAGAGTGATGTTCCAGAATCATGTCTCAAACAGCATTCCGATTGCAGCTGGAGTCCCACAGGGCGGCGTATTGCCGCCTGCTCTCTTCAGTCTGTACCTCGAAGATATGCCCGCCCCTCCCCAGGATATCAAGGTGGTCGCTTACGCTGACGATATGACTGTCTTGTGTCGTGATCGGGACATAAATGTGGCCGCCGCTAAGATCAACGGGTACTTAATCACACTGAAAAGCTTTTTCGACCGCAAAATGCTGAAGATTTCTGCGTCAAAGTCATCGGTGTCGGTACTCACAACGGAACCATCTGAACACAGCGAACATCCGTATGCCGTATGGAATGGAGATCGTTTGCCTGCGGCCCGCTTCCCAAAACTTCTCGGACTCGTGCTCGATCCATCGCTCAAGTTCCATAAGAACACGGAACAGAAGCAGGC
This sequence comes from Aplectana chamaeleonis, assembly GCA_029168955.1. NCBI lineage: Eukaryota > Metazoa > Nematoda > Chromadorea > Rhabditida > Cosmocercidae > Aplectana > Aplectana chamaeleonis. The sequence continues at coordinate 1,080,465 of JAPDOI010000223.1, read as the reverse complement.
TATCGTGAAAGCGAAACTTAACGTGCTTAGAGCCCTGGGCGGTACTTCATGGGGTAGTAGCAAAGAAACCATTATTACAACGTATACGGCGATTCTCCAGCCTGCACTAGAATACGCCGCACCAGTCTGGCAGCATCTAGTTTCGGAATCTTCTTGGACTAAGATGCAACGCATACAGAATGCAGCTCTTCGAATCGCCACCGGATGTGCAAGAAGTTCCCCAGTCGATCACTTGCATTCTGAGACCCGCTTATTACCAGTAAGGGAGCACTGTCAGCTCCAGGCCCAACAATTTTTCATCAACATTGTCAAACAACCAAATCACCCGCCTTGGAGAGTGCTAAACCCCGTCAGAGTGAGCGAGGCGTCAGAAAGCCATTTGCCGATGCTCCCAGCAAAGTCAATCTGCAAAGATGGCACGACTCACAGCAAGAACGACTCCGTCCATTGCGCGAGGAGCATACTCAGTTCGTACGGTGCCATCTGGAAAAGGCGGCCATTAATCCCATATTGGGGGTAGTGCCGCCCCAAGTCTGTACATCCGAGGCTCAACTCGAAAGAAGGGCCAGGTGCACCCTGGCATCGCTGCGCTGTGGTCATTCTACCATGCTTATGTCCTACGCCAGCAAAATAGACAGCAGCAAATCAGATGTCTGCCCGGACTGCGGCTGCCTCGGCCATGACACTGCACACCTCTTCAAATGTCCGGAGAGACCCACCACGCTGACCGTAATGGACCTATGGACGAATCCGTTACTGGTCGCCCAGTTCCTCAACCTATGACAAAACCCTCAATGTGGCTGCAAAGAAGAAGAAGAAGTCAATCATTGTTGTTACGGGAGCTTTACCAGCGTTACCATTGACAGAGTTACCCGTCGGTGGGTCATTTCATTTGTCTTGAATCCTGGGTGCCCTCCCCCGTCTAGGGTACTCAGGCAGAAAATGGCCACTCAACCGGTCACTTTTTGGGTTCAATGCAGTGCAAATCGTAGTGATCGGTTGTGTCCCCGACAAGTTTTGGGGGCGGAGCTCGGTTTTCACCACCCGGTCAGCCTAATCGAGATTCGATACGCAGTTCCTTATGACCCGGGCAACATCTAGCCATGGCACATTGAATTCTCAATCAAACCCGCGCCGTATACGGCTCACAATCTTGCATAGAGTAACTGCGCCGCCGGCTGGAGTGATCAAGTGGACTTGCACTTTCTCAAGTCCTTGGATCATGAAAGCGAGGGGTTCCCATGGCAATCAATTGCGCAGGAACACACGCTGAATCTCTACCCATAGCTCAATTTTTGTGAAGGGGCCCACACTCTTGCCGGGTGATGTACCCGAATTAGACTCTAGGTATGTCGATAGAGCGCATCCAAGTAGAGGAGGAGGCAGAACCGGGCGCGTTGACACGTCATCGTTGGTCTGAGCACCCTCGCATTTCGGCGTCACTGGCCCCCGCTTCTATGCTATTGGTGAGTGACTATGACGTTGCCCAGTTGGATTCCCATTTCTGCCTGAGTAGTACCATGCTATCACAGCGCTGTCGCGGCTTCGAAGGGATCCCCGCATCCAGAGACTGACGATATTTCTCAATGGTCCCAGAAGAGTATAAAACTTCCAACCTGAACTGATACTCGGTTTGTTGAGGTTGTTGTTGATAATCATATTTGGCTCCTCGAGAAGTGTCGCCCCAATCGTTTCCCCAATCATTTGACATCCTGGAAGAACAGGCAGTTACTAAGTTTTACAAAGATTTTGCCCTGTAAACGGAGTGGAAAAGGACAGACAGGATTGGCTTTACGACCCCGTAGAAGTTTGGGTGCATTCGGTGCATTGATGGGTCGGAGGGCCGTGAAACCAGCGAGGCGGTGGGCGTGTCTCGATTTCTACCACGCCGTCAACGAAAAATAGGGCGGCGAGTCAGATGTGTTACGCAATTGCACGGGAAGCATGCCAATGCGCCAACTAAATTCGGAATCATCATCTTTTTCATAGTTTCTCATTCTTCCTTTTTCTTTCTATTAGCTGTTTATCTCTGATTCGATACTTTATCTGTATATGGACCGTATAATGGATTTGGGAAGCCGCGGCACTTCTGATATGCCTTTACCAGCCAGATAATCACTGCGTCGCGGCTTCCCAAAAGTATGATACGAATCATACATTACGTTTTTATGTGCAAAGAAGTGCATACACATCTAAAATTTACAACACATCGCAGTTTTCTTCTTGAAATCGTACGGTTCAACTTCCCACTCTCTTTCAAAGCCAAAAGATCAAGGAAAAAATAGTCAGGTCCTCTTTTTTTTTGAATCCATTGACCACTTTCACTCACCACGCTGCGCGATTCCACCTATGAGGGAGTATGAAGTCGAACTGAAAGTTATTCTAGACACCTGATCCACAGCAGGAATTCCAGTCGTATGCTCGCGTGTTAATGGACACATAGGAATGTCCGCGCTCAAGACGCTTCCCCAGTCCTTTGAGACTACTCTACTCGGTAACACATTTTAATTATGATACACTCTAAAAATCGAGTAAACTAGCCATTTAGATTTCATACTCGATTGTTTCGACTACGACCACGATGAACTACAGACCGATGCTATGAGAAGCTCAACGCCGTCGAGGTAGTATTGCGCGTAGATTACTATGCGATGCTCCGATAATCGGTGAATCCCTTCTTATTTTACAGATATTTCAGACATTTCCTGGCGCTGAAGCGCGATATGGTTCTGGGGTGCTCGTAAGGAAAGGATCCACTGGCGTGTGCAAGTAGTTAAGTACTTCGGGGTCCGCAAATAGCATTGTTAGTTTTTTCCTACTATCCAGTTTTGTATGTATACTGGGTAATGTTTTGCGAAAATATATGAACATCTATTCATTCCTCTTCCAGCATCGCGCCAAAAGGGCCAGCACTGAATAGAATCCACAGTCATCTGGCGAAGGAAGCTATTCCGATACTCAGATTGTCTTCTGCGTATGATATTTAATATTATTGTGATGTTATTACATTATTACAGCTCTTTTGTTCACTTACTATCTCTATACTGTTTGTAGTTGTCTTTTCTCAGAACAAAATTACTTTCACGGTTGTCAGTTCATTCTCTGAACAATGTTCTTTTGTCACGGTTTCCTTCTAATGGTTTTTTTCAAATTCCAGTTTCTATTAGTTTGCTATTTCACCACGATGACGATTTTTTAGTCATCTTTTGCGTTGAAAGTCTTGTTATGTTACCAGCTTGTTATTTGGTTAATTCCTTTTGACGAGACATTTTTTATTCGGCTCCCCTTCCTTTTTGTCGCAGTCCCAGAACTGCAGTTTTGATTGCGAAGTCTCTATTTTGTTGCATGATATATAACAGTTCATGCAGTTTCTTAATTACTGTGTAAGTAAGTGTTCAGTACGCTTCGTTTTCGATTTAAGATCTTTTTGAGGAACCCGTTAGCTCAAGAGTAAGAATATTCCTTCGATTGCATGATTATTGAATTTTTCTGAAATAAATAAATTGTATCCACAGAAAACCAGTGAATATACGCGGAAAATGGTAAAAATCAATACGAAGAGTAAGGACGAGCGAAGGTATAAGTAATAGACGTAATCGGTCATCTAGGATTTCAAAATAGGTCAAAGGTAAGCATTTCCTGTACAGGTGATAGGGTTGATGACGTCACGAACATTTATTTGAGAAGGGGTCACCCCGTCCACTGTGGCGTCGGCGATATCTTTCTCAATGCGGGGCCGCTCCGTTTGGTGCAGGGTTGATGACGGCGCTACCCATGCAGGCATCGCTCCGTCAACCTTGGAGTTTGCGAATAATGCTAACCAGACACCCACTTGGCGCGACGTGATTACGGACCCCGCACACAATCTCACGCCTAGTGGTATTTTTGGCACTGGGCGAAGTGGTAATGCAGTTTTCGTCGTTGCGAAGGATTTTAGGGCTATTCTTCTCAATCAGGGAAAAAGATTTTAAAATATAAGAATTGGGAATTGGAAACACTCGAATTGACCGAAAACATTCACGCTTAAACACTTTTTTGAGATTTCCACTATTATAGTATTATTTTGTTTCACCTCTTTTTCAGTAAGGTACGGTCTATAAACGGTGCATATGATCTAAATACTGAAACCTGGATGTTTTTATTCTTTTTTTTCGAAATCTTTTTTTGTTGAGGCTCTCACAAATTAGGTGATTAAGGTCGTAAACGCATCAGCCAAAACGACTAGTATCGTTAGTATCTCTAGTGGCTCAATAGTAAAACTGCACAGTATCCCGCCTCGAGCTGCAGGTTCCAAGAATTTACAAGCCTTAAAAGTAGTAGTTTGTGCTTTTTGTACCCTCCGAAAGGGGCATTATTCTTTCGAAAATTTGGAAACGGACCTCATAAACGTGTTCAGCGCACAAAACTACCACCCTAAATTTGGGTAAAGCGCATTTTCCATACTTTGTCCAGACTGAAAGCGTTTTGGAGTTGTATGGATTTTCGGTTGGGCGTATATTTATACCTTTTATTAGAAGGCTCTGGAAGCGTTTTAGAAAAATGTTTCAGAGTTGACTTAAAACTCTCCCAGGGTTTTTTTTGGGGCGCTGATCACGAATCTGTGATTTACTATTCAATTTTCCCAAGTTTCCGGCTGATTTCGTTCGAAGCTTCCCAACCGGGGAAATTTCGAGAGAAAAACGCCACTTTCGAGATTTTCGGAGTGCTACGGTAGATAGTGCTCAACTTGTTCCGCTGAGGGTTATTTGTAGTGCTGAACACGAATCTGGAGTCCGCTTGTCGATTTTTTGCAAATAACGGTAGATTACTGTGGGTAAGCGGTAGCTTGGTCAAAATCTCAGATTTTGCTCAAAATTTGTATACGGGGGTTTTCCGGGGCGGTGAATACGAATTTAACGTCCGTTTGTCGATCTTCAAAATACTAAGGTGGGTTTTGCCCCCTAAAAGACATGTTACCCACCGCAACCTAGGGTAAACCTCGAAACTTAGATAAATGGACTCCAGATTCGTGTTCGCCACCCTAGATTACCCCTACCTACAGCTTTTGAGCTAAATCCGAGGAAATTTTTTGAAACTTCAAAAAAATGCCTGATGGGAACCCTTGCCTTTTCGCCAGGCTTAAAAATGCTCATAACTTTTTTGAACCTGCAGCTCGGGGCGAGATACTGCACATATTTACTATGGAGCCAGAAGAGATACTAACAATGCTAGTCGTTTTAGCGGATGCGTTTACCACTCTAAGCACTTCCTTTGTCAGTTCTTTCCTTTCTTACGTAGGACGTAATCTATTGTTCATTTGGCTTATTTTCATAATCTGTTAATGTAGTGCGCTACTATTCGCCCAGCTCGCTGAGAAATCATCAATAAATTTACAATAGTAGAAAAAGAAAAAAAGAATATGAACGTGAATGATTCAAAAATCCTCTCCCCAGATTGAGAAGAATAACCCTAAAAGCCTTCGCAACGACGAAAACTGCATTACTACCTCGCCCAGTGCCAAAAATACCACTAGGCGTGAGATTGTGTGCGGGGTCCGTAATCACGTCGCGCCAAGTGGGTGTCCGCTCAGGCATTCGTAGAGGGCGACCCGAGGTATTTTTGGCCGTTGAGGCTGACCCGAGGACAGAAATCAGGGGCGGAGACTTGAATGGGGCGAGCCGAGGAGAAAAAGGGCCCAGCAGCGGAAATTTCGCGTCGCACGTGGGTGCGTCGCGTGGTGATATTCAAACCGGAGTGCGGGAATTCGTCGCGCACCAGTGTATTGCGAAATACTCCATGATTCCCTACTATTGCTTCTTCTTCTTCTTTGCAGCCACATTGAGGGTTTTGTCATAGGTTGAGAAACTGGGCGACCAGTAACGGATTCGTCCATAAGTCCATTACGGTCAGTGTGGTGGGTCTCTCCGGACATTTGAAAAGGTCCGGCCGGCGTACTGCATTCCTTTGCCTACCGGGTTATATGAATTTGGAACAAATTGCCTCTGGAAATTGTCGAAGCAAAAACTTTTCGATTTTCAAATGTCGCCTGTCCAAGTTTGATCTCAGGTCAATACATGGGACAGACGGCCGCTCACTTCAAATTCACAACCCTCTTCTTCTTCTTTGCAGCCACATAGAGGGTTTTGTTATAGGCGGAGGAACTGGGCGACCAGTAGTGGATTCGTCCATTGGTGTCAGCGTGGTAGGTCTCTCCGGACAGTTGAATAAATGTGCGGTATCATGGCCGACGATACCGCAGTCCGGGCACACATCAGATTTGCTGCTGTCAATCTTGCTGACATAAGACATTAGCATTGTAGAGTGACCACAGCGTAATGATGCGAGCGTGCATCTCGCCCTTCTTCCGAGTTGAGACTCTGAGGTGCAGACGGGGGGCGGTATATCTCCTAGTATAGGATTTATGGCCACCTTCACAAGATGACACCGTACGAACTTGGTGTGCTCCTCGCGCAAAAGACGGAGTCGTTCTTGCTGTGAGTCGTGCCATCTTTGCAAATTGACTTTGTTTGGAGCATCGGCGAATGGCTTTCTTATACTTCTCTCTCTCACGGGGTTTAGCACTCTCCACGACGGGTGATTTGGTTGCTTTATAATGTTAATGCGGAATTGCTGGGCCTGGAGCTGACAGTGCTCTTTTACTGGTAATAGACGGGTCTCAGCATGCAGGTGCTCGGTTGGGGAACCCCTTGCACATCCGGTGGCGATACGGAGAGCAGCATTTTGTACTCGTTGCATCTTTGTCCACGAGGATTCTGAGACGAGATGCTGCCAAACCGGTGCGGCGTACTCCAGGGCGGGCTGCAGAATTGCCTTATACGTTGTGAGTATAGTCTCCTTGCTGCTACCCCACGAAGTGCCGCCCAGGGCCCTGAGAAAGTTGAGCTTAGCTTTAACGACTGCCTGCTTCTGCTCGGTATTCTTATGAAACTTGAGTGACGGATCGAGCACAAGACCGAGCAGCTTTGGAAAGCGAGCAGCAGGCAAACGGTCTCCATCCCACACGACATCCGGATGAGCGCTGTGCTCGGATGGGTCCGTCGTGAGAACGGACACTGACGATTTGGCTGCAGAGATACTTAGCATCTTGCGGTCGAAAAAGCTCTCCAGTGTGATCAGGTACTCGTTGATCTTATTGGCGGCCACCTGTAAGTCCCGATCTCGACACATGATTGTTATGTCATCGGCATACGCGACGACCTTGATGTCCTGTGGAGGCTCAGGCATATCTTTGAGGTACAGATTGAAGAGGGCTGGCGATAGAACTCCGCCCTGAGGGACTCCAGCTGCCATAGGAATACTGTTGGAGACATGGTTCTGAAACATGACTCTTGCCCGCCGACCTTTAATAAAGGCCGATATCCAGCGCTTCTGCCAAGATGGTATTGACGACTCCAGAATGTTGCTTGACAGGACTCCAAGGTTAACCGTATCAAAAGCCTTGGTGAGATCCAACGCAACAGCTACAGTTCTCAATGGCTTGTTAAAGTTGAACCCGTCGATAGCATAGCTGGTAATTTCTAGCAATGCCGTAGTTGTGGAATGTAGCCTCCTGAACCCATGTTGAAACAACTGCTTCTCGTTGTGCTCCGCTAGATCCTTGACAATGAGCTTTTCGGCCACTTTGGCGAAAGGTGACATCAAGCTAATGGGACGATATCCCTTTACTGATGACTGAGGTTTGCCAGGCTTGGGCAACGGGATGACGTTGGCTGTCTTCCAGTTTTGCGGAATAGTGCAAGAGCTAAACGAAGTGTTAATCATATCAACGATGAGCGGAAGGATCTCAGTCGGGAGTTTCTTCAGTACAGCAGGACAAATGCCGTCCGGACCGACAGCTTTGGAGTTCCGCATGTCCTTTATAATCTTCTCTACTTGCGCCACAGTGACCGCATCGGCCGTGCTCATGAGCGGGAGGCGGCACAGCTCTCTTACTGTCACTCTATTTTGCGGACCTCGCCTTGTACTCGTGACAAAGAAACTTTTACCGAGAGAGTAGGCGGCTTCCTTTCCTGACTTGAAAACGTTATTACCGAACTCAGTAGTGGAGATGGTGGCTGGCGAGCTCTTTCCCGATAGTTTCCGAAGCACCTTCCAAGTAGCTCCACTGTCCGTCTTGAAATTCAGCTGTTCTGTGAATTTTTCCCACTGTTCTTTCTTGTGCTGGTCGAGATCTTTTCTGATCTCACCATCCAGCTGAGCGACGACAGGGTCTAGATGGTCAACTGCTCTTCTAGCCTCTCTAGTCCTGATTTTCTGAAGAATTTCTCTCGTGACGTTTGGATAGAACGTCTTAACTCGGCCAACAGGGATAGCCGCCTTCATGGCCCTGCGAATTGCATCAGATAAGTGATGCTCCTTCTGGTGCACATTGCCATTCCACGGGTAATCAGCCGCTAGGCGTAGCGCAACCTCACTGAACAGGCACCAGTCTGCTTGGCCTAAATTGAGATAAGAACGTTGACGAACACCAGAATAAGGAGCAAGAGAATTTGAGAGATCGATGTGCACAAATACGGGAACATGATCACTAGACAATGTTGTTGAGGTAGACCATGAGCAAGCGTTGGAAAGGTTGGACGAGATAAGAGTTATGTCTGGGCTAGAAGATCGGCCGTTGGCAGGGAGACGAGTGGGCTGATCATCGTTTAAGATGACCAGGTCGCACTCCTCAGCCCATTCTTCGACTTCTTCTCCTCTAGCATCAGAACCAAGGGACGAGCAGAAGGTGTGGGCATTAAAGTCGCCCGCGAAAACAACTGATGATGAGAGGGAATAATCGTTGAGTTGTTTGAGAAGAGGAATGGGATTGTAGGAGGAGGGGCATGAGGTGGTGGGGGAATATATATGTTGAAAAGAGAAAGGGTGTTTTTAAGAGGGAGATGGATTGGAAGATACTCGAGAATACCATCCGTGGGGGTGTTTGGTATGAGGTGGGAGGGGAGAGAGGATAAAACAAAGGTTGAAACTCCTCCGCCAAGAGCTGACCTTGGAGCATGGAAGGCAGTGTAGCCCGGGATATTAGGATGAGGATAGGTAGGGGATGGAGAGAGCTTGGTTTCTTGAACCATGATCACGTCTGGATGGTAAGTACGTGCGAAGAGAGAGAGCTCAGAAAGTTTAGTACGAAGGCCGTTGAGATTGATATGTACAATGGAAAGGGGGCGATTTGAGGAAGAGGAATCAGAGTTGGTAGGTGAAGAGCATAAAACACAGCGAAAAGCAGAGTTATAATGCCTCACAGAACTGAGACCCGAACAGGAGAGATGCACCCACCTTTGGCATCCGGAGCACTGGACGCTGGTATGTCTCCTGGTAACATCCTTGCCGCACGTGGCGCATAGGTACTTCTGGGGTGCGTTCCAAGAATGTTCCCACGATATCGAGGGAGGGCAAATAGCCTTTCCATGGCCGCACTTGTTTTCCATGGCCACGAATTTTAACTGATGCATGTTTCCACGTCGCCGTGTCTACGTTTCCATGGAAAACTTTAGCCGTGGGAACGTTCTCGGAACGCACCCCAGAGCGGGTCCAGGATTCCTCTCCACGCCGGCCCTTTGCAGGAGAATCCGAAGGAGAGCTGCGGCCGGCCAGCACCTCTCCCATGACAAAAACCCTCTTCGCGGAGGGGGTGACGTCGGTTTGCATAGAGGTGATCTTCTTTCCTCCACACTGCCACGGCGTGAACGTACGATATCTCGGCAGCTTCACAACCCTGCACATTGAAATCATTTTGAAACGAGCTACTCGGCTAATTTCTTGAGTCTGGCCCTGGTATACTGGGAAACAATAAAAAAAGTACTTGAAAATAAAGCCATCTTTGTGACGCAAATGTGTGTAGATAAAGTAACTGAAAAAAATGCGATATCGGTCTCATGATTTAGCCTCTATTTCATGGATAATAGCGCTCATCACCTAATTTTTGGCCTAGTGAGTCTGGGCAAGGCACAAAGGAATGGCAGAGTAAAAAAACATTCGTTTCGCACTTTTGAGACAATTCTGTGATCAAAAAGGCGAAATCAATAGCTGTAATATTTCTTTGCACTTGATGAAATGCAAAACCGCAGGGTTATGAACCTGAACTAGTGCAGGAAATACTGTTTTTGTTGATTTTCACGGATTGCATGTCATTTTTAGTTGTTATTGTTACGGTGCTTGCCATGCTCTCTCTCTCTTCCCATGTTTGAAATCGCATCATAATTCGTCTTTGTAGCCATTCTGTTTTGTTCATTTCATCACATCTGGTCTTTGCTTGCATGCCGGTGGAACCAAAGAAAAAAAGTCATGAAACATAACTTTAATCAGGAATCTCTGTTACATAGCAACCTCTTAGTAGTTTATTGTAATAAAATAAATATGTCATCCTACGAGTTCTTGATGTTTTGTAGATGGAAAAAAAAGAGAAGATAATGTTAAATAATCTAAAACGAGGTTTAATGGATTGAATAAAATGGAGGTTATGTAAAATAATCTAAAATGAGGTTTGATGGACTCAAAAAAGAACACGATCGTGTATAACAGTCTAAATTAATCAATAAACGGTTAGGAGAGCCCAGTAATAATAGAACTTCCTCGGCTCACTCCGAGAATTCCCGCGGCCGGCCTTACAGTGGCACTGAAGGGTGAGCCGAGGTGAATTTGGTGCCGCCCGAGTATGTATCCTCGGCTCGCCCTGTGTTCGCCGCTCGGCCCGCCCTCCACGACTGTCTGAGCGGTTAGCATTACTCGGAGTTTGCGACCGCGCTGTGCGAGCGACTCACCCCGTCCGGGGTGCTTCCCGGCATGGTCGTCGAATCGTGCCTGAGGAAGAAAACTACACACGGGAACATGACCCTTACATGACCAAACAAACAGGTGCTATGTGGTAAGGGGGGGGGGCACTATCTCTGGCAAATCGGGGGACTCTCCCGCAGAAATTTTGTGAGCGGGTCTGCCGCCTAACACCCAGCGGGAGAGTCACTAATAAAAAAAGTGGGCGTCGCTCGGTTCGGGACTCCCGCTGAGGAAAAACGGTTGTGCGGGAGAGTCCCCCTATTTGCCTGCTGTGTCTGTGTGTATGTTGTAGCGTCGATTGTCTCTGCGTCTCGTCTAGTTAGGCATTGTCTTTCGCTTAGGGTCTGGATTCTCATCGTTGGGCTGCTCGATAGGAGTCTCCCGCCGTGCCTTCAGCTAGTGGTTCGATCGCAATAGTGACGTCATAACGAGCGTCGCAATGCTGCACTCCCGCTGACCCTTGTCGTATGACTCCGCGTAGGTCTGTGCTCCTTTTCTCCTATCGGGAGTCCTACGAGGAGTGTCCCCCGATTTGCCAGAGTATGGCGCGATGGACTTGGCCACGCCCATTTTACTGTGCCGCACTAAATTTGAGCACCTACCCGGGATTTCCTTCCCTGCCAAAATCAGGAGAGTCATTGCGGCACGGAAAAATGGGCGTGGCCGAGTGCCACACAACAGTACCCCCCTTCCCACATAGCACCCACAAACAAAGGAATGGTAATGGGTCACACAAATATAACCCACTAAACGTAAGCGACAAAGTCTTATTCTGTTGAAACAAAAAAATTCAATTTGGACAAAATTTATCAGAGGCGTAAAATGAAGCGTACAATCCGATGGCACACACAAGACACAGCAAGCAACGCCTTAAAATGAGTAGGTTCGAATAGCAAGGGCGGGGTCGAAGGCGGCGCGCCCCTACTGGCGCATCGCCAGAGCACGGTTTTCGCCCACGTTCCTCATAGTAAGAGGAAGAGTCGTCAAGGAATAATAGCATATATCCCTTTTAAAGCATCAGCAATTTGTACAAGGCTGTCTTCTCTTCTTCTTGTCAGCCATGAACAGAGCATCGCATCAGAGGCGTAGGAAGCTAGCCACCTCACACGGCTTGTACCATAGATCTCGAGCAGACAAGGTTGTATGCCTGGCCGGACATGAAAATAGATGCAATGAATCATGTCCAGCACATTCACAATCGGGGCATTTATCTGGGACTGACTGATCAATCCGATGAGTGTAGGCCTTTAGATATCTGGAGTGACCGCTTCGCAGACCAGCGAGGATTGTTCGGGTACGTCTCGGTAGTCCAGCTTCGCTGTCGTCGACTCGCGGGGGCACGCCGCCATAGATTAAGTTGGGCTGAGCATCAGACAAGTACTCTGCCACGAACCGCGTATGCTCAGCCATCTGGAGTCCTCTTCGCGATAGCTCGGATGTAGCCCAGCGTTGTTGATCGACTGCAGACAGAGAAGCACTGAGCGGCGTGCGTATGCTTCTTGGGTGGGGGCCAGACGACAGAAGATGGTAATTTGGATGGGTCGGGCTCTTGACAATACTTATTAGAAATTGCTGAGACTGGAGTAAGCAGTGCTCTTTCACGGGAAGTAGGCCGGTTTCCTGATGAAGATGCGGAATAGGCGTCGACTTGTGACATCCAGTGATAAGCCTGAGGGCAGCATTCTGTGTTCTCTGCAATCTGCACCAAGAGGATTCTGAGAGATGTTTGGTACATATAGGGGCACCATATTCCTGGACCTGCTGCACCATGGCACTGTATGTCATACGTAGCACTTCCTTCGTGCCGCCCCAGGTGGTTCCAGCCAGTGCGCGAAGAATGTTGTTGCGCGAGTCGGCTGAGGCAGCACGTATACGCGCATTCTCATGAAATCGTAGCGAGGGATCAAGGAAGACTCCCAGTAGTCGAGGATGCTTAGACAGTGGCAGGGATCCGAGATGCTCAACCTACGCGTGGTGGATCTGTGGAGTCGACTACCAAGATCAAGGAGACTCATCAAACGGGCATCTACAACTCCACGAGGAGTTTTTTTTCTGTGTGGGAGTGCGAATGGCTGGCTGCCGCACTCCTTCGTATTCTACTACTACGAGCTGGCATTGAGAGGAACCCAGGGCCGCGCAAGACTCCGCGATATCCCTGTTGTCACTGTGGATTATCGGCTCAACACGCTAGCGTTCAGTGCGGTGGTTGCCTTGGCTGGGTACACCTCAAATGTTCGGGGTTAGCTAGCTATAGTGACTACACTGATGCTTTTGTTGTATATCTTGCTCTAATTCTCCCCCTAGTGCTCCTCATCATAGTTTGGACATTTTCAACTTAACATTAATGGCCTGCGTGCCAAACTTGTTGAACTGACATTGTACATTGAACGCTATCATCCTGATATCATCCTCCCGCAGGGAGACAAAACTTAGCGCTTCCTCTTCCCTTCCCGCCTCCCCGGTTACACGTCTTACCACCTCCCCGTACTTCCCATGGTGGTGGCGTCTCTACTTTTAAAAATCTTCTATTCCCTCACACCTCATTGCGCTCCCCGCTGATAATGTTGTTGAGTGTATCGGTGTCCATATTGTATTGCAAAAACAGTTGCCCATTAGATGTTGTTAAATGTTTATATTCCCCCAACCACCTCTTGTCCCAATTCTTTTGATCCTATACCATTTTGCTTACTACTGTACACTCTTCCCTCCCTTCGTCCTCAGTTATTATGGCTGGTGATTATAATGCACACTCATCGTCTGGTTCTCCTCTCTAGGTCTCGATGATGAGAGAACTACTTGAGCAGTTTGCGGATGATTGTGATCTTGTTGCTATCAATGAGGATGCCCCTACTCGTCTCCCCAACACGGGCAGGCCCTCTTCACCAGATGTTACTTTCGTCTCTTCCTCTCTGGCTGTATGTTGTAACTGGTCCACTGCTGTTGTCATGGCCAGCGATCATGTACCAATATGTGCTTCACTGGATGTCTCTTAATAGTCATCTTGCACCCTTCTCAGGCTCACGTAGCAAATTGTATACTAATTATCGTAAGGCTAATTGGGTCCTGTTTAAGGAGGTGTTACTCGGTCGGGTAGCCAACTATCCGCTCACCGGCTCTGTACACGAGAAAGAGAAGTTCGTCGTTGATGCCATATGCAATGCCTCTAGAACAGCCATTCCTACAGGACGGGTGAGAACGTTTCACCCTAACGTTCCGAAGGAAGTTCTGGAGCTGATCGAACTACGAGATGAGAAGCGTCGAAAGGCCAACCCGCTTTGACTCGAGCATTCAGCAACTGTCTGACGAGATCACCAACTTGCTCAGCAATCACAAGCAAAAGCGATGGCAGGAGTTTACTGAATCCATTAACTTCAAGGCTGACGCCAAGAAAACATGGAGCGTTCTCAAGAAGCTTTCAGGAAAGAGAAATATCAACGGAGCGAAACATGCTGGAGTTCCCTTCTGGTAGATTCGAGTCTGGATATGGTGCTGTCCTGTCGGCAGGGAAACTCTTTGCCTCGGCGACGTCAGCGCCGTGATCGTTCTCATAGAAGAACTCTCCGGTCCATAAGGAAACTCCAGTCGTCACGATACACCTGCAATAACTCCCTCTACTATGTCAGCCCTCATCAATTCCTTGAAGAACTCCAGGGCTGAGGGACCCGACTGGCATCTCAGCTATCCATCTGACAGCATCTGCCAAACCAATTCCACGAGTTACTAAGCGATCTTATCTACTCTTCGTTCAGTACTGGTGCATTCCCGCAAGGTGGAAGCAAGCCATCGTCCTACCGATCCCAGAAGCCAGGAAAGCCTGAGGACAAGGCAACCTCACATCGACCTATTTCCTACTGTCCCCCATTGCTAAGTTAGCGGAGAAGATCATCTGTCCGCATCTCCAAACTGCACTACCATAATGTGCATCAACATGGCTTCAAGAAGGCTCACTCCACTATTACCGCACCTCACATCGATTACAGGAACACATAATTGCCGGTTTCAATAGCAAAGCTCCTGCTGGTGAAGCCTGGTCGTCGCAGTTGATCTGACATCCGCTTTTTGACAACGTCAGCACTTCCTTGCTGTCGAAGTCGATTCCTGGACTGTGATATGCCCGATGAATGGTGTAAACGATGGACCGACAGCTTTGTCAAAAACCGCTCTATACGTGTGAAGTTCGACGGACACTTGTCGAAGTCTGTTCCCTTGAAGGCAGGCGTTCCCCAAGGTGGAGTATTGTCACCAAGCCTATTCTCTCTGTATCTGTCTGATATTCCGAAGCCATCGCCTAACATCCACTTATGTCTGTATGCGGATGACATCACTATTGTGTTGCACTGACCCTGTTATTGACCGCGCCTCTGCGGAGATGAACAAATACCTCAGCAGTCTGGCCGTATTCTTGGAATCAAAACAGTTAAAGGTCTCGCCTACGAAGTCCAGCGTTACTCTGTGCACACTACTGCCACGGCTGAACACAAACTGCATCCCCAGGTTTTCTGGGAAGGGAAATCTGCTGCCCTATCCAAACACCCTCGTCTACTCGGTGTATTCTGGACCCTTCATTGCGATTCCGCGAAAACTCACGTATTCGAGCTGCTGCGGCCAATGCGCGTAACAACATACTCCGCGCTCTAGCTGGCACTCACATGGGGTAGCTCAAAGGAAGTCTTGCGCGTTACGTACAAGGCGATGATACAGCCCGTACTGGAATATGGAGCCCCGGTCTGGTCAAGGCACTTGACGGAATCGTCGTGGAACAAACTTCAGCGAACACAAAAGCCTGCTCTACGTGACATCACTGGATGCCCCAAGTCCACTCCTATATCCCATCTACATCAAGAATGTGCACTACTTCCTGTAAAGCAGCATTGCCAACTGCAGACCCAACAGTTCCATATTAGCATAGTCAGGAATGTCGCTCACCCCAACTATCACTTGCTATCATCCAACCCCCCTCATTCCCGCAACATCCGTGCACCGTTGTATGCTGCTGTCTCTGTAAATGACCGTCAACGTTGGGCGACCTCAGGCTCAACCGGAAGAGGCTCCTGCAGATGGAGCACACCAGATTCGTCAATGAATACCTCTCCTGTGCCCCTCCCAATTCTATACTCGATGGTGTACCGCCCAAGGTCGATGATAGTGAGATGGATCTACCAGACGCTCCCGAGAAGTAATTTTTGGCAGGTCTTCGCTGTGGACATTCCTCATTCCTGAAGGCCTATGTCCATAGGATCGATCCATCGGTCCCCGACGTATGTCCTGACTGCCATGGCACAGGGCATGATTCATTACATTTATTTTCATGCCCAGCTCGACCAACTTCACTGACAGCTCTGGATATGTGGAAGAAACCGTGCGATGTGGCCGCCTTCCTGCGCCTATGAGAAGATGCTCGTTGTGGCCGATAAGAAGAAGAAGAAGACAGTGGCAGCTCGTGGCCATCCCAGATGACCTTGGGATGAAGCCGATGTTCGATAGTAGCCGTCGTACATAGTGTGACACTTGACTTGGAGGCAGACACAGTCAGCAACTTTGATTTGAGATACACAGCCAACGTCCGTAAGTAGTTGTTCATGGTGGCAGTGGCTCGGTCAATAACTGAGTCCGTGCAAACGATAGTGATGTCATCAGCGTACAGGCACAGATGAATGCCAGTTGGTGGCTCAGCAATATCAGACAGAAATAGCGAGAACAGGCTAGGGGACAACACTCCGCCTTGCGGGACACCGGCTTTCAATGGGACCGAAGACGATAGATGTCCGTCGAACTTGACACGAATGGACCACTTTTTGACAAAGCTATTAATCCATCTTTTAGACCAACTGGGCATGTCCGATTCCGGAATGGATTTCGATAGGAGCGGGATACTGACGCTATCGAATGCAGCCGAGAGATCAATAGCAACGACGAGACTTCTACCAGCCGGAGTCTTGCGATTAAATCCAGCGATGATATGCTCGGTGATTGATGTCAGGGCAGTGATGGTGGAATGCTCCTTTTTGAAACCATGCTGATGAGTGTTGTGCTGTAAGGCGTTTTAGAGGAGCGGATTGACAACCTTTTCCGCAAGCTTGGCTAGGGGGGAAAGGAGGGAGATGGGGCGGTGGGAGGCACCCTTGTCCAGTGGCTTGCCAGGTTTGGCGATGGGAATGATGACAGCTTGTTTCCAGCGCGCCGGAATAACACCAGAACTGAATGACGAATAAATGAGATCAGAGAGCAATTCATGATAGGGATCAGGAAGATGCTTCAGATGAACAGCCGGTATTCCGTCGGGTCCCTCTGCACGCGATTTTTTCATCGATTTGATGATCTTGTCAATGGCGGAGGGAGAAATAGCAGGGACATCCAGCCGGTTGAGCTTCCTGATTGCTCGTATTGTTCGTCTGTTTTGCATATCACGAGGCGATGAGGCCGATGTGAAAAGTTTACCAAGCAGACAAGCTGCCTTGTATCCGTGCTCGAATCTTCCAGACGGGAACTCGAGCATATTACGATCCGTGGTCATCTTTTTGCCAGAAATTCGTTTCAGTGTTGTCCAAGCTTTTCTGGCATCCGCGGCAAAATCAATCGACTCAGTTAACTCTTTCCAGCGCTGCTGCTTGTGTTGATTTAGCAGCTCGGTGATGTTGTCCGACAGCTGCTGTACCGCAGGATCATTGGGATCCGATCTTCGCTTGTCGTCTCTCATCGTGATCAGGTCGAGGACTTCACTGGGCACGTTTGGGTGAAAAGTCCTTACACGTCCAGTGGGAATAGCTGCTTTGGAAGCACGTTCGATGGCTTTGACGATAAACTTCTCCTTATCGTAGACTGTTCCGTTCCTCGGGTAGTCGGCCGCCTGGCTGAGCAATACCTCTTTGAATAAGTCCCAGTTAGCCTTACGATAATTGGAATAAGACTTACAACGAGAGCCAGAGAACGGAGCAAGCAAGCTATTAAGTGACAAATCCAATGACGTAATTATGGGAACATGATCACTGGCCAGGACCACATCGGTAGACCAGTTACAGGAGATAGCTAGCAAGGATGATACAAAGGTGATATGCCTACCCACAGGAAGGCCTACCCACTGCCGGAAGACGAGTGGGAGAATCCTCATTGATAGGCACAAGATCACAATCATCAGCGAATAATTCAATGAGCTCACCTCTATTGTCAGGCTCTAGAGGAGAGAACCACGAGGGAGAATCAGCATTGAAATCACCAGCTACTACAGCCGAACTATATGACAAGGCTGTATGAACAGTATGTAAGTAATTTGAGGGGTCAAACGCGTTAGGACAGGACGTGGATGGGGGTATGTGGACGTTGACAATATCAAGGGGGCCATTTTGTAATACAATATGAACACCAAGACATTCTACAACATCATCAATGGGTAGATCAATTAGGTGAGAAGGGATAGAAGATTTTACAGATGTTGAAACACCACCAGATGTGAGACCCGCAGTTTTGCCATTTCAGCTTGCCAGCCAGTTGTAGTGCAGTACGCTGATTGCGAATTGTGGTGCGGCGCGGTTGCAAGTATCCTCAGACAGAGATGTAGGATCACCCGGGCGATGGTATCACCCGGGGACCAAAGGCAAAACCGCGCGGGTGAACCCACATCCTTGTTCCTGAGGATACTCGCAACCGCGACGCAGCACGATTTCGCAATCAGCGTGCACTTTGCGGACTGAACAGCAGTGCGGAGCTGAACTGTACGTGGAACATGATAAGACAAATAACCAGGGAGACGGGGAAGGGAGGGGGAAGATGCGCCAAGCTTGGTCTCCTGCAGGAGAATGACATCAGGTTGAGTGCGATCTATATACAGTGTGAGTTCAGAAATTGTGGCACGTAGGTCATTGATATTGAGTTGATAAATGCAAAGACTATGTTGAGGAACCCTAGGAGGATTTACAGAGCAAGACATACAACAGTAAGCATGAGTGTAGTCATCATAGCTGGACAATCCCGAACAGTTGAGGTGCACCCAGCCAAGGCAACCACCACATTGAATGCTTGCATGTTGAGCAGATAGTCCGCAGTGACAGCAGGGATATCGCGGTGTCTTGCTGCGCGGTCCCGGATTCCTCTCGATGCCAGCTCGTAGATGTAGAATACAGAGGAGTGTAGCAGCCAGCCAACTACACTCTCAATACGAAAAAACTCCACATGGAGTGATTGATGTCCGTTTGATGAGCCTCCATAACGTCGACTACACAGATCCACCACGCGTAGGTTGAACATCCCGGATCCACAAAGCTGTCATAAATGAAACATCTATTGGTTTCGCTAGTTTCAAGGGTGTCTGTAAACGATCACAATGAAACGGGCCAAAGGTTTTCCTCGCGGGTACTAAATCTGCTCTCGAACCGGATGTTGCCAATATATCTAACAAATCAGAGATAGATTTTTTAAGTGCTTCTGTAGAGATCGAGTGCAGATATCTCATAGGTGCAACTGAAGACGTCTCACAATGGCTATAGTAGTCTTGCCCATGTATGCAGTGGAGCTGTTTACTGCACAGTACCCTTCTGCTGGATCCAAACGTCACTTTCGGGGAAATGGTTAAACTGAATAGTAAACGGAGTATGTAGTAAATATAAACCTCATCAGACTACCTATTGTAGGATTAAAATACTGGGCTTATCTGGGCCAAATTCCGGTCCGCAAATGCGTCTCGACACGCTTTGCGACCGCACGCTCCCGAGTCAGAAGAGCTTCCAGCGCCGCAGCCTCCGATCTGCTGCCTCTAGGTGGGTTTTGAAGACTGGAAACTAAGAAAATTTGTAGAAAAGTGTATAAAAAAGCCAAATCGAGTCGGCTTAGGCGCTGGAAACCCGACTGACTCGAGCGCGTGCGGCTGCAAAGCGTGTCGAGACGCAATTGCGGACCGGAATTTTGCCCAGATAAGCACAGTAAAGCCTCTTTAATGGGGAGCTGCCCTCGAGAGCAAGGTTGAGCAGGCCGTTGCGACCGGTGACCAAAATTTTTACGACCCCTCTTGGGATGAAAAAATTTTCATGACCAAGATTTTTACGAACCCCTCCCCCCAACCTCATGGGATGGAGAAATGGTTCTGATGGAGCTCCTCCTCAATCTACCTTTCCGAATGGTTTGAAGATGAACCTCAATTTTTCCAAAAAAAATTACGAACCCCCCCCCCCAACATTCAGTTCTTCGGAAAATTTCCCAAATTTTCACGACCCTCCGGAGCGAGCGGTCGCAAACCTGCCCAACCCTGATCGAGAGTCTAAAACGTTCCCGAAGAATGTTCGGCGTTTATATCAAAATTTGGCCCACTCCGTGACTGAAAGCTATGGAAAACATTTAGAGACGTTCTGCATCTATACCGCAATATCATTACAACTACAAAAAGCTCCTATCAACAGGGTCGAGCAGGACTGGATAGCTTGCTAACGGGGTGGTAGAAATTTTCGAAAATTTTCTCAAGGGGATAGTGCATTTTTGGAACGGAAAAAAGTATGTGTTTCTAGAAGAACGAGGTTACAGAAAATTATGAGAAATTCGCTGTACAAACCACAGGAATATAACTTAGTCGAGGTTTTTTTTCCAAATCGCGTGCGAAAATTCCCCGAGCAAAGTAGAAATTTTAAATCGAAGCATTTTACATGTTAGGAATGTGAAACATTTCAGTACAATACCGTTGGGATCGTAGATTTTCCCGAATAAAAAGTTCTTATGGTCGGTTGCCTTTCAGCTCAAGCCCGACTATTTCGTTATTTTTGAAGTGTATTTGATTTTTTGCTAGCTTGCACTACGCTCACAACTGGCAGGACACCTAACGCAAGCAAGGAACAAATTGGTATCCACCGCTCTTTGAATTCCACTTTGATTAGCCCTTTCATTCAGTTCTCGTTCTGCCATATTGAGATTGTGACGTAATCTGTGCCAAATTTTCATGAATCGTCATCAATACAGTTATTGCTACTATACGGCACTGCTTTTCGCTGACAAGTACACCGCTATGACTGAAAGCAGGGACGGAAACCGTGCTCTGGCGATGCGCCAGTAGAAGCGCGACGCGACCGCGCCGCAGTTAACCCCGTCGCAAAAAATGCGGCCTTGCGAGGCCTTCAGTCTCGGACCCCTGCTATACCAAAAGTTTGCGACCGCTCAGGCGCTGTTCATACTACTCAACACCAGCGCGGCACCCGCGTGACGCGCTTGCGGAGACAATGAATACTCCAGCGGCGACGCCCTGGCGGAGTGGAAAAAAGTGGGCCGTAACCTTTTCAAGCAAGCAAATTCTGTACATCATGTACAATCACGATAGCAGATGATTGTAAAGGAAATAATTATCACGAAACGGAATGAAATTGATGGTGGACTAATAATTAAATTGATTAAAAAGCCGTTACGGACGTCGCCGCCATGGCGGAGCGGGCGTCACGCGCGTGCCGCGCTGGCGTTGAGTAGTATGAATAGAGCCTCAAGGTTTGGCCAACTGTAGGGCCCAGGGATTGCAAAATTTTTTTCTGGGAGACAGAAAATTTGGTTTGACAGGAAAATGAAAAAAAAAACTTCAGAGTGGGCAGAAAACCGAAAATTTTCAAAAATCATTAAGAAGTGTCAGCGTGCACTATATGAGAATTTTCTCAGAATTCAACACTTTGAACATCTTCGCAAGGAGCTAAATGTTCACAAGGATAACAAATAAACATTGCTAGCTGGCAACGTTTACTTGGCAATGTTTGTTTACACTTCTAATCTGCGATGGTTTTGGGATAGCTACTGGTTTGAAAACTTTAGCGCTCCACAAAAGCGAATCCCTGAGCACTACAAATTTTACATCAATCTGTCTGCCTGATACTGTGCTCTAAAATGATCCCACATCACACCTGTCGAAGAAAATCTACAGAATGACTGTGCTTTTAATCATGAAAGTTGAATTCGGAAAATTTGGGCAATTAATG
This sequence comes from Aplectana chamaeleonis, assembly GCA_029168955.1. NCBI lineage: Eukaryota > Metazoa > Nematoda > Chromadorea > Rhabditida > Cosmocercidae > Aplectana > Aplectana chamaeleonis. Next base: position 1,058,764 of record JAPDOI010000223.1, on the reverse strand, counting down.
GACTTCCTCGTTAACAACTGATTGGAACCCGAATTGAAGATTTTTTTGGGGGGATAGTAATACTAATGACAGCAGTGGTAACTACTGCAAGAGCAGACCCTAACAAATGATAGAATTCTTGAATAGGCGTCTTACTGATCGGTGGCTATTCGTACTCCTCAACGCCTGAGCGTAGCGCGGCTGTACCGTACGAGTATAAATGATCTGACGATCCGCTGGCTGCAACATGGCGGCGCAGCACGCACCGCTATTGTATTTTAGCTCAGCCGTCAGTTCCATTCGTCTTCATTTTAATCAATTAAGACCTACAGGAATCACTTACGCCGCGAAATTTTCGATCCTTCAAAGTAGACTGTCCATGAACGATCTCAGTTCATTACAAGAAGCGAGTGAGCGTCCATTCTGATCAAAAGGGTATCTAACTCAATGTGACGGGCAGGTTCAAGCGCAGCGGTGTTCCAGGTCGTTCTGCACAACGACCCCCCCCCGAGGGGACATTTTTTCGGCTAAAAAAACGACCCTCTAGTAATCGTGAAAAAATTGGTAGACGTTACTGGCTCGTTTCATTTTGAAGTTTTTTTTTCAATTTCCGGGGCCTCACCATTCTAAAGAGGATGAATAGCGTTCCATGCCCTGATGATATTGAAAAACTTTAGCCAGATGGGAAGCTGAAAAGCACATCAGAAACCGGAAAAATTCCCGCCCTTCGTTTTTGGTCACGGTGGTCCGGTGGAGCTTTCGAACCACCGCCATAACTAGGCTCAAAATCGATTTTATGAGCTCATCCTCGACACTTAACATCTCCTAACGTCTGTTTACCAATTCCCCTCACACACTAGATTATGTATTTAGAGCACCCTCTTCCGATTTTTGACCGATTTTTTCTAAGTCCGGAGGGGTGGTACAGGCCATAAAACGGCCAATGTCTCACCGTCGATTGCGTACCACGCGCTGCGCGACCGCACGCGCGTGGTACGCAGTCGAAGGTGAGACATTGGCCGTTTTATGGCCTGTAAGTGAAGTTTAGTTTTTGGAAAAAGTTATTTTTTTCACCCATCTAGAAATGATTTTTGGACCATTTCCAGTCGATTGGTACCCTCTTTCCAGGTACTTTTTTTTGAAACTGACATTCAGCCATTTCCAGGCTTCGTTTCGGCTTTCAAGATTTTGAACTTGTTTCGAATCTTCGAATGCTAAGATTTTAAAAGATGGCAAGAATATTGTGTGCTATCTTCCTAGAGTTTCGGAGCGAGAAATGACATTCGTGTTATTTTTCGGACTATTTTTCCTCCTCTGAGATCTTCACAGGGATATGCGTAATAGAAATTTTGTAATTTGTTAGTCATTCAACCGGCGAAAACCCTCGTTAGTCGTTAATCGTTAGTCGTTTAATTAAAATGTAGGCTTTGAAAACAAGTCCAGATGAGGCAGAAAAGAGCCCTTATGAATACAAGAAAAGGAAGGCATGAAGAGATGTATGTTTCTCAAAACATTCATGGTCATTAAAGACACAAATCACTCTTTGTTAGAGAACCTAGTTCAAACTGCAAACCTTAATATGCATGATTGAAAATATGCACGAAAGCCTAATACAAGAGAGCAAAATTCATCGATTTTTGTCTTTTTTTCGGTATGAAAAAGAACAATATGGGAAACCGAGAAAATCTCGAGCACTTTGCTTTTTTCCAGTGCAAAATTTGCTATTCTGCGCTATAGGTTGACATTCGAAATCTACCCGATGGTGACAACACGGAGAATCGCACCAACTTTGCACTAATTGTTCCTTGCTCAGGGACGCGATCCGAGCGCTCGCGTGGTTTAGAGCTTGTTCCCTTAAAGGCAGAGTACACCCTCAGATATGGATTTTGAGATTTTCATGTAATTGTGTAGAAGACCCCTCCTGTATAACACGTGCCAAATGCGAGGTCTCAAATTCTCCAAATAAGCGAGATATAAGCGACCACCACAGGCCCGACCCCCTTCGCTCACCACCACAGGCCCGACCCCCTTCCTGATTTTCGAACTCGATAGCGGATATATCGATGGGTAAATTCCAGCAAGTCTTTGTTCTTCAGTCCATTGCCGGGCTATCTCCTTATCCTGGCTTGCTCTCGCGTAACGATTACGATTGAAGAGAAGTACAGGCCTGAGACAACTCGCCCACCAATTTTTCATCCTCAAAATATAGGCATTTTCAAGGAGCCATAACTCTGTTCATACGGGGTCTTGGACGATTCCAGAGATACCACTGTGATCAGCGTGTGACTCTCTCCAAGATAAGCATCGAATCTGAGAATTAATTTCTTTGGGTGTCTTGTGCCTTTAATGGGGAAAGGTCGGAAGAAATCAGCACGCAAGTGAAAATTTCCCCCATTGAGAGGTCCCAGCACCGCTTTAGAGAAATCCCATATCTCATTTATGACTGAAAATCAAAAGACGGCACCCTTTACAATCCAATCATCAGATACCGTCGTTGGGCAGTTGTGGCCTGCAGGCACCGCTCCATATTATCACCTCTGATAGTGCCCTGTGTAAGAAAACTCCGCTGGAGTCGGTAATGTTTCGGGCCTGGTTCAGCGAGCCTACCATAGAGTCGTGCGCGATCGACGCGAAGTCGCAGAAGCGCTGCTCCGGACCTTGCTCAACGCTGGGTTGAGTTCAAAATCGGGGGTGGGGCGGGAGAGTTTCAGAACTGCGAAGCAGTGTCAGTAGAAATAATAATTACTGAAGGCTATGGTTATTTTGTACCATTCACCTAGAACAACCAACAGTGCAATTTGTATCAATCCTGGTGTAAGGCCTGGACCATACTCACTGCGACGCGACGCAATGTTTACAACCAATATCGGCCGAAAATCGATATGCCTGGTGTGCAATGTCGCTGCCGCTGGTCGCGGGAAGTATGATCCCGGCCTAAGACTTCGGTTGGAGCGCGATTTGAATGACTATTGACTTTTTAATGAATTTCGGGATTGGTTACGAAAATATTTTAAATTTCGTTAGTCGTTAGTCGTAACACCGAAAAAGCCCGTTAGTGGTTAAATTCGTTAGTCGTTAGTCGTAATTACGCACATCCCTGGATCTTCAGCACCCGAAGGTATGATGTGTTATGTGAACCAAACTGATTCAGCAATATTTTTAGTTCCGCTACCAGCTCCGAATTTCTGGCCCAGCGTGGCCAACCAGTTTCGAAGGTATATATCCACAGGAGAGGAGGCTAAGAGAGAAAGCAGGAAGTACTTCCCCTATCCTTTAGGTCGCCACATACGACTGGAGATGATAAATTGTGAAATAGCGAGTTTTGAAGACTTCAAAATGTATAAACCTGCGAAGGCCAAGTTAAACACCTGAGGTTGGCCCAAATATATAGACGACGCTAACAAGATACACATCACAGTACGTCAAGGTTTGATTGCGAACTAGATCGCCTTACTTCAAAAGTACTACACTATACAGGATGTAATGCCATCGATCGAATTCTTCTACGCTACCATTGATAGTTCTGCACGAAGTTTGAAGTTGTGGCCCAACGACTTCCGCAGCGATAAAAACAGTCTCCGCTTCCATCGGATTTCGCTAGAAATCCAAGAAGCAATGTCTATTCTAACTGTTGTGACTTACTTTAATTGATCGGTTGGACGCGGTCATTTCGCATCTTCACCGAGGTGTGCCGTCCTAGTAGTCAGCCGTGTCCATTTTTCACAGTCTTCAGCCACAATTTGAACATATCCCATCCAGCTGTCACTATTCCATTTCCTGCAAAACGAAACATCGCGCCTGAACTGTCTTTCGATGCCGAGTGACTTTAAATCCTCTTTAACCACATCCGTCCAGAACTTCCGCCTACGCCCAGGTGGCCGTTTCCAGACAGGATTTGGAAGCATTTTTAAAGCGTGTTGTACGAGACGATCCGGCGTTCTTCTTAGTATATGCCCGAGCAGTCGAAGTCGACTTTCCATGGCTGCTTGAGATGGCGTTGGGAGATGCTGGCACCTCCCACGTGTCAAGCGTTGATGAACTGCGTCGATTTCCTTCCGAAGATCTTCGTTATCGCATACACGCGGCCAGAAATATCCAAGAAAACGCCTAAAAAGCTTCCTCTCCGTGCAATCCAACCTTTCCATCTGCGTCTTCGGTGCTGCCCACGTCTCCGATCCGTACATCATGATAGGGCGAATAGCGGATAGGTAGACGCGCAACTTGACTTCCTTCGCGATGGGGGTAGACCACAAACACTTGGTAAGAGAATTGAATGCGGACGTAGCTTTCGCACATCGTTGTCGAATATCCACTGCATAACTACCATCGTTCTTCAGCAAACAGCCCAAATAACAGAAATCGTCCACCAGTTCGATGCGTTGTCCGTCTACACAAACTCCCGTTGAAGGCCTCTGAGAGACCCACATCTGCTTGCATTTGTCGGGACGAAGACGAAGTTCATAGGCTGCGGCATACTTCGAAACGAGGTTCACAATCCTTTGCAGTTTTGCGTTGTTTTCAGCGAATAACACAATGCCGTCGGCGTAGTTCAGGTCGACAAAGGAGCGTCCTGATGGTATTAGCATCACATCCGCAGGAAACTGTTCTGCAACTCTACGCATGATGTCATCAACGGCGAAGTTGAAAAGAAAAGGTCCTGCAACGGCTCCTTGCCTTACTCTTGTTTTCGCCTCGAAAACTGACGTAAATCCGTCAGGTGTACGAACTGCTGCTGTTGTTCCTCTGTTCATGTCCTCGATTAACCGAACATACTTCTCCGGGACTCCATCTGCTCGCAGACCATTGAGCAATCGATCACGATGAGGAGAGTCGAACGCGGCTTCAAATACCAAAAAAGCAAGCTGTAATGGCTTCGAATACCGCTGCCACGATTCGATTACTCTTCTCACAACGAACACTTGGTCGATGGTCGATCTTCCAGGTCGAAAACCGGCTTGCTCATCTCTGGTCGTTCCTTCACGATGTTTGATAAGTCGCTCGAGAATTATACGTTCAAAAACCTTGTACATGACACGAAGTAGAGAGATTCCTCTGTAGTTCTTAGGATCCGTGACGGATAGCTTCTTGTGAAGAGGTACGATGATCGCATGTCTCCACGAATCGGGTGTCCTTTCGCTCATCCATATGGCACGGATGGTGTTGGTCATTTCACGAATCCCAGACGGAGGAAGAGCTTTCAGCATTTCAGCAGTGATGTTGTCATCTCCACCTGCCTTTCTATTCTTCATTTTCCGGACACAATCCAAAACTTCAGACTCAGTCGGCGGTTCCTCAATGACATCGTAATGTGCTCTCTGAACATGCGGGAGCTCAGGTACTGATGGCGCTGGACGATTCAGTAGTGAACTGAAGTAATCCTTCCATATTGGCAGCGTCGCATCACCTTCTGCAACTCCATTGGTAGTGTTCAAGACAGGAGAACATCTTTTCATCTTCCCGCTATACCGTCGTAGCAACGTGTAGGCTTTCCTCGGATTCTTCTCGTCCCAAGCCTTCTCGAACTCCTTAGCTCTACACGTCCACTCTCGTTCGCGGTCACTTTGAAGCTGCCGACGCAACTTCCTCCTCAGACGCTTCTCCTCCACGAAGTTTCCTGCAGTTCGGAGAGCACATACTCTGTTGTAGGTAGATGTTGCTTCTTCTGAGACGTAGGCGAACTTCTTCTCAGGCTGTACAACCGGGAGTGCCTCTCTCGAAGCGTCCTGGATGCACTTGACAAAAGAATCCGCGTCGCAAAGTTTCTTCTTAGTCCGTACTCCAATATGAATAGAAACGCGTTGTCGGAATTTCCTTCTGCATTCTTCATCCCTGAGACTTGTCATGTCAATCCTCTGGAGAGGTTGAGCCCCTCGCTTCCTCTTATAAATCCTCGCAGTGAAGTTCAACAGAACAGGACGGTGATCCGAAACGAATGCGACATCCCACACAGCTCTAAATCTTCCAATGTTCGATACTGGAATATTCCTCGTCAGGACATAGTCAAGCTGTAGCTTCAAAGTTGTCATCTTCCGCTTCCGCTGCTCTTCTGAAGATAGCCGGGTTGGTCCCTGCCACGTAAGCTGATGGCGGCGACAATCCCTCTTGAATGTCGATGCAATAATCAGACCACTGCGTCCACAAAAGTCGACAAGGCGGTAGCCATTGTCCGATGTTTGCTCCACTGGGTAGAACCATTTACCGAGTACTTCGGATTCCTGATCAAGTCCCATCTTCGCATTTGCGTCAATCTCCACGATAACAGCATGTTGACAAGGTATCCTGGCCAGCAACGTTTCGAGTTACTCATAAAACGCATCCTTCGAATTGTCTTCGGCGGTTTCATTGGGCGCATGAGCACTCACTATCCACAGATTGAATCCTCTGTGATCCCGCAGTCGTACGAATGCATTCCGGCACGACGTTGAGCCAAACTTCTTGACCATACCATTGAAACCCTTCCTTACAGCTATCGCACAGCCTCCCATTCTCCTATCGTCAGCGTTACCGCAGTAGATGGTGTAATCTCCGACCCTGATGACGGGTCTATCCTTGAGGCGGGTTTCCTGCAAAGCAGCAAACGGTGCATGGAAATAGCTCAGAAGTCTGGATAGCGCAGTTTTTCGAATATCACCCGACAGCGATCGACAGTTCAGGGTGGCGAAACTGTGGCTTGTGGCCAAAGACTCCATGAACTCCTTAGGTACGGATCCTAAAATTTTATGGACCAGATGCCTTAGTGTGCCGGACGGCGACACCTTTATGCAATGTATGGGATACTTTCGCGATATAGTTGTACACGCTATATCGCTCGAACGTTCCCTGTGGACACTCAAACGTCTGCTGGGTTTAGTAGAAGCAGGGGCACCAACGAGCAGGTACCAACAGACTTGTATACACACCCCCAATTCTAATTGTTGTGGTCGAGGTAATGTTTAGCTAGTACACGTTCGATGATTTACTCAATTTTTCATTTCAAAACTGCTCTTGTTCAAAACTACTTCATGGTAAATAATCATGATCCCAGAAAATTTTACCTCAAGAATCGATTTTTCAGCGATACAGACATCCTACTATATATATTTTGGTAAATTTGTGTGTGCGTGTGTGTGTATGTATGTATGTATGTGTGCGTTTCTCTGTGTGTTTGTTTGACCGTTTATTCGGCTTGACTTTCAAGACGGGCGACCTTACGGGTACGGGCTCAAGAGCGCGCAGAACGCCGTAGAAAGTGTGTGAGATCCAAGTGGAAGTGCGTAGGACGCCGTAGAAAGTGTGCGGGATCCAAGTGGGAGTGCGCAGGACGCCGAAGAAAGTGTGCGGGACCCAAGGTAGAGTGCGCCGGACACCGTAGAAAGTGTGCGGGACCCAAGTGGGAGTGCTCAGGACGCCATAGAAAATGTGCGGGACTCAAGTAGGAGTGCGCAGAACGCCGTAAAAAGTGTGCGGGACCCAAGGTAGAGTGCGCCGGACACCGTAGAAAGTGTGCGGGACCCAAGTGGAAGTGAATAAGACGCCGTAGAAAGTGTGCGGGACCAAGGTAGAGGGCGCCGGACGCCGAAGAAAGTGGGCGGGACCCAAGTGGGAGTGCTCAGGACGCCATAGAAAATGTGCGGGACCCAAGTAGGAGTGCGCAGAACGCCGTAAAAAGTGTGCGGGACCCAAGGTAGAGTGCGCCGGACGCCAGATAAAGTATGTGGGACCCAAATGCGAGTGCGCCGGACGCTGAAGAAAGTGTGCGGGACCCAAGTGGGAAAGCTCAGGATGCCATAGAAAATGTGCGGGACCCAAGTAGGAGTGCGCAGAACGCCGTAGAAAGTGTGCGGGACCCAAGGTAGAGGGCGCCGGACGCCGTAGAAAAGTGTGCGGGACTCAAGTGGGAATGCGCGGGACGCCACAGGAAGTGTGTGGGACCCAAATGCGAGTGCGCCGGACGTCGTAGGAAGTGTGCGGGATCCAAGGCAGAGTGCGCCGGACGCTGTAGAAAGTGTGTGGGACCCAAGTGGCAGTGCGCCAGACGCCGTAGGGAGTATGCGGGATCCACGTGGGAGTACGCCAAACGCCGTAGGGAGTATGCGGGATCCAAGTGGAAGTGCGCAGGACGCCGTAGAAGGTGTGCGGGGCCCAAGGTAGAGTGCGCCGGACGACGTAGGAAGTGGGCGGGACCCAAGCGGAAGTGCGCAGGACGCCGTAGAAAATGTGTGGGATCCAAATTCGACTGCGCCAAACGCCGAAGAAAGTGGGCGGGACCTAACTGGGAGTGCTCAGGACGCCATAGAAAATGTGCGGTACCCAAGTAGGAGTGCGCAGAACGCCGTAAAAACTGTGCGTGACCCAAATGCGAGTGCGCCTGACGCCGAAGAAAGTGTGCGGGACCCAAGTAGGAGTGCGCAGAACGCCGTAGAAAGTTTGCGGGACCCAAGGTAGAGGGCGCCGGACGCCGTAGAAAAGTGTGCGGGACTCAAGTGTGAATGCGCAGGCCGCCGCAGGAAGTGTGTGGGACCCAAATGCGAGTGCGCCGGACGTCGTAGGAAATGTGCGGGACCCAAGGTAGAGTGCGCCGGACGCTGTAGAAAGTGTGTTGGACCTAAGTGGCAGTGCGCCAGACGCCGTAGGGAGTATGCGGGATCCAAGTGGAAGCGCGCAGGACGCCGTAGAAGGTGTGCAGGGCCCAAGGTAGAGTGCGCCGGACGCCAGAGAAAGTATGTGGGACCCAAATGCGAGTGCGCCGGACGCCGAAGAAAGTGTGCGGGACCCAAGTGGAAGTGCGCCGGACGCCGTAGAAAGTGTGCGGGACCCAAGTGGAAGTGCGTAGGACGCCGTAGAAAGTGTGCGGGACCCAAGGTAGAGTGTGCCGGACGCCGTAGAAAGTGTGCGGGACCCAAGGTAGAGTGCGCCGGACACCGTAGAAAGTGTGCGGGACCCAAGTGGAAGTGAACAAGACGCCGTAGAAAGTGTGCGGGACGAAGGTAGAGGGCGCCGGACGCCGAAGAAAGTGGGCGGGACCCAAGTGGGAGCGCTCAGAACGCCATAGAAAATGTGCGGGACCCAAGTAGGAGTGCGCAGAACGCCGTAGAAAGTGTGCGGGACCCAAGGTAGAGAGGGCCGGACGCCGTAGAAAAGTGTGCGGGACCCAAGTGGGAGTGCGCGGGACGCCATAGAAAGTGCGCGGGACTCAAGTGGGAATGCGCCCGACGCCGAAGAAAGTGTGCGGGACCCAAGGTAGAGTGAGCCGGACGCCAGATAAAGTATGTGGTACCCAAATGCGAGTGCGCCGGACGCCGAATAAAGTGTGCGGGACCCAAGTGGGAAAGCTCAGGACGCCATAGAAAATGTGCGAGACCCAAGTAGGAGTGCGCAGAACGCCGTAGAAAGTGTGCGGGACTCAAGGTAGAGAGGGCCAGACGCCGTAGAAAAGTGTGCGGGACCTAAGTGGGAGTGCGCGGGACGCCATAGAAAATTTGCGGGACTCAAGTGGAAATGCGCAGGACGCCGCAGGAAGTGTGTGGGACCCAAGTGGGAGTGAGCCGGACGCCGTGTAAAGTGTGTGGGACCCAAGTGGGAGTGCGCCAGACGCCATAGGGAGTATGCGGGATTGAAGTGGGAGTGCGCTGGACACCGTAGAAAGTGGGCGGGACCGAAGTGGGTGAGCGCAGAACTTCAAAATCGTTTTGTGCGTCTATAAGAGAGTGTATGCCACCCCTTTCTTCAAGTCCCCTCCCCCTTAACCACTCATTTCAACTGCTTAGCTGTTTATATGCACCAACCTTTCTAAATCGGGTTTATATACGATGGAAATGTGAGTTAATCAAAATATGCATCCAGAAAACACAAACATCATTATACTTCATTTGGCAATAAAAGTAGCAGGGTGTCGGTTGGTCATGGAGGCCTTTACTGAATCTGAAACAGCGGTTGTCTTTATCATGACAGAAATGGATATAAATGAGCTACCATTTTAGGACCTCTTAAAACTAGAGAAGGGTTGGTGTGCAACTGCATAAGAAAGTAGGTTAGCAAGGTTTGCAAGGTTTGAAATGCTTAGTAACTTCTGATTGCTCGAGCGTTGTCGTCGAAACCAGCTCATGGGCCGGCGCAACCGGACTCCAGCGACAGAGGCCGGCGATAGCCGGCAAGCGTGAGAACTTCTGAACGCCAACTCACATAGAATCAGCAGATGACGATTATACTCAAGATGCCGGCGAAGCCGGCAAATGGGCCGGCGTAGCCGGACCCCAGCGGCAGAGGCCGGCGTCAGCCGGCCGACCCCGCTGGTTATTTTCTATGGGTCAAAAAAATAACGAACCCCCCCCAAAAGTTTCAATTTTTCCCAAAAAAACAACGATCCCCCGGTCCCGCGGTGGTTCGCGGACCATCGTGAGCCCTGGTGACGAGTTGTATAGTTCGCTCCGCGGCTTGCCTCCTCAACAGGGATGTGCGGCAATTGCCGTTTGTCGTTTGCCGAAATTTTCGTTATTTTTCTGGCAAAACTCGGCAAAACATTGGAAGTAAACGCCGTCTATGCTCGCGGCTATGTGGGCACTAGGGGATAATCCGGTTATCCGTTGTTCGCTCAACCGTTATGCGGGGTCTTCGGAGCATTGACAACCCGGCGCGCGGGGTGTCCGAGTCAGTATGATAAGCGCAGAGGACGAAAAGAAAGGCGCTGCCAGCCCGCCTGGCACTCTCTCGGCCGGCCAAAGTGCAAACTGGCTATCTCTGCGTCTCCACGGAGAGGGATCATTTACTTTGGCTGTACAGTTGAGGGATGGTAGCAATCCTAGTTTGGGAGGGGGGGGGGGGACACTCAGCATTCCGAACAGGAGTGACAGATGCAGCTTTCAGATGTCTGAGGCTCAAAATAGTCTCTAGGAAGGCAAGGTCTGATAACGCGATCAGTTATCTGATGTGAATGAATTTCGAGCGGCCGCCCTCAAAAAGGTTGGCGCTCAGGAATAAATCTCTAGAGTACTCGATTCTTAAATTTACCCGCTGAAAGGCGTTGTAGGCTGTCTTTTCTCCATGGGGTGGTACAGGAGAATCGGTTAGCAAGTTGGTTACTTACTTGTTACCAAATCAATCCAGAAGGTCTTTTTATAACAGTCGTAGATGCGAAGCTGACGTTTTTAAGAAAAAATCAGCTGTGAGAATGGTGAAAACATTCTCAAAGCCTCAGTTCTAGCTAAATGGGTTTCTCCAAGCAAAATCGTTTTGACGGTGGCCGAAACGCTTCAACAAAAAGTAACAGCAGGTGAGTGAAGTGGGAGGGGGGAGTATACGAGGAATTGAACATATTTTTTGAGGACGATTACCGTGGATAAAATTTCCGAATCCCCGAAACGAACCGTTGTGTTAGTCCACATGGAAAGGCCCTAGGCTTTTCGAAGGACTTCTATTTGGGTGAGAATGTTTATGCGTTAGTAATTGCACTTGCCACTGCTTTTTCACTGGTTTACGTTTCTGAACAGCAAAACGAAACCGTTTGTGTGATTGGACTAACATCATGTCATTTTTTTCAATAGTAAGTATTGAGTGCCTTTTTGGGTACTAGAATAGAACCGAAGAAAGAGAAGTCATTTTCAAAACCACAAAGTTCTCATATGAAGAACAACAAAACGATCTTATTTTGCGAGTAAAAGTAACAGCCAGGGGAATCGGTTCTCGAGAAATATTGATACTTATTCGTGGATTCATCCACTCCACTTCCCTATTCCTCTTTATTTTTTGTTGGAACGTTTCTGTAAGCACCGAATCACATTTGCTTGGAGATCCCCTTTCTGATAGAACTTACTCTGCTTTTTCTTTATCGCAAGTGTAATCAGCAGCGTTTGCAAACATTTCAGTAATTTTGTTGAAGAAATTGCGCAGTGCTATAAAAAGTGAGTGTTTGGTAGACCAGCGTCAGCATCCACATAGACGAAGCTGTCGTGGCTATTTACTAGAATATACATCAAAACCCCAATTATCCTAGAGATGCCAGTCGATGGCACAGCATTAGCGTCTTTTTCTTTGTGTCTCCGGGGCAAGAGGTGGAGTGGAGAGCGCAGCAAGCGCGAAGGAAAGTGGGCGCGGCATGCCTGGTTGTCATTGGTACCGCAACCGTTATGCGGGGTTTTGAGTTATCTGGGGCCGAATTCATCAACGCGTGGGTTCGGGTAGCGGTAAAGGCGTCGGCACTTTTGATGAATACCCTGTGCAAGCAGGAGATCGCTAACCAGTCGTGCCCACTTCTAACCCAGCTAGGAGGCAGGGGAAAGTGAGACACCGCTCGGCTACGAAACGGGCTGCTCTTGCGGGTAATCATCAGAAGTGCCGACGCCTTTACCGCTGCTCTGACCCACGCGTTGGTGAATTCGGCCCCTGGGGTGGTAGTAAATCTGTTTGAAAACGCGAGTTAACTCGCGGTAAGTTTGCGGTAAGTTCGCGCTAAACTGCAGCTAAACGCGAGCTTTTTATTTGAAGATTTCCAGAAAAGGAACTCGCATGCCACGTTATGAGACACTAGATACGCATAGTGTAAAAAAATTCCTCGAAAAATGGTTCATTCTGTTTTTTTTTCAGGAAAAAATATTGATTAAGAAAAAAATTTCTGAAGATTTTTTGAACTTTTCTCAGCTCGCAGTAAGTTTGCGCAAAACTTCAACTTAAAGGCAGTGTTCACGATAATCTTCGCTTTTAAGCCTAACCGCTAAATCGATTGTTTGGCCCCCGAGTAGAACCGAAATGACGGAGAAACCGAGAAAAACGCACCAGAAGGGCACGAAATCCTTTTCTCTCACTCCTCTTCTTTACTTTCAGTGAAACTGTTTGTTGTGACAATGAAATCATTTGAGGACCCGTCTTTTGCAATTCTCTATTCTGTGTTGCTCCGTTCTTTCCTTCGGACCCCGGCGCCATGTCATTGCCCCCCTGCGTGCTTACGCGTTGCGGTTCGGTGAGTGTCGCGCGCGCGGCAAACGCGGAAACCCCACCATTGTGTGGAAACGTCTCCAGCACTAAATACAGGAAAATGGTTATCGTTAGTGATTTAAAATGAACACACCAAAGTAAAGAATGTTCCAGGACACGCCAGCATGGTTGAATTCGTTTAAAACCTGGAAGGTCACGACGCCGCTCATTCCTCCGCGCGCGACGCTCACTAACCGCAACGCAGAACGCTCGGGTGAGCAATGACCGCCTCCCTTGGACCCCAAGTAATACTGTTTTCCCTAAAATATTTTTCCATTTTTGGTTAGCCCCATTTTTCACCGGTGACAACCACCGTGAACATGTTTATACAACAGGACAACTGGTCCAGGCCAGAGAACAATATCTCTGAAATAAGACGATTTAGTGCGTTTCTCGCCGTTTCTTCGCAATTTTCGGTAACATTTGGTGGCCAATGCATTGATTTGAGTGGAAAACTCGGGAACGAAAATCATCGTGATCACTGCCTTTAAATGCACAGTCCAACCTCAGGGGTAATTTTTGATATTATGGTCCGGTCGCCGCCTATAGCAACCCTGCCAAGCGCGAAATCTCAATTCGCTCAAATAAGCGAGAAAAAGCCAGGAAAAAGTCGGCCACGCCCCCTCGAAAGAAAAAATGGGTAACGCCCAGTGGCAGGTTTCCGACCTCAATAGAGGAGAGACGAGCGAATGATTTTATTCAAAACGTATGTTCTTCGATTTGATTTTGGCCTGGCTTTATATTGTGGCCTGCTTCAGAACGATAGCTACGAATAACGAGAAAATACAGGCTCGAGACAACTCGTCCGCGAACTTCTACCCGCTCAAAATCGAGATTTTTGAGGAGCCGTAACTCCATTCGTGGTGAGTTTTGAGCGATTCTGGAGACGCCATTGTTATCAGCGTAAAATTTTCTCCAAGACAGGCAGAAAAACGAAAAATCGATTCCGAGGTTGGACTGTCTTTGAAGGCAGCAGACACGCTCGCAAAAGTTGTTGAGATAACTACATTAGTGGGGTCGTGCAGGCCCTAGAAGAGCCCTCACAAAGTTGGAAGAGTTTAAAACGAGTTAAAATTACCGTATTTGAGCCGTATTGAGTCCCCAAATCATCCTTTCTCCGCCCACTGATACGGGCTCCGCCCTTCAATTCAGATAGTCCATGCTCGATTACGCTCATTTTGAATCACTTTTCAGGCTTCTAAGGACGTAAGCGTTCCAGAAAGAGCTGTAGGAGTACATAAGCGTCGTTATCCCAACAAATTTGTCGCTAGCTCCGCTATTTCAGCCAATGCGGTACAACTCGTCCACTTTCAGACCAATATAGAACGAACCGTTATATCGTCATTTCAGTCGAATTTTTTTCGGTTTTTTCGTTATTTCTGAATACTAACAGCTTGAGACCTTCGATTCATTCCATAAAATTGATATCATTTTTTAGCGTGTATGCTGCCTTTAACGCGAGCTGACAGATAAGTTGGAACTAGTATGTGAATGAGAAGAAAGATGGATAGTTTTCAAAAAAGTCCTCCGCAGAACTTTTTCTAAAGCTATCCATCTTTTTCTTCATTCATAATCTATTTCCATTTCCTCTGTCAGCTCGCGTTATGTTGCACTTTTGGGTGCTCTTTCGGAATAGACGACCCACTGAACAATACAATGAAATTAGCAACTGTTTGGGCTTGACCGACCTCTCGGTTGATCACATCAAACAGCTCAGTGTGCTTGAAAATGACTAAATCATTCGACAGCTTTTGTGAGAAGGACATTTCTCATGAAATTTCCCCAGTGGGTCGTCTATTCCGAAGGAGTACCCAGTTTAGCGCGAACTTCACGCGAGATCACCACCCAGTTGTATTATAACTCATTTCATACGAGTTACTCGCAGTTGTTTCTAGTTTTGTCAGAGCGCGGCTACCGATCGCGGAGCCGCGGCGGCACCACTGCGGAGCTGTAGCTGCACAACCGCGGAGCCGCAAAGGCACTACCGCTGCGACTCCGCGATAGTTCCGCTTTGATGCCTGTAGGAGCCGAAGCCGCAGCGGCGATTTCTTAGATTTCCATGAGGTCCCTCTATGTCTTGTTTTTGTTCATCCGATCTGGGATTCACGAAACGCCCCCATTCTTAAGAACGTTGGGGGCAAATCGACCGACCGCAAATCATGGCTAGAGCGTGGTTACCGTTTCGTGAATACCAGCCCTGATGTCTTGAAATGAAACTACTCAATTGAATAAGATTTATCAGAATGTTGACATAAGTATTGAAAAAAAAGAAAAAAGTAGAGCGGCACATGTAAATAGCTCTTGGGCCAATCTAAGGGATGAGGTTTTTGCCGTTTGCCGGCCGTTTTTGGGATTTTCTTGCCGATCGCCGTAATCTCAAAATCGTTTGCCGCACATCCCTGCTCCTCAAGCAAAAAAAATAAATCTCACCGGTGGCTGGTGCAAGCGGTTCAAATCTCACCGGCGGCTGGCGGTATGGTGAGCCGATCAGCGCTCTTCTCTCGGCATGAATCGATTAGCAGGCCAGCGCACGAGACCTCTTGCGCCAGCCGCCAGTGAGATTTAAATGTTTTTACTTGAGGAGGCATGCCACGAACCTGACTATACGTGGCAACGTTATGCTTTTTTTGCGTGCCTGGAAGCCGTGATCTCGTCTCTCTTCGAGAGGTCATGTGATTCCTTGGAAAAATTGTTCTCTTGCTTTATGGTTTCACCATTTTATCGTCTCCTCACTTCTGTTTCCCATTCCTGTAATAAGCGAAGGATCTCACTCACATATTTATGTATGTTTCTTTGTTCCAAATAAAGTCGTTGAATGAATAAATGACCCAATTTCACCCCGCTCCGCCATAGCGCTGGAGTATTCATATACTCTGCAAGCGCGAGGGAAGTACTTATACTCGAGCACCGCGCAGGCGCGGCGCCCGCTCGTCAAGCCGGGGTTGAGAAGTATTAACATGCCCCTAGAGAACGATCATACTCAGTTTTTCGCATCATTTGACCTCATCACGTACCATCGGCGGGATTAAACAACGGTCAAGTTATGGGTTAGGGTGACAATTTAGCGAGACGCAAGCGTTTAGTGTATGGAACTGTGCAGAATCCGGTTCACATTCCTTCTGAACCGTCGATGAATTTGGCATCTTGTCACCGTAACCACTTTTGCTAAGAATAGCGATTTACGATTTTTTTCTGTCGAATTTTGTCTATTTTTACAGAAAACACAAAAAAATGGGCAGAAAACAGAAAATCCCGTACATCCCTGCTGGGGACCAGGACCGCACAATAGAAACTTGCTGTCGTAGTCTGAAGCGCCTTTTGCGGTTGTTGGCCCGAAAACGGATGCTGGGCGGCGTTCAAAGTTTTCGCGGGGCGACGCGATGAGGCGGCGTTCGGAGTTAATTGGCGACGTGAAGTCATAATTAGCCTGAGTATTGGTCAAGCGACGTCGCGTCGCTTCGTCGCTAGGTGTTCACAGTGAAGTGACGCTATATATCGGATTTGACGCACAAATTATCATCGCTCGGCGTCGATCGTTTTGATGTGTTATGGAAAAACCCTGGAGGAAGCCAGCAACGAGTTTGCAATGCAGCGCGACCACCGTCGCGCTGCATTGAATGCTTGTAGCTGGCTTCCTCCAGGGTTTTTCCATAACACATCAAAATCTCACAATGAAAACAATAAAATGAACATACTTGAGACCACTTGCACTCAAACAAATACGAAAGAGCTGTTGCTAACTTTAGCTGAAAATTGCGGTTAACAAGTCTCAGGTCCTTGCAAAATTATGTTGTGTCTCCCACCTCGATCAATCAGAAATATTGATTTTCAAGCATTACTAAATTATTTGACGCGTTCGGTTCCGATTGACTGAAAGTGGAAATAACATCACGTAGTGTGTCGTGTGAATGTCGTCAACTAAGAGAACTGCTGTCACACGAATACATATAGTGGAGACCACCAAGAGTGTCTCATTTATTTTATCAATAAGAAGCGGTCGGCTGGGGATCAATGTGCATAAATCCCATACCAGCACGCACGATACCGATTGAGCGAGAGCGGTTGTGCTGCAATGAGTTTCATGCGCATTGATCTCCAATCGACCGCTTCTCATTGGTAAGTAAATGAAACACTCTTGGTGGACTCCACTATAAATGCTTAGTAGGAAGTGCGTGATTTTATTTTCCGATGTCACACTCAATTTTTGTTGTTTAGTAAACAACTGCACAACCAAATCAACGATGAATCATTTCACTGAGTTTTTAGCGCTTCTTTCGAGTTTATTCCCATGCCAAATCAGTAGCATAAGACATTTCACTTCTTTTAACGAGTTTCTCACAATTGTTACATTTCCAAATCATACTAATCCGTAGCGAAGCAAAACAGTTAGATAATGTGAGGTTTCATTTCAATCTGTCAATTCATTCTTTGTTTACAAGCCATTTAGTGTCGCCGTGTCACAGCAATAGAAAAAATTGAGTATCGTGAAGTTATAAAATTCTTATTTTTGGAAGGTGTAGCACCAAAAGAAATTAACGAACGAATGTGAAAAGTGTATAATGATTGTTCACCTACAATTGGAACAGTAGAAAGATGGGTTGCTGAATTTAAACGTGGTCGTACAAGCCTTGAAGACGATCCACGTGAAGGACGTCCAAAAGCGCATCAACACCAGAAATCACAGCCAAAATACAGAATATGGTTTCGGTAGATCGTCGATTGACTGAGAGAGATTTAGTAGAGGCTCTACACATCTCACTAGGCAGTGTGAGCCATATTTTAATTAAGCGAAATTTTGGGGTTTAGAAACCTGTGTGCACAATGGGTGCCGCATTCGCTAACAATGGAACAAAAACACATTCGAATGCGACTTTTTCAGCAACATTAGAGCGTTTCAAAAAGGATAAACGGGGTTTTGTGCGTCGATTCATCACTACGGATGAGACTTGAATTTTTTTGGGTTTTTTTTCAAGTGTATTAATGTTCAGGGAGATTATACTGAATAATAAAGTGTATTTTGAACCATAAAATTGTGTTTTTCTTATCGAAAGACACAACTTATTGAACAACCTGGTACATGCCGTTTCCTCACTTCACAAATGAACCTACATATTTCATTGAGAACGCTGTCAGACTATTTCATTTTAGTTGCATTTTAATGCTGTGTTACCGTCATGATTGAATGAAAATTTTTGTTCAGGCCAACATCAAACACCGTCCTTCAAAGACCGGAATCGACTGACAGAAATTATTTTGAGCGTAAACATAGTGTAGAAGTACACACATTATAAGTATACAGACAAAAAATGTATTGAATCGCACAAAGGATATGTTGAAAGATTAAACAATCGGGAGATATTTCCCGTAAATTTCTTTTCCATCATTTCTCACGTATTCACAGCGGTAACCCTCACAACACGGTCGTTTACTTGGAAAAGCCACCGATTGTAGCCTCGATTTTATCGAGGACCCCGGCGGACGAGTTCGGACAGCGCCGCGCGGACGAGATCGGACAGCGCCGCGCGGACGAGTTCCGACGTAATCCATCCAGGGATGTGCGGCAATTGCCGTTTGTCGGCCTTTTTGGGACTTTTTTTTGCCGTTTGTCGTTTGCCGAATTTTTTTTATTTTTCTTTCAAAACTCGGCAAAACATTGAAAGGAAACGCCGCCTTTGCTCGCGGCCATGTAGGCACTAGGGGTAATCCGATTATCCGTTGTTCGCTTAACCGTTATCCGAGGTGGTAGTGAATGGGTTTGAAAACGCGAGTAAACTCGCGGTAAGTCCGCGGTAAATTGCAGCTGAACGCGAGTTTTTTATTTGACGATTTTCAGGAAAGGGACCAGACATTGCTGAAACTACGCCCTCGCATGCCGCGTTATGAGCCACTAGATACGCATAGTGTAAACCACCCCAAAGTCCTCCTGGGAGCCTCTATGAACAGCGCATTGCCTTGATCGCCGCCAACGTAACACATTATACTGCGTCGCGGCGTTTTTGGTATGCTATAGAAGGAAACCTTGGTCGTGAGTATAGGCTTCACTGGTCCTTAGTCCCCCTCCCACCCTCTATTCTTTGACGCAGTGAGCTGCCGACATTTGATCTGCTAGGACTCAAAAACTGATGGATGACTTTAAGGAAAGTATTTACCTTGTCGGATGTAGTGCATTTCCAAAATGGTGCTTTAGTTTCTGTTCCAGATTTCGACAGATTCTAGTGTAGCTAAAAGAAGCAGGAAGCCCTAGTGCGACACAGAAGCATTTGCGCGACGCACGTGGGCAGGGACTCTGAGTAAGCATACCGCGGCAGTTCCAGGAAAGTACCGCGACCCTCCATTGTGCCGCTATGGTTCCACGGTAGTACCGCAGCAGCTCCGTGATGATTACTGTGCAGTGGAGATTCTGATGCAGTGTCTTGAGGGTCGACAACGCCGCGACATCGCCGCGACAGTAATGCGGCAGTTCCGTGTTGGAACCGCACGAACTCCGCGAGGATGCATCAGCGACCCCACGTCGACCACGAATCACTGTTCTGTGTGGTAAAACGAGATCGTTGCTGGTTCAATAACCTAAATTGGACGTACATCCCGTATCTGCTAAGTCGCAATATCGAGAATACCCTCTGTCCCTATCAGATAGAGGGCATAAGCACCGCAGGTGTGTTTTTTTGTTCGTGGGCCCACCCAGTTGTATTATGGCTCATTTTATATGAGTTACTCGCAGTCGGCCCTACCTTTGTCAGAGCTCAGCCACCGATCGCAGAGCCGCAGCGGCAGTATAGCGGAGCTGCAGCTTCACTACCACGGAGCCACATCGGCACTACCGTGTAGCCGCAGCGGTACTATAGCAGGGGCGCCATGACACTGCAGCTACGACTCCGCGATAGTGCAGCTTCGGTGCCTGTAGGATCCGAAGCCGCTTCCTCGCGAAGCCGCAGCAGCGATTTCCTTGATGTCCATGAGACCCTCTTGTCTTGTTTTTGTTCACCTGATGCCTTGAAATGGAGCTACTCTCTCGAACTGGAAATATTAGAATGAGACAAAAGTATTGAAAAAAGGGAAAAAAAGTAGAGCGGCACATGTGAGTAACTTTTGGGTCAATGTAAGAGATGAGGTTTTTTGCCGTTTGCCGATTGCCGGTCATTTTTGGGATTTTCTTGCCGTTCGCCAGAATCTAAAAATCGTTTGCCGCACATCCCTGATCCCATCCCTGAAGTGAGAAGCCGGAAGGTCTGCAAAATACGCTTCAACAGCCGTTATGACCTCTTCATTTGATGAAGAACGCCTGCCACGCATAAATTTTTTGAGTTCTGGAAACAAATGGAAGTCGCTGGGGGAAAAGTCTGGTAAATACGGTGGATGCTCCAACAATTGTCAAAATGCTCTTGTGACACGGTGCATTGTCCTGATGAAAGGATTTTTTTCTTCTGAAAACCGGGTCTTTTTTCACGAATTTTTCATTTCAGCTGGTCCAAAAGGTTGCAATGATATTCAGAATTAATTGTTTTATCACTTTGCAAGTAATCCACAAACAAAATTCCTTTCACATCCCAAAAACTGATGCCATAACCTTCTTGGCCGATTTCCGGACACGAACTCGTTTCGACGCCGAACAACCAGGTTCACACCACTCTTTAGCCTCTTGTTTTGATTCAGGATCATGGTGATAGACCCAAGCCTCATCCATCGTGATGAATCGACGAACAAAATCCACTTCATCGCTTTTAAAACGCTCCAAATGTTGCTGAAAAGGTCGCATTAGAATGTGCTTTTGTTCCGTTGTTAGCGAATGCGGCACCCATCGTGCACACATCTTTCTAAAACCCAAAATTTCACTTAAAATATGGCTCACACTGCCTAATGAGATGTGTAGAGCCTCTACTAAATCTCTCTCAGTCTCTCTCTAACACCATATCCTGTATTTTGGCTATGATTTCTGGTGTTGATGCGCTTTTTGGACGTCCTTCACGTGGATCGTCTTCAAGGCTTGTACGACCACGTTTAAATTCAGCAACCCATCTTTTTACTGTTCTAATTGTAGGTGAACAATCGTTATACACTATTAACATTCGTTCGTTAATTTCTTTTGGTGCTAAACCTTCCAAAAATGAGAATTTTATCGAAAATTTCCGAAAATAGCGAATTTCGGCCCATTAAGTTTTTCGTCGGTTGTTAAACCTGTTTTTGTGCTATAATATAGTATTCAAGGGTTTAAAAACTTTATGCACTTTATACTGCCCTTGTCCACAAAAAGAAAAGAAATAGGAACATATCGTCAGTCTCTCGTTGGGGGGGGGGAAGCTGCGTTGCTGCTATGATAGTTTTATCACAGAAGTCAAGCGATTGTTTTTGAGAAAACGTAATGGTAGAAATAGAGAAACAACCCCTCCTCTCCTGAGGTAGCGATAATAGCTGCATTGAGGCTTCGTAGAGATTGGTTACGAACCATATATTTTTTTCAACACAAACCTTCCTCAGCATTTTGATGCGCACTCCAAAGCAAGCCGAGTTTTTTTTTTCGAGTTGCGATGAGCGCTTTAAGATAGGAGAAAAACTGTAGTTTATGACAGTACACCATAATTGATCACGGAAAACCGCTGGGTCCATTTGGTGCAGCCTACTTAATTAACTAGGGCCTACCTTACCTTTTCCGAGGGCTTTTATAAAACCATGTCTTGATAATTTTAGATATGGGACACATCATTGATAGCCAAATCTCCTAAATGCCTCAGGGTTTTACAGCATATTTCGAAAAGTGGGCATTCTCATGGGACAGGGTCTCTCTACACACCGAGGAAGGTGGTCTGGCCTTTAGCGGCTCTAATTCCACTCGGGACCACTTCGCTTGCATTGAGTGGCGTGACGTGTCAAACTGCAAATACGGGACATTTCTTCCTCATGTGTGTAGAGAGCCCCTGTCCCCATTCTCATAGCTTTGCGAAGAGAAAAGAGGTACACGAATGGCAATTTTTATGGTGTTAAAAAAAATGTCTCGGATTGAGCTGAAAACGTTTTTCAATAGGTTTTGGGTGCTGATTACGAATTTGAGGCCCATTTTTCAATATTTGAAAATTTCCGTCTTAGTCCGCAGATTCAAAATGGGGGGTAATTTTGCTGGTCAAACGAGACTGTTGACGATGTCAAGAATGCTACGATGGAATCGTCCCAAAACTTTTTCATAGGTGTTATTTGGGCTGCGTAACACAAAGCTGTGTTCGGTTTATTGAATTTCCTTGAATTACGGTATGTAACGGGGGTATACGATAGCTCGGTCAGTCCCAGATTTCACTCAAAATTTTGAGAAAAAAACCTGATGGGTTTTTTCCTTACCTTTATGTGCAGCAATGGAAACACCATTTTTGGAATCACTAGAGCCATTTATAGAATTTCATGTACGGGTTATTTGAGGAGTGTCACAGGCCTACAACAGCGACAACATGGTATTCCAAATCGCCGCGGGGTGGGTAAAGCAGTCCATAGAAGGTGCTATTCAGAAAATCGTGTCTGAACTAAGCCGTTTATTCCACAACACAGACAAAACGACTGGGGAGGTCTCCACAAAAACTAACACATAAAAAGATGTCACTCATATGTGAATGTTCTTAGATTTTTTTGTAACATTTTCAACAAACATAGAAGACATAAGAGCACCAGCTCACCACGAATCGTTCTCCTTTTTCCAACCTCCATATATGAGACTACAAGATTAACAAGTAAGTGGGACAGAATTCACTAACAGAACAATGAGCACAATATATTCAACAAGCAAGTTATTTGAAAAAATACTACAAGGTTAGAGGTAATTATGGTGTCTTACGAAGTCATTTTCGATCAATCGACATCCCGACCAGAGGAGTTTCAGTGCACTTTGACCCAATCGAGGGATGAGTTAATTTGATATAAGTAGAAAAACTATGGCTAGAGCGAACGCAGCGTTCCTTACGAACATATTCAAGCGCATAATACAGACTGGGTTCAGCACAACATCACAATTATTCCTTTGTCTTCAATGCTCGTGCATTTTGTCCAGACTGTAAAAACGGATTTCTTAAAGAACTACTTTTTAAAATTAATTAGTATAGTCAAAGTCCAGCGGAAACACGGAGAACCATGATCATGTGCTGAACCTCACCCAGCTTAAATAGAAATTAGATGGGCGCAATGGATTGAGATTGATTGTTCTCTGGAACGTGCGCTGATTGAGCAAGCCAGCGTCGAGAAATCGAGTGGTCGATGGTGACGGGGCGACACTTCCTGATTTTCCAATGATCGAGCAAAATCAAACAGGATCGAAGCTTTTCCATGGAATCGGATGAATGTTAGGTTAGGGATCCTGAGAGAGTTGATCTTTCTTGTTGACGCCACTGCGCGTTGTTTCATTTGAAATGCGATTCTGAAAATGAAAATCAACGTGTTCAACCAAATGCACTAAAGCGGGTTTTCTCGCACACACAAACACCAACGATATCGGAACAGTTTGGGCGGCCACAACTTAATAATTTTGTGGAGAATAGGTACAGTCCGGATGGCCTCGCCTTTTAGACCCTCGTAGTTGGATGATAGTAAAACAAAGACCGCCCTCATTGTCAGTTGCCAACGAGCCGGCTTAATCAATACTGCTGCTCCGCAAACCAACAAGTGGAACTAACTAGGGCTTACCCTTCATTTCCCGAGGGCTTTTATAAAACCAAGTTCTAATAGTTGTAGGTACCCTCTATAAAACGCCGAAATTCACATCACTCGAGGCGCGAGCGGCGCGCGCCACGCCTCGGCCTCCTTCTGCCCTACGCTCTCTCACTGTCTCTAACCTCCGCTCCACACCAGCACGCGTAGGAACCAAGTGAATTTCGCCGTTTTATAGCCTGTATGGGACATTGATAGTCCATTTTCCAAATCCCTTAAATGCCTCAGAAATTTACATGTTTCCAAAAGTGGGCATTTTCATAGTTTTGCAAAGAGAAAAAGTGTACACGAATGGCAATTTTTGAGGCGTTCAAAAAAATTGTCTCGTATTGAACTTACAACTTTTTTCTGGAGGTTGTTTTGGGCGCTGGTTATGAATCTGAGGCCGTTTGTCAATATTTGAAAAATTCCATCTGATTTGGTCCGAAGCTTCAAAATGGGGGAAATTTTGCGGGCCAAACGCGACTTTTGACGATTTCGAGAATGCTAAAATGAAATCGTCTTAAAACTTATACATAGGGGTTATTTGGGCTGCCCAACCCAAATCTGTGACCCGTTTATCGACTTTCCTTGGGTTAAGGTATGTAACGCTAGGTATACGGTTGCTCGGTCAAAAACTCAGATTCCACTCAAAATTTCTCTGTGGGTGTTACTTGGGACGCTGAATACGAATTCGAGCTCCGTTTTTCGAAATTTTTAGGTAAGTAACGCCAGTTAAAAGGCATTATGCCTACAGTAACCTACAGTAACTCTAAGTCTGGCGAGGAATAGACCACAGATTCGGGTTCAGCGCCCTAAATAACTCCCAGTTTAAACATTTGAGCCGAATCCGAATTTTTTTCTGATCACCCCAAGTATTCCCTGATGGGTCGTACCCTCACCTTTTTGTGAAGCAATGAAAATTCCTTTTTTTTGGAATCCCCGCAGCAATTTAATAAATTTCAAGCACGGGTTATTTATATACTGTCACAGACCTACAGGACCGACAACAAGGTCTTCCAAATTTTCACGGGGTGGGGAAAGCAGTCCCTAGTACCGTCAAGGCTGCGATGACCAAGCCGGGCGGCGCTGAATTAAAACGGGCGTGGCGCGTGCGCGGCCGTGCAGTGCGGCTTATATTAGATTGCCCCCGCAAGAGGTGATTATGCTACCCTGCTTCCCGTAATCCAAGCATATTTCGACTTCTTCATCCTTGAATTTACAGGAATATGGGCAGTAGGCTGGCGAAAACACTTGAATAACAGTGACGGGCAATCTGATACACGCTGCGCGGCCGCGCCGCGCCCGCTTCAACTCAGCGCCGCCCGGCTTAGTCATCGCAGCCTTGACGGTAAGTGGGTCTACGGACTAGTGTGTTGCCCGAATATTCGTTTATTCGAATAATATTCGAATATTCAAAGAAGTGGATTATTCGGGTTATTCCAATAATCGAATATTCGAAGAAGTGGTATATTCGTTTATTCGAATATTCAAAAAAGTGAAATATTCGGTTAATTCGAATATTAGGCACGACTAGTTTGAATATTCGACAAGATCGCACTCCATTTTGCCCTGATTTTACATTTCAAACATCTTAGCGTAATGACTCCTAATTTCTCACGATTCTTCATAACCTCATAAATATATACTTATAGCAAGTATTTACAATATATTAAATCGCTCAAAGGATTTTGTCAAAACGCTAGAAATGCCCATTTCACCTTCAGTTATAAAGAAAAGTTTAAATCTCGAGCGGCTCATAAGTATAGCAACACTTGAGCAACATGGAAATTTCTCACGATGATGGCCAGAATGAGCCATTTTCATGTGTACATATTTTCATGAAACTGGTTCGAGGTGATGCTATTTGTCTACTTTCCCGGTGGACTTCACCTAAATTCTGACGGAAAAGCCTAAGTTCTCCCCTTCCATAATGCTTGACTTGGAATTCTTTCAAGTTCGAGCCAGATCCGTCTGTTGTCGCCCAGACGTCTCATGGAGCTGGGAAGCGAGATATTACACGGCGAGTTCCCAGGGACATGGTGTCGATCTCAACTACTAACAACGAAATGTAGCAGAGTTTTTTCTCATTGTCGCTGAGATTCCGGAGTAGGGCACGGCTAAGCAGCACTAGGAAGTTCGCCATCGCATAAACCGCACATAACTCAACTGAACTCAACTAAGGTGAACCAAACTAGACCGAAGCAGACCACATACTTGGCGTCTATTTTGCGGCTATCGCCCCTTGTATTTGCGTCCTCCTCCGAAACAGGGGTGCTGGGCCATTGTCGTCGTCGGTGACATTTGTGGGTGGTACAGTAGGTACAATAGGTAAACCACAAACGTCGCCGGCGGTGGACGCAAATACAGTGGGCGGGTAGATACAGGTGCGGGGCCGACTCCTCAGTCGTGTAGCGTCTTTTTGGGTCGTTTTGACGCTTCAGAATGCGTAGGCGTTGTGTTCTGAGCCATACCATTCTATTTCCGTAGTTAGTATCTCAACCACGTTCACGAGCGTGTATGCTGAATTTAAGTGACAAGAGCGCAGCCGGTTCAATTACCCAAATATGCGGTACATTGGCCCCGCCAAGCATCTGGAAGCCCTGCCTATGCGGGGCGGCCTCAGTGGAGGTTGGGCGACCCAGCCGCGACGCGTGGGTGTACCGACCACGCCGCGCGTCGGTGTGCCGACCGCGACGCGTGTCGGTGCAAAGTAGTTCCTAAGCCAGATAAAAGTCTTGCAGGATGTGAACCGCTGCTAAATAGGCGGCTAAACGCGACACGTCCAAATGTCAACAGCCCGATAACGGGCGGACGTCGCTGGGCAACGGGCAGGTTTCAGGCTTACAATGCCAGCGATTTGAGTTGTCAAGAGGGTGCAGTGTGAAATGACAACTTATCAACCTTTTGTCGATGCCCCAGTTTGCCTGAGTGGATTACATGGGATAGCACGCAATAGAGTGTTGCCCGAATAGTCGTTTATTCGATGATTATGCGAATGTTCGAATAATTCGAAGATTCGAATATTCAAAGAAGTGGAACATTCGGTTTATTCGAATAATCGAATATTCGAAGAAGTGGATTATTCGAAAATTCAAAAAAATTATTCGTTCCAACACTCTACTACGAACGGCACAGATTCGCCCACATGAGATCAATTTTCTACCTTTTTTTGAGCGCGTTAGGTAATTACCGACAGTGCGGGACTACGGCCGATCAGTGAACTATGCCGGGAGCCTTATCGTAGGGGACAGGCAAACACTACTCTCCTTCGCACTGGGCACGCAGCCGGCAAGGCATTTCCTCCTCTTCTCATTCTCATTGCTGATGCCCATGATTTAGCCGTTCTCCCCTTTTTTATCAACAGTTGAATAACCTATTATGCCCCTGGCAGCATATACGCTCGTAAAAAAGACTGAGATTGCAAAGATCCCAGACCCGAACGGCATGCACCGGTACGCTTGAGCCGCTGAAAGTTCAAAAGCAAGGAAAATGGCGGTATTTGAGAAACCCTGAGTCTCCAACCGTGCAACCCGGCCACTTTTTCGAGAAACGTTGCCCATTTCATAAGAAAACCTCGATTTCATTGCCCAAACACGATTATGATGACTCGTTTTTGGCGCTATTAACAGCGCAAGTTTTTTGGCAGAGACCGTATGGGTCTATTTACTTCGCTATATCGACACGTTTGCGAGCGTGTATGTAGCCTTGTGCGTGTTCATGGATGGCGCTTCCCTACCTTGTGCTGGATGATCAACCGAATTCCGCGCTTTTCACACCGCTTTCAGGGGGTTAATGTTTCAAGGCCATGCAAGCATTGGGGTTTTACACATTAGGAACTACCTTGACTTGATTCGAACATGGGGAAATACAGGAAAACAAACGTGGTTTGCCTTGCGGACGCTCTCTAGAAACGAGTTTCAACTCTCTAAAGGAGGGAGTACGGGGCGAGGGTAAGCTCCCCCCCCCCCGCAAACTACGACCAATCGGCGCCGTCTTGGAGGTAAAGGAAATAATCGCCGACGGACAAGGAGGGTCTAGTGAGTTAGCGTATTGTATGGAAACTTGCCTTTATCATCTTGTCGAGATCGAGGTACGGTCGCCAACTGTTACAGCGATTTCTCTTTACAGCAGGGCAATGTGTTGCTTCGTGACCACTACCAGATGGATTCGACTCGACCGATGCCGCGTTACTGCTTCCCTTCGAATATGGTTTATTGATGAGCAGACGAACTGGTGCACGCCGCGCCGCCACTATTATTTCACGAGGCGAATCTGAAAAATGGCTACCACTGAGAAGGGCTTTCTGTCTCCAACAAAAATCAAAGGTACAAAACGAAAAATGTTGGAAAAGTCAAGGCAGGCTTCCAAATTGGTTGAACAGAGGGAAAACTCTGACAACACTACGATTTAAGTGCTAACCATTATTACTGCGTAAACGACTGGCAATAGGTCCACTGTCTGTCTTATCCGTCATACTGTAGCGACGTTTTTCGGCAGTTCCGCAGAAGTTGATGAATGGAAACTCGCATTGCTCCTGAGGAAATATTATATAACATTTTTGACCCAAAATGACAGAATTTCAGCAGTATTCCACTAACATTATCATCAGGCCACCTTACCAACACGAATGTAGGGCCATCAATGTCCGGAGCCAGGGCTGGGCACACGTCCCGGCATGGCGATTTGGCATATGCACCCCCTTACCTCGGTAATTTTCAGGCACCCCCTAAGGGAAATCGAAATCGGCTGTTTTCCGAGAAGTCGAGCACAACAGCCATGATCTTGACTTCCTTATTTTGATAAACCAGAGTATGAAAAAAAAAACTGAATAAAGAAAATTCCGAAAATGTCAATAAAAAGGTAGTGTAATTTTTATACTTCCAAACAATCTTAGGAAGAAAAAAAATTTATTCATTGCAATTCAGCAATAACAAACAACAGCAGAGCTACTTTTATTGCAGTAATTAATGTTTTCTATCGAATGTTTTCGCGAACCTATGTATGAAGGATTAATCCGTGTTTGATCGTTCTGATGAAGAAATTTTCAGAATTATTTTGTTGTGGAACGATGTAGGGATTGATGAGATGCGTAGGGAGTGGAAAACCCGATTTTTACCCACGTAGAATGCCGCAATCCCTTAGAAACTCGGCTTGCCTTGCGATATGGTGTGTGTACGCAGCTACACAGCGCACACGGGAGTGGACGCGCACACAATATTAATAAAAAAATGTATTTTATTACAGAACGGGGAAGAGAAAACTATTGAAACTGAAGTAAATGGAAAATGATAAAAAATAGTCTGTTCTGGATGTAGCCATTTTAGAAATCTAATTTAAACAAAGTTGGAGCAGGGGTAAGTATTTAGCCATGACAAGTTTAATTCAAACGAACCTACAGGCTATAAAACGGCGAAATTCATTTGGTTCCTACGCGTGCTGGTGTGGAGCGGAGATTAGAGACAGTGAGAGAGCGTAGGGCAGACGGAGGCCGAGGCGTCGCGCTCGCGTCTCGAGTGATGCGAATTTCGACGTTATATAATTGTGGGAAAAAGAAGAATCTGGCAAACAATTCAGCTTCAACAAGATAGATTTTTAATGTGATTTGAGGACCTTAAATCTCGTCCCGGTTTTACCCCGAAAACAGGGACGAGTTTTAAGGTCCTTAAATCACATTGAATATCAAAGCTTTTGTTACTAAAATGTTTGCCAGATTCTCCTCTTTCTCCCAATGCTCTTAGTTCTCATGGTTAATGCTGTTTTTAATCAACAAAGTTCATTTGAATGAACCTTGTCAAGTCCGAAAAATGCACCCTGCTCCAATTCAGTTTATTTACATTAAATTTCTAAATTGGATACAATGAAAGTATCCTATTTCTGCCTTCTTCCATTTACTCCAGTTTCAATCCTTTTCTCCGCCCCGTTCTATAATAAAATGCATTTTTTAATTAAGATTGTGCGCGCGTCCACTCCAGTGTGCGCTGTGCAGCTGCGGACAAACACCATATCGCACGGCGAGCCCAGTCTCTAAAGAATTGCGGCATTCAAGCTGGGCATTCAAGCCATAAACTTCGGCGCCTATAAGAACTTAGTGCACATGAAACTGGCTTCCGGGGAGCGGCGGAGTGACCCTCCGTAGTGCTGGGTTGCTCGTTTCCCTGTGCTATTCTTCGGACTGATCCATCGTTGCTCCCGTTTAATTGGTTTACTGTATCTTTGCTTTGAATATTCCGTTTGAGGTTGATTGTTTGTTTTCCTGATTTCTCTTTTTTTTCCACACGGGTCTAAACTTGTATATATATATATATATATATATATATATATATATATATATATATATATATATATATATATATATATATATATATATATATATATATATATATATATATATATATATATGTATATATATACTGTGCTTCTCTGGGCCGAATTCCGGTCCGCAATTTCGTCTGGACACGCTTTGCGGCCGCGCCCATTCGAGTCGGAAGAGTGTCCAGCGCCGCAGCTGCCGATCTGTTGACTCTAGGTGGGTTTTAGAAACTGGAAAGTAAACAAAACTGGAGAAAACTATAAAAAAGCCATATCGAGTCGGCTTTGGCGCTGGAAACTCGACTGACTCCAGCGCGTGCGGCCGCAAAGCGTGTCGAGACGCAATTGCGGACCGGAATTTGGCCCAGATAAGCACAGTATATATATATATATATATATATATATATATATATATATATATATATATATATATATATATATATATATATATATATATATATATATATATATATATATATATATATATATATAAAATTCGGGTTTTTATGTACAGGGTACTTCTCAAGTAGGAAGATACTATTATTTGCTTCTTTCACTGGAACTTGCAGCCTTCAATTTTTACAGTCGGCTTTTTTCATAAGTCATTTTCATAGACTAAATTCCGTTGGCTAGTTTTTATACTGCCCGTGATATCTGTATTTTTAGTCTGCCATAATACAGCAGTTCGCTAATCCTTTTCTGAACGTGGACGATAGCGCTTCTGAGCACTGTCTTTGTATCTTCGCTTCTAATCGGTAACCACAAGCGTAATCACTGAACGTTACACCAAAGAAACATTACACCACATCAAACCTTACTTGCTCCAAGATAACAGAGTAGTGTTTATTCCTTCTTCAAAATAATCAAACACATTATATATGATCTTTATTTCATAGAGTTGTTGATGATAAGCTTCGACAGCAACTATGAATTATTACGAACACAAACTGCATATCTATCAATAATTTGAATTCTGTAAGTTTTTGTCTTAAAAAGCGGAGAAGAAGATATGACAAACCAGAAGAGAATCGTGTATTATTTTGCTCCTGAAATTCGACAGAACATGCACTTCGTTTTTTTTTTTGATGTCCGGTTTAGTCACCCCCCTTTGCCCTCTCTGCAACGTCCAATATGCACCCCCCCCCACCTAAGGTTAACCGGGACGCGTGCCCAGCCCTGTCCGGAGCTCGTCTCGTAAAATTAAGAACCGAGGGAACTCAACACAAGCTGGTTCTACGTCACTATAACTAGCGTGCGAGCATCACGCAACCAACGATAGCGCTTAGGCTAAAATCAAAGACATCAATCTTCGCACTTGGCGAAGGGTCCTCGACTGGTATATGCGACGCGCGGCGAAAAGTCGCTGCGTTTATGTCGCCGCTAGAGCGCTTGAGGGGCCGAATAGACTTCCGCCGCTGAAAGGCGCGGCAGCATGCCATGGAGGGGAAT
This sequence comes from Aplectana chamaeleonis, assembly GCA_029168955.1. Taxonomy (NCBI): domain Eukaryota; kingdom Metazoa; phylum Nematoda; class Chromadorea; order Rhabditida; family Cosmocercidae; genus Aplectana; species Aplectana chamaeleonis. Next base: position 1,027,420 of record JAPDOI010000223.1, on the reverse strand, counting down.
CGATCGTACGGCGCCGCATGATCAAAACTCCTCCATTGCATGCTGCCGCGCCTTTTAGCTGCGGGAGTCTATTCGGCCCCTTAACCATGGGCCCCTGGAGAGTCCCACGGTTAACGCGCTCCAGCGACGAAGCGAACGCTTCAACTTCCCACCGCGCGCTGCCTATATAGAAGTCGAACTTGTTTGAGGCTCTTCGCATTTTGATTATTCGGTCAACAAGTCCATATCTGGCCTTCAAACTTGAGCGCTTATTAAATAAAAATCAGCCACACTAGCAACTCCCCGATTTTGATCTAAGTCTTCGCACATAATTTCTAAATTAGATGCTATTTTAAATTGCTTGATGGGGCAAGCTAAAATCAGAATCGAAACCGATGATGATTGGCGCAATAGAGCGGGCAAATCGGCCACAATATTCTTTCTTATAGAACACTCCGTGAAAATAAAGTATCTTTAGTAGCAGGACGCGCTGTTCAGCGGTGCACTTGTTCGATTTCTAGCAGCCTCGAGCCGTTGATACGCGAAACGTTTGCCGCATCCCCATCACCACTGTAGTAGCATTTCTCGCTGCATCTTCAGATGCACATTGCGCAATTAGGCGGAAATTCGGTGCACTCCCACCGTACGGGAGCTCGCACCTCAAAGTACACGTGGGGTTTGGAGACCCACCCCTTCGGCAGGGATGGGGTTTCCCATAATAAGGATATGTTCCGTGTCACGCTCAACAGCGAGAATGGCAGCTCCGCCGCAGTTACCCAAAAAAAAACATCATCATCGTCACGATCCTCAGTTAGGGTGAGTCCCTCGTTGAGGGCTATGTAGCGGACCACCTTAGCAGCCAAAAACTGTCTAGAGGATGCCTCCAAGTCACCTTCCAGTCGCGGCCCTGGAGGGGCAGCAGCGCTCTCTATGAGATGAGGCGCCTGGTGTGTGGCTGATGAACTTCTCGTGGAGTTGTTGATGCTCGTTTGATGAGTCTCCTTGCTGCCGAGATGTTGTACGTTCGTGCCGTGGCGGTTTCGAGGAAAGAAAACCACCTCCGTGCAAACCGATGTCAACCTCTCCGCGAGAAGGGTTTTTGTCATGGGAGAGGTGTTGGCTGGCTGCAGCCCTCCTGAGGATTCTGCTACAAATGGCTGGCGTCGAGAGAAATCCAGGACCCGCCTAGAAGTATCCATGCGCCACATGCAGCAAGAATGTCACCTGGAGTGGAAAAAACGTCCAACGCTTTGGATGCCAGAGGTGGGTGCATCTCTCCTTTTCGAGACTCAGTTGTGTGAGGCATCACGACTCTTCTTTCCGTTGTGTTCTGTGCTCTGCCCCCAGCAGCTCTGATTCCTCGTTAACCAACCGCCTTCTCTCTATTGTACATATTAACCTCAACGACATTCGAGTAAAGCTGTCTGAACTCTCTCTTTTTGCACGTACTCATCATCCTGATGTCATTATGATTCCTCCCTCTGCTACCTCCTCCCACCCAAACATTCCTGGCTACACTGCTTATCATGCTCCGAGGTCTTCTCTTGGCAGAGGAGTCTTTACTTTTGTATTATCACATCTACCCTCCCACCTCATACCAAATACTCCCAATGACGATACTCTCGAGTATCTCCCTAATCACCTCCCTCACAAAACACCCATATCCCTTTTAAATATCTATATTCACCCTGCCCCATCATGCTCCCAAACATACAATCCTACTATTTCACTGAGGCAGCTGTACGACTGCTCCCTTTCACCCTCTGTTGTCTTCGCAGGCGATTTTAATGCTCATACATTCTGCTCATCACTGGACACAGGCGCTAGAGGAAAAGACGTCGAAGAATGGGCCAAGGAGTGTGATCTGGTTATCCGCAATGATGATCAGCCAACTCGTCTCCCTGCCAACGGCCGATCTTCGAGCCCTGACATCTCTATTGCATATTCTAATCTCTCTAGCGCCTGCTCCTGATCTACCGCTACAAATCTGTCTAGTGATCATATTCCCATCTTTATTCATGTCGATCTCTTTAATTCTCTTGCTCCCTACTCTGGTATCCGTCAACGGTTTTACCTTAACCTTTGCCTTGCAGACCGGCGCTTGTTCAGGGAGGTGGCACTTCGCCACGTGGCTGACTACCCATGGAATGGGAGCGTGCACCAGAAGGAACGTCACTTGACTGACGCGATTCGCAAGGCCATGAAAGCAGCCATTCCGGAGGGCCGAGTCAAGACCTTCTTTCCCAATGTAACCAGGGAAATCTTGGAGAAGATAAGGACAAGGGATGCAAAGAGAGTAGATCACCTGGATCCGACCATTGCTGAGCTGGATAGCGAGATTAAGCGAGATCTGGACAAGCACAGGAAGGAGTGTTGGGAGAAATTCACCGAGAAGATGAATTTCAAGAGTGATGGAGCGTCAACTTCGAAAGTTCTAAAGATGATCTCGGGCAAGAGCACCTACACCAACTACTCCACGATTGAGTTGGAGAATGGAGTTTTCAAATCGGGAAAGGAGGCTGCAACTGCTCTCGGAAAGAATTTTTTCATAACTCAGGCTAAGAGAGGGAAACAGAACCGAGTGACTGTAAGAGAGCTCTGTAGAAAAGTTCTTAAGTTCAAGTGAATGTGAATGGGTCACTGTCTTCGATGAGAAAGGCTCCGAGCGGTGTTCCTCAAGGGAGCTGCTTATCCCCAATACTTTTTAATGTATACTCGTTTGACCTCCCTGGAGCAATTGAAAGACTAGGTGTGAAATGTAAAATGTTTGTTGATGACATGAAAGTTTATGATACGGTAGGGACCTCAAACGCTTCACGCATCCAACTCGCTATTGATACTGTAGCAAACTGGTCTGATAACAACATGCTCCTTCTTTCCGCTGAGAAAACAAAGGTTCTGCATCTAGGTGCTTCAAATACTGAGGCAAGGTATAGTCTAAATGGCACCACACTTAATTCGGCTGATTCAGCCAAAGACCTAGGTTTCGTAATCGATTCCAAACTCACGTTTGATGTGCATTTAAGGATTATCAAAACTAAAGCAGAACACAGACTTTTTTCTTTTATTCAGTCCCTCAAAACTAAAAATCCAATTCTCCTCATTAAAGCGTATAAAATGTATGTTCGTTCAATTCTAGAATATGGAACCTGCATCTACTTTCCAAATAAGAAGACTATGGTCAATAAATGGGAAAAGGTACAGAATAGTTTTATCAGAAAGTTGTTCATTCGGTCTTTGGGTTTCACCTACGCGAGTATCCCACGTTGACTGGTAAGAAACAGAATGCTTAACCTGGACACATTACACCTTAGGCGCAGAAAAAATGATCTAATAATGGTGTATAACATCCTCAATCGGAGAATAGGTCTGAAAAGTAGGGATTTTTTCGAATTAGTATTATCAAGAACTAGAGGTTAACGGTTCAAAATTGTTTTCCGCCAGCCTCGAACTTCGTTGAGACGCGGCTTTTTCACTTGCCGAGCTGGTTCGGAGTACCTACGGATGAGCAGAGCAATGCAAACTTCGGATAGGCTTTCTACTTTTAAAAACAGCTTTCTTGTTACCTGCATTAGGGTTATTAGGGTCGTTCATTCGTTTCCGGTGCTTTTATGTGTTCTTAGTTAGTCAATATGGATTGAAGGTTCCATCGTTTAGATTTTTACTTTTTTTTCTGTGCTCGTACTATTATTTAAATCTGTACTCTTTTCTCACTGTTACTTTGTTTTGCTAAATTTTACATGTCCAATGCATGTAATAAATTTGAATTTGTAAGTTGCCACTCATGAATGAAGCAGAAACTGTGACGCCCGTGCAGATTGAACAAATGGTCAAAGAGATGCGCAACTCGAAGGCTGTAGGGCCGGATGGCATTAGTCCAGCGGTCTTGAAGAAACTGCCGAGTGAGATTATGCCAATCCTGGCTGACGTCATCAAGACATCCTTTCGCACGTGCATCTTACTCCAAGACTGGAAAATGGCAAGCGTCGTTCCGTTGCCCAAGCCTGGTAAATCGCCATCAACGGCTAAGAGATACAGGCCAATAAGTCTGTTATCACCAATCACAAAGGTCGCTGAGAAACTGGTCGTCAAGGAGCTGGCCGAGCATAATAACAATCAGCAGCACCAGCATGGATTCCGCAAATTACACTCTACCACCACGGCGCTGCTGGAGATTGTGAGCTGTTTTGGATGGCTTCAATGCCACCAAGCCTCAACGCACTGTTGGAGTAGCCCTGGACCTCACGAAGGCGTTTGACACTGTCAACTTGGGCATGCTGTCTGAGAAGCTATTGAGGTCCACCATCCCGCCTTGGCAGAAGCGATGGATTACTGCACTCATCAAAGGGCGCCGAGCAAAAGTGCTGTTTCAGGGGCATGTTTCTAACAGCATCCCGATCGCTGCCGGTGTCCCTCAAGGAGGAGTCATATCGCCTGCTCTGTTCACTCTTTACCTGGAAGATTTGCCCGTCCCCCCCAAGTGACATCAAAGTCGTTGCGTATGTGGATGATATCACCATCTTGTGTCGAGACAGAGACATTAATATAGCTGCACGCAAGATCAATAGCTACCTCACCGAGCTAGAGAACTCTCGATAACACGATGCTTACTGTCTCTGCTGCTAAATCATCTCCAACTGTTTTCTCCACTGACCCGAAGGAACACTCTGCTCACCGTAGTGAACTGGGAAGACGCTTTCCCGCAGCACGTTCCCCGAAGCTACACGGCCTAGTATTGGATCCTTCGTTGAAGTTTCGCAAAAACACAGAGCAGAAACAGGCTATAGTCAAAGGTCAACGTCTTACGAGCTCTGGGCGGCACCACTTGGAGAAGTGGCAAGGAGACAATCCTGACCACGTACAAGGCAATTTTGTAGCCGGCGTTGTAGTACACTGCACCGGTATGGCAGCACATAATATCGGATTCATTCATCGTGGAAAGAGATGCAGCGAGTTCAAAATGCTGCTCTTCGGATTGCCACTGGATGTGCTGAAAGCACTCCAGTGGAACATCTTCATGCTGAAGCCCGTAGCCTGCCAGTTAAGGAGCACTGCCAACTCCAAGGGCAGCAACTGGTTATTAACGTGCCTGATCACCCATTGAGAAGGATTATGAACCCTGTGAGAGAGATGTATCAGAAAGCCTTTTGCGGATGCTTCCGAGAAAGTCAATATACAAAGATGGACTGACTCCCAACTAGATCGTCTTCGTCTTGTGCGTGCGGAGCACACTCGATTCGCTAGGGATCACTTGAATAAAGTGGCTGTCAACCCCATGCTATGGATCGCACCACCTCATGTCAGCAACACCAAGATGGAACTCGGTAGGCGGGCTAGGAATACCCTTGTCTCGTTACGCTGCGGGCATTCTCCTATGCTGATGTCATACTTGCATAGGATCGATAGCAGCAAGCCTGAAGAGTGCCCGGATTGTGGTAGCCCTGGCCACAATACAGCGCACCTATTCGGTTGCCAGAAAAGGCCCACCACACTGACGACAATGGACTTGTGGTTGAATCCAACTTCGGTAGCCCGTTTCTTGAACCTATGAGAAAAACTCCTCTGCGGCTGCAAAGAAGAAGATGATGATGAGTCTCCTTGACCTTGGTAGTCGACTCCAACGATCCACCACGCGTAGGCTGAACATCTCGGATCCGTGTGGCTGATAGGCGCCTGATCAATCGTAGAACAATATAATGGCAAGTCCAATGAGGAGCATCGGGTCCGATTGCAGTCCAAACGGCTACTTGAAAGCGTATCAAAAAGGGTTCACTACCCTTAGCAGAATAGTCTACGAATTATATCCCTCGCACTCTCAAATTCACGCTAATCGGCAACAGGTGCAGTGCAAAGGGAGCGCAGCCAGAGCAGGTGGGGTCGAAGACGACGTAGAATGGCTGTTCCAAATGGTGAAATCGGCTATTTATAGCATCGGCAATTATTTGAATGCAGCGCCGAGGCGCGGAACGAGTGACTTTGGGGAGCCAAGAAGAACGGAGTGGGTGGCTGCGGGGACGGTTTGGTGAAAAAACAAGATTCAAACGCGAAAAAATGAAAACGAAAAGGACGGGGTAGGGGAATACGAGAGAATACGGATGGCAACTCAAAAATATACGACTACGATGAGTTCGGGTCACAATACATAACATGGTCAAATTGAAAGCGTCGAATGCTGCATACCCCATCCCCTCATTGAAACGACTAAACGGTCCGGTGCTGTTGGAGGAGAACCGGGTCCTATTGTCTTCCAAAATGCTTTGTAGTTCAATCAAAAGCTTATTGAGGGCGATTTCGACGCCTGAATGTGTGAAGACCGGAAAACGAAAAAAATGAAGTTGTATGTACAGCAGGTGCCCCATTCCTCCATTGATTCTGATCAAATAAATATTTTACGAACCTTTGAGAACTTAGCCGCATTGAACACGCCATGCATGCGACGTCGTCTAAAGGAAAAAACTCATCATGTGCTGCATGATAACACAAATAGAAAAACTGACGGTTTCGGAGTGAGGCAATCATCGTCGTCTGATGTCGAGTCACCATCGCCTGTCAAAATGCCAGATTCTCGACCGAAACTGTCCCAACTGAAATTTCCAAACTCAAGAATTAGGAAGAAACCACGCGACTGTCGGTGATCAGACAACACACGCTCATCGCAAGAGGGTAAAGCAGAATGAGCAACTGGTGTAAAAAGTAAGCCGCGCTGCAGCTACGTGGCATACGTTGCACGTGTAAAAGCGTGAGGAAATCGACTACTGTTCTGACGATTTGGGCCAATTACCCTTCATTCCAGAGCAAAATTCACTGTGTTTCCCCGCGCGCGTGTACGTAGCGAGGGAATAGACAACCAGAGGGCGTGGGGGGGGGGGAGGAGAAGAAGCACCCTACGCGCATGAACCATCACCGCACACAGTGGACGCAAGTAAGTTTTTTTCTCTGAAATAGAGGACAGCTGCCTCGCAGCTGATCACTAATTGCGGGATAACTATAGTCTTCAATCACCAACTCAACTACAGCACACTATATACCTGATTCCAAAATAAACCGAGACTGCATTGGCGCAGTAAAATGGGGAGAATGTGTTTGCATTTGGCGACTTTCCAGCTTTCACGAATTTTTATAGAGTTAGCAATTGTAAAGGTGTAGTTTTTGATTCAGATGACTGTACCAAACATTCTGCTGTAGATTACTAAACCCCAACTCGAAAGAAAAAAAAACGAGTTGAAACGGAAGATTGGGCCAAACTCAGACGTGCACCTGAAAGTTTCACAAGCTTTTACAGCAATGGGACGATTATTCCTACAGTCCATCTACGCACTCGTCTTCAGTCCGCAACGTGCACGCTTATTGCGAGAGCGTGTTGCGGCGCGGTTTCGCGGATCTGTTTACATTACAGGCGAGGAGAGGCTGGTAATTTGCCAACCGGCACTGCCGCCCCTGATCGATACGCGGACACCCCCTTCGCTGCCGCCGTCCTATCCAGCATTTTTTAAATTTAGTTTTTGTTTCCCGTTAATTTAGTGGTTTTGTTGATGTTTTTTTATGTTTTCATGTGTTGTCACTCCTCAGCCCAACTATGTTTTTGTTTCAGAAATGGCCGGCGACCTTCTGCCCAAATTTCCAGGCGACTGCCGCATTTCGCAGCTTCGCCGGCCAATCCTGAAACAAAAAATTAGTTTTCCTAATCCTAGCACCCACGCAAACAGAAAAAAAACATCAACAAAACCACTAAATTGACGAAAAACAAATAATAAATTCGAAAAGCCCACCTAATCAGCTGATCGGCGGCGCTGGAAAGGACGGTGGCAGCGAAGGGGGTGTCCGCGTATCGATCAGGGGCGGGGCAACGCTGGTTGGCAAACTGCCAGCCTCTCCTCGCCTGCAATGAAATCCGCGAAACCGCGCCGCAACACGCTCGCGCAATCAGCGTGCACGTTGCGGACTGAACGCAAGTGTGTAGATGCATTGTACTTCGAGTTGAATCCCGCACGGGTATGAAATGAGGGTGGAGACAGATGTTTGGGGCTCGCAAGAGAGTAGGAGAAGAGCTTCCAATGACAACGGCAATTTTGTCATTTGTTTGATATTTCTAGAATTTTTGTGCCATTTGCAGCAGAAATGTCACTTGGAGTGGAACAAGCGTCCAGTGCTTTGGTTGCTGAAGTTGGGCGCATCTGTCCTGTTCGGGTCTCAGTTCTGTGAAACATCATAACTCTGCTTTTCGATGGCTGCCGAGATGTCGTACGTTCGTGCCGTGGCAGTGTGGAGGAAAGAAGATCGCCTCCGTGCAAACCGACGTCAACCCCTCCGAGAAGAGGGTTTTTGTCATGGGAGAGGTGCTGGTCGGCCGCAGCTCTCCTGGGGATTTCACTACAAAGGGCCGGCGTCGAGAGGAATCCAGGTCCAGCGCTGAAGTACCTATGCGCCACGTGCGGCAAGGATGTCAACTGGAGACATACCAGCGTCCAGTGCTTCGGATGCCAAAGGTGAGTGCACTTCTCCTGTTCGGGCCTCAGTTCTGTGAGGCACCATGACTCATCCTTTCGTTGTGTTCCATGCTCTGCCCCCAGCAACTCTGATTCCTCAATTACCAACCGCCCCCTCTCCATTGTTCACATTAATCTCAACGGCCTTCGCAACAAGTTATCTGAACTCTCTCTATTCGCACGTTCTCATCACCCGGATGTTATCATGGTTCAAGAAACTAAGCTCTCTCCTTCTACCACTTACCCCCAGCCTAACATTCCGGGATACACCGCCTATCACATGCCAAGGTCTGCTCTTGGGGGCGGAGTGTCTACTTTCGTGCAATCTGCCATACCTTCTCATATTATCCCTAATACTCCCTAGGACGGTACTCTCGAGTACATTCCTGTCCACCTCCCCCTCAAAACCCCTTTATCTCTATTTAACATCTACATTCCTCCTATATCATCTTGTCCCCCCTCTTATAGTCCTATTCCCCTCCTTAAGCAGTTGCATGAATGCTCACTCTCTCCCTCAGCTGTCTTTGCGATGACTTCAATGCTCACACGTTCTGTTCTGCACTTGACTCTGACGCCAGAGGGGATGACGTCGAGGAATGGGCTGAGGAGTGCGATCTGGTTAACCTCAATGATGACCAGCCCACTCTTCTCCCTGCCAACGGCCGACCTTCTAGCCCAGATATCTCTCTTGTGTCTTCCAATCTTTCTAATGCTTGCACGTGGTCCACATCCACAACTCTCTCCAGTGATCACATTCCCGTCTTTGTCTATATTGATCTCTCTGACTCTCTTGCCCCTTACTCTGGTTTTCGTCATCGTACTTATCTTAATTTAGGCCTAGCAGACTGGACCCTGTTCAGAGATGTTGCACTCCACCATGCGGTCGACTACCCACGGAATGGTGATGTTCATCAGAAAGAGCGCCATCTAACAAGTGCCATCCGCAAGGCCATGAAAGCAGCAATTCCTGAGGGTCGTGTCAAAACCTTTTTTCCAAATGTCAGCAGGGAAATACTGCAGAAGATAAGAACCAGAGATGAGAAGAGAGCCGCAGACCATCTAGACCCGGAGATTGCTGTGCTGGATAATGAGATCAAGCAGGATCCGGATAAGAACAAGAGGGAATGCTGGGAGAAGTCCACTGAAAAGCTGAATTTCAAGGCGGACTGAACTACGAAGTGGAAAGTGTTGAGGAAAATTTCCGGAAAGTCCGCTCCCCCGATGAGCTCCGCTATTGAGTTCGAGGAGAACATCTTCAAATCAGGGAAAGCGGCTGCTTACGCACTCGGCAAGAACTTTTTCATCACACGCACCAAGCGAGGCGTGCAAAACAGAGTCACGGTTAGAGAGCTGAGCCGGTTGCCGCTCATGAACGCTTCTGAGGCCTTTACTCTCACACAAGTTGAGAAGGCTATCAAAGAAATGCGGTATTCGAAGGCTATCGGACCTGACGCTATCTCCCCAGCCATCCTGAAGAAGCTTCCCACGGAACTTCTACCGATGCTTGCAGATATCATTAACACTTCTTTCCGGACCTGCACTCTACCCCAAGCTTGGAAGACAGCCAATGTGATACCGTTGCCAAAGCCAGGCAAGTCCCAAAGCACGGCGAAAGGCTTTCGACCAATAAGCCTGTTATCGCCCGTCGCTAAATTAGCTGAAAAGTTGATCGTGACGGACCTGGCTGATCAAAATGAGCGACAGCAGCATCAGCATGGGTTCAGGAAACTTCACTCTACTACTACTGCTCTATGGAGATCGTGAGCTTTGCGGTCGATGGGTTCAACATGAGAAAGCCCCTGAGAACGGTGGCCGTCGCCCTCGACCTGAGCAAAGCGTTTGACTCTGTTAACTTGGGACTGCTGTCCGAGAAACTGCTCAAGTCGTCGCTACCATCATGGCAGAAGCGATGGATTGCAGCTTTCACGAAAGGCCGCTGGGCTAAGGTTCTGTTCCAGAATCACGTATCCGATAGCATTCCAATAGCAGCCGGTGTTCCGCAAGGCGGAGTGTTGTCCCCTGCCCTATTTAGCCTGTATCTTGAGGACATCCCCGAGCCTCCCAATGATGTAAAGATTGTTATGTATGCCGACGACATCACCATCTTGTGCCAGGACCGTGACCTGCAAATAGCCGCTAACAAGATCAGCGCCTATCTCGTCGAGTTGAAGCTCTTCTTCGATTAAATGATGCTCACAGTCTCTGCTGCAAAATCCTCTGTTTCAGTGTTCACAACAAGCACCAAGGAACACAGTGCCCATCCAGATGTCAAATGGGATGGTGACCTGTTGCCAGCAGCCAAATTCCCCAAGCTGCTCGGCCTTATTCTTGATCCGTCACTGAAGTTCCACAAAAACGCGGAACAGAAACAAACAGTCGTCAAGGCTAGGCTTAATATCTTGAGAGCTCTCGGAGGAACATCATGGGGAAGCAGCCGAGAGACAATATCGAGAACCTACAGAGCAATACTTCAGCCGGCTCTGGAATATGCGGCACCAGTGTGGCAGCACCTGGTGTCTGACAGCTCCTGGAATAAGCTGCAGCGTGTACAGAATGCTGCGCTTAGAATTGCTACCGGTTGTGCAAGGAGCTCCCCAATAGAACATCTTCACGCGGAGGCCTGCATATTGCCGGTCAAGGAGCATTGTGAACTCCAGGCACAGCAGATGTATATTAATGTTCTGAGACAGCCGAATCATCCAACAAAGAGGATCATGAAGCCCATAAGAGAGAGGTCGATTAGGACGCCGTTCGCCGATGCTCCTCGTAAAGTTGATGCACAGAGATGGGCCGACTCCAACATGAAAAGGCTTCGTCTTCTGCGTGAGGAGTACACCCAGTTTGTTCGAGGATATCTAACGAAGGCGGCTGTGAACCCTATCTTAGGAGCAGTGCCGCCTCGGGTTTGCGAGTCCGAGTCTCAACTCGGCAGACGAGCCAGATGTGCTCTTGCCTCGCTGCGCTGTGGTCACTCTATTCTGCTCATGTCTTACGTCAACAAGATCGACAGCAGCCGACCAGACGCATGCCCGGACTGTGGTGCTCTCGGACACGACACGGCGCACTTGTTCATGTGCCCGAAGAGACCTACCTCCTTGATCACAATGGACCTTTGGACGAATCCTGTCAAGGCCGCCCAGTTCCTCAACCTATGACAAAAACCACTTCGAGGCTGCAGAAGAAGAAGAAGAAGCTTTTCAATGTGTTCTATGCTCTTCACAGACTCGTCGGCCCTCTCTCTCAATCTCAATGAACTTAGTGTCGCACGTACTTACCATCCAGACGTTATTATAGTTCAACAAACCAAGCTCTTCTTCTTCTAAAGCATTCGTCAATAAGTCCATTGTGGTCAGCGTGGTGGGTCTCTTCGGACAGTTAAATAAGTGCGCAACATCGTGGCCGTGGCAATCACAGTCCGAACAAACATCAGATCTGCTGCCGTCAATCTTTCTGACGTAGGACATCAGCATTGTAGGGTAACCACAGCGCAGCCATGCGAAGGTGCATCTGGCTCTTCTTCTGGGGCCGGATGCATCAACGCGCCGGGTTGGGGTAGGGGCAGGGCAGTCGGCATCATTGAAGATCGCAGTCCGAGGGCAGTAGATCATCAATCAATCGTGCCCCCAGCTGCCTCAGCCTCCGCGCTGGGGCAGCTGGGGGCACGATTGATTTGGTTATTTACAGAGCTTTTCAAGGGCGCAGACTGCCCTGCCCCAACCCGGCCCAATGATGCATTCGGCCCCCGAGTTGGAACTCGGATAAGCCGACTTGGGGTGGTGCAGTTCCTATTTTAGGATTCATGGCCGCCTTTTTGAGACGGCACCGCACGAACTCAGTGTGCTCCCCGCGCAACAGACGGAGTCGTTCGTGCTGTGAGTCCTGCCATCTTTGCAAATCGACTCTGTTAGGAGCATCGGCGAATGACTTTCTGATGGCTCTCTCTCTCTCTCTCTCTCTCACGAGGTTCAGCACTCTCCGAGATGGATGGTTGGGTTGTTTGATAATATTGATACGAAATAGCTGGGCCTCAAGCTGACAGCGCTCCTTTACTGGCAATAAGCGGGTTTCAGCATGCAAATGCTCGATTGGGGAACTTCTTGCACATCCAGTGGCGATGCGAAGAGCTGCATTCTTAACACTATGCATCTTGGCCCAGGAAGTTTCTGATACCAGAACCTGTCAGACCGGTGCGGCGTTTTCCTGGGCTGACTGAGGTATGACCTTGCACGTCATGATAATTGTTCCCTTGCTGCTGCCCCATGATGTACAGCCCAGATGGACGAGTCCTACTCTGGTCGCCCAGTTTCTCAACCCACGACAATACCCTCTCGTGGTTGCAACGAAGATTTTTTTGTGTCAGAAACGATCACTTTATGAAGCGCACCTCTCGGTATCGATGTCGCTTGCCACAGGTGGAGAACCAGAGAGGGCTGGTGGGCTGCCCGAGAGAAACGCTTCCACATTCTTTGTCGTAAGCGACTCTGAAATAAATCAAAGTAACAAAAAGCTCGACTGCAGCGATTTACAGGGGTTGTACTCATTTCCATAGGAATGAAGATGAAATCAAGCAATAAAGGCCATTGTTACACCAAAAGTCTGCGACCGCGACAAGTGCGGACAACTGTTACGAATCGCGTCGAGACCAGCTCCACACCGTAGAAATTTGACGTCGTAGGAACACTTCGCAGCACCTATCGCGGTCGCTGGTTCAGAGAGGGATGTTATGTCTGAAATGTGGAAACCGTACGAGAATCGGTCGCTGTCGCGGCAGCTAGTCGCAGTACACTGCGCTGCAGCGGGTGCCAGCGACAGCGACCCAGCCAAATTCAGCATCGTATGGGGTGTTTCTTGGCCCTGAGCGACAGCGGCGGGTCGCCCTCATAAAGAGCGACGTCGCAGTGTTTTGCAACCGCGACAGGTCTATCGTAGGGTATAACACTGGCTAAAGGGACGTGAACGCGCCTTATATCACCACAGATTGCGGCGTGAACTAGGGTCGGATACACCCCCAATCAACCCATGGTGGGTTAAGGGTAAACAGGGTGGCGAGATAGAGGTGATTATCATAGGGACCCATGGGTTTCTGGCTTGTCGATCGAACGAACAGAATGGAAGGCAGTAGGTCGGCTGGTTCATGTGATGCGTACAACGGAAAGCTGCTTCATTTCGACGCTGGTGCGCAGCGTGCGTCACCTGCAGCCAGCCGAACTTATCGTAGTACGCCTTCCACTCACTAGGGCTTACCTTACACTTCCGGCGGGCTTATCCCCTAAATGCCTCAGAGATTCACGGGAGATTTCCAAAAGTGGGCATTTTCATAGCCTTGCGTAGATTAAAAAGGTACACGAATGGCAATTTTCAGGATGTTCGAAAAATTGTCTCGAATTGGGCTGAAAACTTGTATCAAAGATGCGGACAACCGATGTTGTAGCATTCAACAAGAAGATAACCGCGCCCCGTGGTTCCAGTACGATTTTTATTGAGTTGCATGCCGCAACTGCGGCTGTCAGCAACTGCGGACCGAAATGGAAGAAAAACGTCCTCTGATTCACCTCAAGAAGCTGAACCCCTGGCTGGGCCAAACTCTGACGTGGGTGCGATTTCTTTCCGCCCCCCCCCCAATATCGGAAACAGCTCCCAATATTGGACAGTTTCCGATACATCAACCCGACTGCAATGTCTGTGGAATATCGCAGTTATACCATCTTTTGTAAGCCGGCGACACTGACACGGGAGGGTTGCCCACATCAGATGGAGTTTCGGGGCGCAATTTTAATGTGTTCTAGGGGGGAGAACATTGTTCCAATATCTCATACTCAGAATCTGCTAAATGCCCCAGGCAGTCTCTAAAAAGGTCAAAGCCTAAATAAGGCCATAACGGCTCGGCCGAAGTGGATAGAGCTGATTTGACGACTCAATTACCTTTATGCATGTTCAGAATACATGTAGAAAAAATTTGGTGCATTGATCTTGCTTTGATCAGAAATTATGCATTGTTGCCTAGACCCTGATCTATTCTGTACATGAAGCCCAGCTTGCTCGGATGAGTCCGGGCGGAGCAAGCAGCGGAGCGGTGGTCGTGGCGAAATATTACATTGATAACGATATTTTGACAAGATGAGCCCGATAAGTCTTACTAGCCCGATAAGTCTTAGCTGCCGAGATGTCGTACGTTCGTGCCGTGGCAGTGTGGAGGAAAGAAGATCACCTCCGTGCAAACCGACGTCAATCCCTCCGCGGAGAGGGTTTTTGTCATGGGAGAGGTGCTGGCTGGCTGCAGCTCTCCTGAGGATTCTTCTACAAATGGCCGGCGTCGAGAGGAATCCAGGACCCGCGAAGAAGAAGAAGTACCCATGTGCCACATGCGGCAGAGATGTCAATTGGTATGGAACCAGCGTCCAATGTTTTGGATGCGAAAGGTGGGTGCACTTCTCTTGTTCGGGTCTCAGTTCTGTGAGGCACCACGATTCTTCCTTTCGTTGTATTGTGTGCTCCGCCTCCAGTAACTCAAATTCCTCATCTACCAACCGCCCCTGTCTATTGTACACATCAATCTAAACGGCCTTCGGACCAAGCTTTCTGAATTATCTCTCTTTGCCCGTACTCATCACCCGGATGTTATCATGGTCCAGGAGACCAAACTCTCTCCCTCTGCTACCTCTAGACATCCAAACATCCCGGGCTATACTGCATATCATACTCCCAGGTCATCTCAAGGAGGCGGAGTCTCTACTTTTGTTTTGTCCTCTCTTCCCTCTCACATTATTCCAAACACTCCAGTGGATGGCACTCTCGAGTACATCCCCATCCATCTACCTCTTAAAACACCACTTTCTCTTTTTAATATATATATCCCTCCTTCTTCCTCTTGTCCCTCAACATACAATCCTATCCCCCTTCTCAAGCAGCTGTCTGACTGCTCTCTTTCTCCCCCAATTGTCTTTGCGGGTGACTTCAATGCTCACACGTTCTGCTCGTCGCTTGATTCTGATGCTAGAGGAGATGACGTCGAAGAATGGGCGGAGTGCGATCTGGTTATCTTAAACGATGGCCAGCCCACTCGTCTCCCTGCCAACGGCCGATCATCTAGCCCAGACATCTCCCTCGTCTCTTCCAATCTCTAATGCCTGCTCTTGGTCGACATCCACAACTCTTTCCAGCGATCACATCCCTGTCTTTGTCGATATTGATCTCTCTAACTCTCTTGCTCCCTATACAGGTGTTCGTCATCGTTCTTATCTTAATTTAGGCCTTGCAGACTGGAGCCTGTTCAGGGAGGTTGCGCTCCGCTAAGCGGCTGATTATCCGTGGAATGGCGATGTACACCAGAAGGAGCGCCACCTATCTGATGCTATCTTGAAGGCTATGAAAGCTGCGATCCCTGAAGGCCGCGTTAAGACCTTCTTTCCCGATGTCACCAGGGAAACACTGCAGAAGATAAGGACAAGGGACGCAAAGAGAGCCGCAAATCATCTTGACTCCAGACATCGCTGCGCTGGATGATGAGATCAGGAACGACCTTGACAGGCACAAGAAGGAAACTTGGGAAAAGTTCACTGAGAAGATGAACTTCAGAAATGATGCAGCAGCAACGTGGAAGGCCTTGAAAAGGATCTCCGGAAAGTTCACCTCCGCCGACAATTCCACGATTGAGTTTGAAGATGGAGTCTTCAAATCAGGGAAGGAGGCAGCAAATGCTCTTGGGAAGCATTTTTTCATCACTAGAACCAAAAGAGAGAAACAGAACAGAATAACTGTACGGGAACTCTGTAAGTTGCCTCTCATGGATGTAGATGATGCAGTCACGCCTGCACAGGTCGAGAAGGCGATAAAGGAGATGAGCAACTCGAAGGCATTAGGGCCAGACGGTTTGAGCCCTGCAGTCCTGAAGAGACTGCCCAGCGAACTACTGCCCTTTATTGCTGACGTCATAAATACATCGTTTCGTACATGCATTTTACCCCAAAATTGGAAAGTGGCTCGTGTTATTCCACTGCCGAAGCCGGGAAAGTCACCATCCACGGCTAAAGGGTACCGGCCGATCAGTCTGCTCTCACCCATCGCCAAAATTGCCGAAAAACTGGTTGTGGAGGAGCTTGCCGAGCATAACAGCCAACAACAGCACCAACATGGTTTCCGAAAATTACATCTCCACCACTACGGCCTTGTTGGAAATTGTGAGCTATGTGCTGACGGCTTCAATGCAATCAAACCCCAACGTACTGTTGGTGTGGCCCTCGACTTAACAAAGGCATTTGACACTGTCAATCTAGGCCTACTATCAGAGAGTCTGTTGAAGTCTACCATCAAGCCATGGCAGAAGCGGTGGATAACTGCCTTCACTAAAGGACGTCGGGCAAATGTGCTATTCCAGGGACATGTTTCCAATAGCATCCCCATCGCCGCTGGTGTCCTCAAGGAGGAGTTTTATCGCCTGCACTTTTCAGTTTATATCTAGAAGATCTGCCCGTTCCCCCTCAAGACATCAAGGTCGTTGCATACGCGGATGATATTACTATTCTGTGCCGAGATCGCGACATTAAGGTAGCCACCAGTAAGATCAATGACTACTTGATCGAGTTGAAATGTTTCTTCGATCGCAAAATGCTCACAGTCTCTGCCTCCAAATCGTCCGTCACCGTCTTTTCCACTGATAATGCAGAGCACAGTGCCCATCCTATGGTTAAATGGGACGAAACTCAATTGCAGGCCACCTGATTCCCAAGCTGCTTGGACTCGTGTTGGATCCTTCGTTGAAGTTTCATAAGAACACTGAGCAGAAGCAAGCCACAGTGAAAACAAGACTCAACGTCCTGCGTGCTCTCGGTGGAACGTCCTGGGGATGCAATAAAGAAACGATCCTGACCACGTATAAGGCTATTGTGCAACCCGCCTTGGAGTATGCTGCGCCAGTCTGGCAGCACATCGTGTCGGACACCTCTTGGTCCAAGCTGCAGCGCGTCCAAAATTGTGCTCTGCGAATTGCAACAGGCTGGTCCAAAGCTTCCAATAGAGCACTTACATGCCGAAGCTCGCATATTGCCAGTTAGAGACCACTGCCAACTCCAGGCGCAACAAATGTACATTAACATCGTGAAGCAGCCGAATCATCCATCGCGAAGAGTACTAAACCCGGTGAGAGAGAGATGTATCAGAAAGCCTTTCGCTGATGCTCCGTCGAAAGTAGATGTGCAGAGATGGACTGAAGCACAACAAGAACGCCTCCGTCTCTTGCGCGCGGAGCATACCCGATTCGTGAACGAACACTTGAGCAGAGTTGCCATAAACCCCATCCTGGGAGTCGCACCTCCAAAGGTCTCCGAGACAGAGATGGAACTTGGCAGGCGTGCCAGGTGCACCCTTGCATCGTTACGCTGTGGACACTCCCCCATGCTTATGTCATACTTGCATAGGATTGACAACAGCAAACCTGACGAGTGTCCTGATTGCGGTAGTCAAGGGCATACTACTGCGCACCTGTTCAATTGCCCGAAAAGACCGACTACATTGACGACAATGGATCTGTGGACGAACCCAGTGCTAGTGGCTGAGTTTCTGAACCTATGACAGAACCCCTCTCTGTGGCTGCAAAGAAGAAGAAGAAGTCTTACTTCGACCGGCTCAAAATGAGGAAGCTAGGCTATACATAAAGGTAATTCAATCGTCAAATCAGACCTCACTTCGGCCGAGCCGTCCTGGCCTTCTTCAGATTTCGACTTTTTCTGGGACTCCCTGAGGCACTTAGGAGACTTTGATTATGAGATATTGGAGCACTGTCCTCTAACTAGAACATATTAAAATTAACTAGAACATATTAAAATTGCATCCCGAAACTCCATCTAATGTGTGCATTCATCCTTGTGAGGCATGTTAACCGGAGGGTTGGTCCTGTGAGGTCAATTATGAAACAACTATCTCTTTTTAGACACTCTCTCGCTAGATCATCTGGCGCTACCACACTCATAGATCCTTCATGTCATCCAGCTCCGTACCGTTCCAGAATCATGGGTTCAGCGTGAACGATCACGTTTCCATTCGTCGTCTGAGATGAGAGTAGAGATGTATCAAAAAGCTATGGTAGTCTCAACACCTATATGGTCGCACGAGCCTGTTTGCGGCGCAACAATACGAAAATGAGGGTATATATTTTCAACGCCACCGCCTATCCTGAATAATGGCCCGGCGCCAGCAAACTTGCCCCACTTTGCATGTGCTCCGCCATCTCGCGATTCAAATAATTTAAACTGTGATATAAACTGAATAAAAGTAAATGAGAACCCACTCTGAGCGATTTCTTCCAGTTCATCTTCGTCGGACTCAGTACCCGAATCGCGTATCGTATCCTGAAGAAAATCAAATGCGAAGGTCCTTCGACGAGCAAGAATGTATTTATCATGAAATACTGCATATTTAAACCATTTAAGACCATGAGTTTCAATCAGACGACGAGAAAACAGAGTGCACGTGTTTCAGTTGCAAGACTCACAGCGGTGTCGAATTCAGTGCTCGAAAATCCCTACGTCTCACGTTACCTGCCACCATAGCAATCTCCTTGAAGTGATGCACTTTTGTTTACCACATGTGGAATACTCATACATGCAACACGCAATGCCTTTGGTGACGCAGTATTCAGAACGATATGACCAGACCGATTCGCCAGAACTACACTTACAACCTTGTTTTTCTGATCGACTACATCCCACGTAGACATAAAAGCAGTTATTGTCGGGTTATCGAGATACGTGTGGCCGAGAATTGTCGTGAAGAAAGCGAACAGAGTTCAACAGAAACTGCTGGACCTGAGCTAGGAAGTTCTTCCTCACCCTCACTCAGATCTTGCCCCTTCCAACTATTACCTGTTCCGCTCGATGCAGCACTTCCTGATGGGAACATTTCACTAACGATGACGGAGTCAAAACGACCTTAGAAGAATACTTCGACTCAAAACAGCCAGAGTTCTACGGGTCGGGAATTGATGATCTGTCCAATCGGTGGCAAAGCATCCTTGAATAAGATGGAAATAATTTTGTTGGGTGGGCCTTGTTATTGAAATAAATGTTTTTAATTCAAAGTCCTGAAAAGTCCGGAAACTTTTGCATCAACCTAATGGTAAAAATGTTTTGGTAGTATTGACGCATCAGGAGGGACCTTGACAGGCATAAGAAGGAAACTTGGGAAAAGTTCACTGACGAGATGGACTTCAGAAATGATGCAGCAGCAACGTGGAAGGCTTTGAGAAGGATCTCCAGAAGGATCACCCCGCCAACAATTCCACGATTGAATTTGAAGGTGGAATGCTGCCGAAATGTCGTACGTTCGTGCCGTGGCAGTGTCAAATGGGTAGGGACAAGAGGTGGATGGGAAAATGTAAACATTGATAATATCTAGAGGACAACTTTGTAGTACAATATGTACTCCTATACAATCAACAACATTATCATTGGGGAGGACAATAAGGTGAGATGGAATTGCGGATTTTATAAAAGTTGACACGCCACCGACATGTGATGAAAGGGGAATATGATACGATGTATAGCCGGGAAAGCGGGGCTAGGAAGGGGGGACACGCTAAGTTTGGTCTCCTGTAGAGGATGACATCAAGTTGTGAGCGTTCAATGTACAATGTAAGTTCCATAATTTTCCGATCTAAATTAGTACTCTATTACATGCGCATCGACCGGGACGGCCTCACAGGGAACAGGCGTGCTCAGTCCGGCCACAACGGGCGGCTTTTTACGCCCCATTCGCATTATGTGGAAGCTTGTCGACCGGGAAGGCTACAGCCGACCGGCCGGCTATGACCTTTCAATTTTACATGATATCTCATTATAAAGCCGATTGCGACTGAATCGGACCCCCACCCCAGTGCGTGAGATGAGGAATGGATTCTAATGCAGGAATTTTCACGCTGTCATCAAGAGCAACGAGATGCACAGTAACAAATGTTATATACGAATGAAATGATATCATGGTGAATGATATCAGTGATAACGCGGCTATAAAAGCTGCCTTATGACTCAAGTGGTGTTCAGTTGTTCATACCTCGTCTACCGAATAAACGGTCACTCCCATCGTCTCAACACACCCCCACCGAAACAACATTTTGGCGATCAGGCAGCGACGATCGCGGAACCGAACCCTCAACGACCGACGACATCGACGGCGACCTCATCTACCGTCGCACCATGCCAACCATCACCGACGAGCAGTTCCAACAGCTGCTCACCACCCTCGCCAACGCCCTCCGAGGAGATACCCTACACCACTCGTCAGCATCCGAAGACCCCTCACCCAGACAATTCGACATACTCGCCAGTCGAATCCTACCCTTCACGTAGGACTCCGATGCAGACGTCACATTCGAAGCTTGGTTCCGACGTCACCATGATGTGCTCACCGTGGACGCACAATCCCTGGACGAACCCACAAGAGTCCGCCTCCTGCTTCATAAGCTCGATCCCGCCGCTTATGAACGCTACTCCAACTACATCCTCCCCCGGACCCCCAGAGAAGTCTCATTCGATGCCACAGTCAAGACTCTCATGGATCTCTTTGGACCACAACAATCCCTATTCAGTGCACGTTATTCCTGCTTGAAGATGGTCAAAGACGCCAAGGACGATTTCGCAACCTATGCTGGACACGTGAATCGTGGGTGCTCAAAGTTCAAACTTTCTGAATGTAATGATGCACAATTCAAATGCCTCATCTTCGTGTGCGGGCTTCAGTCAACTTCAAATGCTTTCATCAGGCTGAAGTTGTTGGATAAAATTGAGGCCGACCCCACATGCACCATCCAGACGCTCACTGAAGAGTGTAAGAGACTGATCAATCTGAAACGGGACACTAAAATGATCGAGGATGGAACCCCAACCGTGCAATCTGTACAACGTTCACCTGCTTCCCGATCACGCCCGCATACTCAACCCATATCTTCTCATCAAGAGAGACGTCAAACCGCACTGAATACCAGAAGCAATAACCACTTCAACCGCTCCGATACCAACACGAGACCGCCCCATCCCCATGCTGGCTCTGCGGATCAATGCATTTCGTTCGGAACTGCACATTCAAACGCCACAAATGTTCCAACTGCCGCAGGACTGGCCACAAGTAAGGTTTCTGCGACCAAGCTAGACGCCGCCCAACGAATCCACACCACGATCGACAACGATTGCAACCGCCAAGGCAAAGCTTCCGGTCAGACGCAGTATTCAAGGTATCCAGTATCAATTGCAACCACTACCGACGTTTCGCCAAGATAAAGGTAGACGACCAACCCATTGTTTTCCAAGTGGACAGCGCTTCTGATATCACTGTTATCAATCTGGCAACGTGGAAACTCATGAACCACCCGAACCTACAAGCATCAACACTCAACGCTCACAGTGCTTCCGGCGACCGCATTCAATTTGTTGGTGACCGAGAATGCACCTAATCCTTCAATGGATCCTCAGCTAAGGGAGCATTCTACGTAGCTGATACGAAATCAAACCTGCTCGGAGCTGAATGGATTTCAAAAATGGGAATCTATCGCATAATGGACTCCCTTCCGAACACGGATTCATTGACAACAATCAACTTCACCAACATCCCCAACCCCACTTCCTTTCCTACCTACAACTCCAACAGCAAACAAATAGATGAGCAACTAAAAACCGATTACCCGCGAGTCTTCGACACCGAACTGGGCCTGTACAAATTCTCAAAGGCTACCCTCCAACTCAAACCAGGAGCCAACCCAATTTTCCGCCCAAAACGACCTGTCCCGTACGCCGTGCTACACGCAGTGGAGAAAGAACTTGATCGACTCGAATCAAGCGGTGTCATTTCGAAGATCGACTACAGTAACTGGGCAGCCCCAATAGTAATCGTGAGAAAATCGAATGGATCACTGAGAATCTGCGCCGACTTCTCAACTGGCCTCAGCGACGCCCTGGATCTCCACCAGTACCCACTCCCTTTGCCCGAAGACATCTTCGCTACACTTGCTGGAGGTCGCTACTTCACACACATCGATTTCGCCGACGCATATCTTCAGATACAAATGGACGATAAATCGAAGGAACTGCTGGTCATAAACACCCACCGTGGACTCTACCAGTACAATCGTCTACCGTTCGGAGTGAAATCAGCACCAGCGATTTTTCAACAACTCATTGACGCAACCTTTGCTGGTCTCAATGGAGTTGTAGCTTATCTTGATGATGTCATAGTAGTCGGAAGATCAGCCGAAGAACACAAACGCAATTTAGATGCCGTCTTTGAAAGGATCGCAGACAGCGGTTTGCACGTGAAACTAGAGAAATGTCGCTTTGCAGCAAATTCCATCAACTACCTCGGATATATCGTCGACAAAGACGGCCGACGCCCAGACCCACGGAAGATCGAAAGCATAAAGAACATGCCAGTACCCAAGGATGTTCCCCAATTACGCTCATTTCTCGGTCTACTCAGTTACTACGGAAATTTCGTCAAAGAAATGAGATACCTTCGTGCGCCCCTGGATGCCTTATTGCTAAAGAGCACAAAATTCGAATGGTCTTCAAAACGTGAGGCGAATTTCAACAAAGCGAAGACAATCCTCAGCTCCGACCTTCTAGCCCACTATGATCCCAACCAAGAAATTATAGTCGCCGCAGATGCCTCTAACTATGGATTGGGAGCAGTTATTTCCCACAGATATCCAGATGGATCAGAGAAAGCCGTATCACATGCATCACGCTCCCTACTCCCCGCTAAGAAAAATTACAGTCAGATTGAAAAGGAAGGCCTTGCGCTGATATTTGCCATTCGAAAATTTCATCGGTTGCTACATGGAAGAAAATTCACCCTTATGACAGACCACAAACCCCTTCTCGCAATATTCGGATCAAAGAAAGGAATTCCCATACACACGGCCAACAGACTGCAGCGATGGGCAACGACATTGTTAGCCTATGACTTCAATATTCAGTATCGATCCAAAAGTTTTGGAGCAGCCGACGCACTTTCGAGGCTCATTGCGACTCAGTCAAACCCTGACGAAGACCGAGTCATCGCCGCTATCTCAGCAAATGCTGACCTGACAAACGTGCTATGCAACGCCGTCAAGGCACTGCCAGTGACAGCCGATGAAATCAAGGATTTCACTGCAGAGGATCGTATTCTGCAACGCGTTAAGCTCTATGTTCAAGGAAGATGGCCAAAGACAATCAAAAATCCGCAAGTGCAATGTTTTCACAATCGACGCGATTCTCTCTCCACTCAGGATGGATGTCTTCTACTTGCTGAACGCGTGGTCGTACCAGAATCCCTTCAACAACGAGTGCTGCGCCAACTTCACAGCGGACATCCTGGGATGGTCCGAATGAAGGCACTCGCACGCAGTTATGTATACTGGCCAGGTATCGACAAAGATGTCGAAAACACAGTCAAGCGCTGCACTAAAGGCTCGTCCGTCGCCACACTTCCTGTCAAGACAACGCTTGCATCATGGCCATTACCCGAGAAACCATGGACAAGGATACACATCGGCTACGCCGGACCTTATGAAGGCACCTATTTCCTAATAATCGTCGACGCATTCTCTAAATGGCCCGAAATTTTCAAGACGGATCGTGCGGCAACCAAAACTACGATCGCGATTCTACGAGAAGTATTCGCAAGATATGGAATGCCCGAAACGCTCGTATCTGATAATGGCAGTCAAATCGCGTCCACTGAATTCAAGAATTTCTGTTCAGAAAATGGAATCCAGCAACTTTTCTCCCCTCCATACCGTCCACAATTAAAAGGTCAGGCAGAAAGTTTCGTTGACACTTTTAAACGGACACTTTCGAAGCTCAAAGGAGAAGGAACCCTCTCTGAAATACTCGATAAGTTCCTGCTGACCTACCGCTCAACACCCTGTCCAACTCTGCATGAAGCCAGAACCCCAGCGGAAGTTTTCTTGGGACGACAAATTCGCACGACCCTGTCCTTGATGAAACCTCAAGAAAAGCGACGCCATGTCATCAATGAATCCATGGAACGTCGATTCAACAATCAACACGGTGCAAGATGTCGAAGCTTCAATATATCTGACCGAGTTTTCGTGCGAGACTATGGAAAGGAGCAAAGATGGGTCCCTGGCACAATTCTTCAGCGGATCGGACGGGTACTCTACTGGTAGCCGTAGGAAAAGAAATATGGACCCGGCACACCAACCAACTTAGGATCCGCTTCAACTCACAACGTGCGCAAGAAAAAGACATTGATACACTGTTTAATATGTTTGATCTAGAGCCACCAAAACCTTCAAACATATTCCCAGAAGAATATGATGGAAGCTCCATGGAACCAACCCGATCGACACCTCTGCTTGATCCTATGCAACAACGACGAACTACACGACTACAGAAACCCACCAGACGCCTCAGCGTAGATACAAACAAGAAGACATTTCGTGTATAGACGTTTCTAATCTTGTGTGCTTCCTTCTCAAAAAAGGAGGTGTTGTATACGAATGAAATGATATCATGGTGAATGATATCAATGATAACGCGGCTATAAAAGCTGCCTTATGACTCAAGTGGTGTTCAGTTGTTCATACCTCGTCTACCGAATAAACGGTCACTCCCATCGTCTCAACACACCTCCACCGACACAACAACAAACCTGTTCCTGCTTCGGGTTGAGCCGGGCGCTGCGACGGCGTTCCAAATGAAGCTCGTCTTCCTCGGATGAGTCATCTCGCTGTTTTGAGATGCTCTGATGCTTCAGCTCGCGTGTGAGTCGCAGCATCTTCCGATTCGAAGTTGCAGCACCTCACACCCCACCAATACCCGTATGACAGCAACACGATGATTGCACACTTCGTCCTTGTACCCAAACTCGCCTTCGATCAATCTTCGATCCACATCTGAAAACAAGAAGACATTAAGCTAGTTTTCCTCCTTCATCTTTGAAGAACGTTTCTCCGTGAAATAGACACTAGTCCAACACTCAAGCAGACAAATTCTCACGCACTCTAAACTGGGTACAAAGTTAAATAAGAGTACAGGGATGGGTTATTCTCTCCGTCGGCCAATCGGCAACGTCTAAGGAGGTGGAATGATCCCAGTCGATAGGGGAGATATACCCTTTCCCAAACGAGATGGTAAGCGAAGAGTCCAAAGAAGCAGCGCTCCCTCTGCGTTTCTAATATTTTTGGATTCTCCGACACTGGCAGCGGTCTCCTACGGGAGTCGGCTGGGAGTCCTAGCCTCACCAGCTATAGGACTCCTGTTTGCCACATGTAGGAGTCTAATCTGTCTCCTGTAGGAGACCCAACCTTGCACAGCAGTTGAACGAAATCTCATTTTGGAGGGAATTTCAAATACGGCTTTAAGGAAGAATCTGAGCCAAATCCTTCGGCTTTCCGTGATAATTCTTCTTAAAGCGTAAAAATGGCTCATCCATGACTATATACTTGTCTGCCAGATTCAAAAATTGCCTTCGGGATTGAGCCCAATGAAAGCTCTTTGCACCCTCGTCGCGCCAACAACGGAGACCTCATGATCTCCTCACTCGATTTTGGTACTCTCCCGGACTCTGACGCATGGACATTGTCTGTCCACCCCATCCTTGTGCGCCTCGTATGCGGCGCGAGTTTGCATTGATTGCTCAACACGTATTTCTGATTGGCCGTTCTTTGGTTTAAGACGTCAAAAAAATGCTTGCCTGCGTCGGCTGCGGCTGCCACAGCATAACTGACGCCCGATATACCGCGCGCGACGCGCAATGCGGCACTATGACCTGTAGGAGACCGCTTCTCTCTAGTGCGGTCATCCACACAACTAAACACCTCCTGTGGTTGACCACGGTGGTCGTTTTCTCCCGTAGGAGACCGCCGCCAATGTCGGAGTTGCGTGATTTACTTGACGTCCTCAGGAAGTTGGAGCTCGCCACCCGCTCACCACATTACGGCGGCGCGCTCGCAACACCACGTCGGTGCGCTCGCCTAGCGCTGGTCGCCGACGGAAAGATAGCGGGTGGCGAGCTAATGAATGTGGCTTCCGCTCGAAATTCATGGCACGCTGAACTTTCGCTTCGGTTATCCGGTGTTTTTGTCTGCAGAGGGGGCTATGGTTTAGCGCTTGGCCACACCCATTTTTCCGTGTCACCGCGCAATTTAAACACTAACCCAGGGTTCAAAATCAGGAGATTAGTTGCGGCATGAAAAACTGGGACCGCGAAACTTTTATGCGTCTAACCAAGACTACACTGTCCCAAAAAAAGCGAATTCCAAATTAGGTTGCCTAGATGGGCTATGAAGTAGGCTCGATGGACGAGCTGTCCGTCAGAAGACCGACTCGTCTAAACACAACTTAGCTGATGCTTATTTGTACACTTATCCTCTGGTTCCGAGCCGAATTTACTGTTCCCTCACGCGCTTGTGCAGAGCGATGGTAGAGACAGCGGAAAAAGTGGGAAGAAGCAGATGTACGCGATGAACGCAAATAAATTTCACTAGAAAACAGAGGATAGATAAGCTCTGCTAAATCCCTAGTGACCTGTCAATTTCGATCATCACCAGCAGCGGAGCGGTGGGCCTTGGAGAAATATAAATGGTTATAAGGAAGTTATGACTAAAAAGCCACCGCTCCGCGCTGTGATAATCGAAAATAGGGGTTCACTTGAACTGAAACAGAGTCTACATATATGTGTACGCGAGTGACGAAACTATTAACTACGAGCACCGCAGCCACTGTGACGCTTCCCATTGAGTTGAAAAAGACTATATCAAGTTTGAGCTCCGCAGTATTGCAAAAACAAATCAAACAACAAACAGCAACAGAAGAGTAATGAGAATGGTGAGATGTAGGCGAAAATTCGGGAAATGTTGCGAAACAATTTAAAGGACGATAGCAATTCAGCGGGCGATTCGCTAGCAAACAGCTCGCGACCCGCTATACCACCTCTCCTCGCGCTCGCGACCCGCTATACCCATAGCGGGTGGCGAGCTCTTCGAAATGAGAGGTGAGCGGGTGGCGAGCGAGGCCCGAAATGCGCGCGGGTGGCGAGCTCCGACTTCCTGAGTCGCGCACGCAAATCACGCAGCATGTCTTACCGTAATCCAAAAACAGAATGCAACGTGTTATCCATATCCTGAAACACCTTACCTGTCACGTAAAGAAAAGTATCTGCACCGAGAGTGAGTATCACAGGCATTTTGAGGGAAAAGAACTCAAAAGAGCCATGAAGTGTGCGAAAAAAAGATAAGAACGTCAAGAAAACTCGTTGAAATGTTTTTGGATTACTGTAAGACATACTGCGCGGTTTGCGTACGGTTCGCGGTCTGCGTCTTACCGTAATCCAAAAATGTCAGAGACGTACAGGGAGCGCTGCTTCTTTGGACTCTTCGCTGGTCATCTCGTTTGGGACAGGGTATGACTGCGCCCCGTACTCTAATCTACCCGTGTAGCGAATTTTAGAGATACCGCTGTGATGGGCATGATATCCCTTGAAGGATACACATAAAATCTCTGGATGTACAACAGAAATGTGATCAGCGCTTGCTGAAGACTTCAAATTGCATTATCTTGTCTGACAAAAAGGATGTGAAGGTTCTCCAACTAGAACCCGATGATGTCTTGAAAGCAGTGTTCACGATAAAACCGATCTGAGTTTTCTCCGAAATTCGACAGTTCCGAGGTCCATTGCAACAGACGTCGAAAAAAAAAAACCGGCT
Source organism: Aplectana chamaeleonis (assembly GCA_029168955.1). Classification (NCBI taxonomy): domain Eukaryota; kingdom Metazoa; phylum Nematoda; class Chromadorea; order Rhabditida; family Cosmocercidae; genus Aplectana; species Aplectana chamaeleonis. The sequence continues at coordinate 999,262 of JAPDOI010000223.1, read as the reverse complement.
AAAACGAGCCATAAAAAGGCGGCTATGCGGCCCCAAAACTTGGATGAGCTATCTCAGAACATTGGACCGCGCTTCCCGATCACCAAATACCGGGCGACCAATCGCTGCTCGTCCGGGTCGCCCGGAATGGTGAATCGGGTCGGCCGGAATTTCGAAACTGGCGACCCGCATCATGATTTTTGGCGACCCGGAGCACCTCCCCGGGTCGCACGCAAGTCTGGGGAATTTCAGCGACCCGGTGCGAGATTCTCGGTCACCCGCAAGCTCTCCGCCGCTCACCAGAAAAAAAATTATATATACAGTTCACTTCCGCACTGCCGTTCAGTCCGCAAAGTGCACGCTGAAGGCGAAAGCGTGTTGCGGTGCGGTTGCGAGTATCCTCCGACAGGGTAGTGGGATCACCCGGGCACCAAAGGCAAAAACCGCCCGGGTGATCCCACATCCCTGTCTGAGGATACTCCCAACCGCGCCGCAGCACGCTTTCGAAATCAGCGTGCACTTCGCGGACTGAACGGCAGTGCGTAGGTGAACTGTATATATATATATATAACGTTGGCGTGGATCCGGAAGAGACTTCGCGTTGAAAGTGATTAAGGCCATTGTTATACCTGAAGTTTGCGACCGCGACAGGTGCGGTCAACTGTTACGAATCGTGCCGGGACCAGGCCTACACAGTAGAAAAATGCTGTCGCAAGAGCAGATTGCAGCACCTGTCGCGGTCGCTGGCTCGAAAGGGGGTGTTATGCCTGAAATGTGGAAACCGTGCGGTAATCGGTCGCTGTCGCGGCTGTCCGTCGCAGTGCAGTGCACTGCGACGGGTGTCAGCGACAGCGACCCAGCCAAATCAGGCATCGTGCCGGGTGTCTCTTGGCCCTGAGCGACAGCGACGGCTGGCCCTCAGCGACAGCGACGTAGCAGTGCTCTGCGACCGCGACAGGCCTGTAGTGGGGTATAACAATGGCCTAACCACCGGAGGCCGGCTGGCGCAGCGCGTGCGACGCAAATCTGCGGCGCGCGCGTTCAACACGATTGGAGCACGATTGTACACTTGACCAAAATCCTATCCAGGCGAGAGAATGTGATATACAGGCGAAACGAGTCTTATCTCTTCTTAATACCCACTGACGAACCTTGGGAAGTAAAAATAATACAGTATGTGGTATGAACACTAACTTTCACACCTCTCTCAGGTCAAGAGGCGAAACTGGTCTCGGCTCTTCCTATTTCAGAAGCAACATCACTAAGATAACTCACGAGACCAATCTCAACAGCATATGAGATGATTCGGCTGCACCTGGAAGGCAATTTTCGTCAACCGGGTGGCTGGTAACAAGCGAGGGGTTAGCGGGTCGCCCGGAGCGGGATCTGGCCCCGAATTTTGAGTGTACGGGTCGCCCGGAATGCAGTTTTTCGCATCGGGAAGCCCGGAACGAAGTTCTGAGTATGCCCGCCCACCTACTCTGAGGCCAACGAAAAGGTGGACGGGATATCACGTCCAGGATTCGGGGCGCATAGGGCTAATTACAGGGTCGTTTTTTCTTCGACATTAAAGTTGCAATGAACCCCTGAACTTTCTATTTCCGGTGAAAACACGAAGACCTTTCCATCCGAAAAAACCCGGTGTTCTGAAGCTAAGCAGGAGATGAGTGGCGTCTATACTCCTAATGAGGCTCAGTTGATTTAAATTTTGGAGATAGCTCACCTAAATTCCCTTATACAGATACCATAGTTGTGATGAGATCACTATATTAAAATTGCTTCAAAAACCGATAAAACTATGTTCCGCATGTTCAAAGCCCCACCATCTACAACCTTTCGATGCGACGCCACTCTAAAAGTTCCTAACAGGGGAATGACTAGACTGGTCGCCAGAACTATCCATTAAACCACGCTTTTCTGATCGACTACCAGATAGTCATAAAAACCCCTATTCTAGCTGCCCGAGTAATAGTAATAGTAAAAGTTATAGGCGTAGAAATTGCGGAGCTCTGGGGCCGTATGAATACCTCTCCCCGAGTGTACCCGCGCGGGGATGGGGACGGTCCCGAGCCATCCCCGGCATGCACATCTCTCCCCGCAATGTTTTGGGGACGGGCTCCGCCTACAATTCGCGGGGATGGCGTTCCCCAACAAATTTACTTGGGGAAGACGTGATTGGAGCGCGGTTTTCGAATGGGGCGCGTTATTTTCTCATTTTGAGCCATAGCTCTGACGAATAATTCCTGTAGATTCGCTTACTTTTTAGTGAGTGAAGAACGTCGACAGCATTCCAGAGGCAGTATCACTAGTGAATGCGCGTGATTTAGTCGTGTACTCACTCATGATCGAGAAACCCATTACGGAATTTCAAAACGTAAAACATGCCGCTATTTCGATACTGCTAGTATTTCCCCTTGTTCACATTTATTGGCGCGACCGCAGCAGTCACAGTTCCGAGAAGGATTGATTCGGGTGAACGAGGTGCTCAGCCACGCCCACGACAACTCATCACGGGTGTTGTAAACGTGGCTGCGAGTAACAGAACCCCATGAAGGAATACGATTTGCTTCAAGAGACGTTCGATTTTAGGAGGAAATTGCTCAATGCCATGAAAACGGCAGGTTCTCATACGAATGATTCGCTCATGATTTTTAAAATGCTAAATGGACTCGTTGGTTTGAAATTATCTGAGTTTTTCACGCTGATACGTTCGAATACACGAGGGCAAAGGTTCAAACTTAGCTTTCCCAGGCCTCGTTCTCAAATAAGGCGGCATTTCTTTACAATTCGGGCGGGATTGGACTATCTAAGCTTGAGTAAGAAGTTGCAAGTGCCGGCTACCTGTTTTGACTTCAAAACGGTGGTCAGTCGGTATCTTCAACAGGAACCATTGGTGTCTTAGTCTTGGTTTAGTTTTTTTACTAGTTCTATATTGTTCGAATTGATTGTGTTCAGTTTGTTAATTTTTAGATTTTTTTAATGTCATATCACATGTGCTTGCGCGTGAAATAAATTTGAAATTTGATTTGGTGGAAGGACAGGTAGTAAGACTTGTGAGGCTCAGCTCACCTTCTGTAAACACTACAAGAGTGACTCCCATTATAGGATTATATGGCTCTCTATCAATAGAAATGGTGATACATCACCACAGATTGTAGCACTCTTTGCGCCTCTTTCAGAGTTCGATCGCTGTGTGACGCGACCGAATGAAAACCGTACGCATCGCGCGATCAAGTCGCATTCAGACAAAAACGCGTGGCAAAGTAGTTAAAATCGCGCGTTTGGGCAACTGACACTGCCAGGTCGACGCAGCGATCGCTTCATGTTCCTTCACTCAAACTTCTCGATTTTTCGACGCTTCTGTTGTTTATTACAATCGCATTTCAGGTAGCTTACTCTCATCGAGTGATGGTCGTAAGGCCGGGATGACACTTCCCGCGACAGTGCACATCAGGCATATAGATTTTCGGTCGATATTGGCTGTAAACCTTGCGTCGCGTAGCTGGTCGCAGTGAGTATGATCCCGGCCTAATGTATTCCAGCCGCAAGCATAGCTTTGTTGGGTGGAGCCAGGTACTCCACCAACCTTCACCTGAACAGGTGAAAGGGGGGAATCATCAGCATAGGGATAACCGGTGACGACTGGGGAAACGCCCCGAAAAAAATTAAAGTGACCCGATATTCATGCAAGTCATTTTCAAGATTGGATGGGTGTCATTGCCGGTTTTTGGTCCATAACTTTTTCGAGCTTAGAGATAGACCTTTGGTTTGCTTTCGGAATCCCCATAGAATTCTGCGTCGACATTTGTTTCCAGGTTGGAAAGATATTTCCTCGATCCTTCAGCCTAATTCGTTTTACGAAACACCGGTTTTTCGCCTATAACTCTTTAATCGTGGAAGGTAGGCTTGTGGTGAAGGTGTTTTTGAAATCGACGTAAAATTCTACGTCGAATGATATATTGGGTTCCTAACTTTGCTTGCTCCATGAGCCAGCCAGGTCGTAGGAGCCGAGCTCCATAGTATTCTCCATTGGGTGCTCTCGCCTCTATGATATGAAAGAGAGACGCAGAGATCTGCTGGAGCCAACAACGGGGCTGGGCTCCTCCGACCTGGCTTATGGGGAAAGCAAAGTTAGGAAGCCCATATATCAGTCGACGCAGAATTTTACGTAGATTTCAAAAACAACCTTCACCACAACACTATCTTCAACGGTGAAAGAGTTATAGGCGAAAACCGGTGTTCCGGAAAACGAATTAGGCTAGAGGATCGAAAAAATATTTTCCAACCTGAAAACACTAGTCGACGTAAAATTCTACGAGGATTCCGGAAACAACCTTCATCAAAGGTCAGTCTCTTACGAAAAGTTATGAACGAAAAACCGATAACTTCAGGCACAAAAAATGCACTTTATAAACCGAAATCGGCTGGAAGAGTGAGAGCGTTTTTTTTTTGAACCTGAAAACGCTATTCGATGCAGAATTTCATGAGGATTCCAAAAACAACCTTCACCAATGGGTTATTTTCGACGGTAAAAATTATGAGGGGAAAACTGGCGCTTTGCAAGCCGACCTTGGTTCGGATTTCTAAAGCGCGGTAGAACCTCAAGAAACTTTTCGTCGAAGAATTTTACAGAAATTTCTAAAAAAAACTTTTTCGCTTGATATCCTTTTCCGAAGATAAAAATGTTACCGACGGGATGAGGCCAATGATATAGTTTTGCGACACGCGGTCGCCTCGCTCTCCACAGCGACATGCATCGGCACATTTGCAGTATGTCAGCCCTCCGCGACACGTCGCTGCGACGGACGCGCGACAACTGTTCCTACGGCGGCCATTGCCTTTCTCCGATGCTGATCCCAGCACGATTTTGCTAAATGTCATGACTATCGCTCATGAAAGCGACAATGCATACTATTGACCTGAAAGAGGCCTTACGTGGAGAAGGGTCAAGGGTCCCAGCGCGAATGCATGCGCACCGTAAATGGCATACATGGACTTGCTCGAATATAAGGCTTCATTGACATATTGAGGCCTCAAACTAGCGAGGCTTTCAACAGCAGTGGTCTATCCTCTATTTCGGAGTAATTTTCTTCAGTTTATGGCCCAAGTCTGCGCGCATGTGCTGCATCTCCTTATCCCCCACTCTTTCTCGTTGTCTCTCCTTTCGCTCCGCACAAGCGTGGAAGGAACGGGGAGCGGACACTGCTCACCCGTGCATGCTGCGTCGCAGTCGGTGAGCCGGCGACGCAACATCCCCGCATTTGGGTGAAACCGAGCACATTGGTATCTAATGGAACTTTATTCATTTTCCTGTTATCATTTTCGTACAGTAATGATTTCCGTCTTCTCTGATAAGGTGTTGAAGACCCTTCCAAACGATTGTGGGTTTTCCGCTTTCGTCGCGCGCGCGGCACTCACCGGACCACGGCGCGTACGCACACGATAAAGCAATGTCAAAGAGCCGCCAAGGAACAGAGAAAATTTGGCTTCGAAATGAAAGTTACATTCAAATTATATTATGAAATTTGCTCAGAAACTTCTTAGAAAAACCCACATCAAGGGGTAACTACGTCGTTCGCTGTAAGTAGAGTTGATTTGGAATGGAAAAAAGGATAAGAGATGCGCGAAAATCAAAGGATCATTCATCTTACCTACCTCGAGTGAAGTGTACGGAACCGGACCAAATTTCGCTCCGGTATTTTACAATAATTGCTGGCCTATTGATTCGGCGCCCCTCGCGCTCTTATTGAAGGCTCCCGACAAGCGCACACTTACATAAACACACACGCACACCAACCAAAATCAGCTCCAAAATACATTGCAGTCAGTCAGCCAGTCACTCCAAACGGGATGGACCGAAAAAAAAAAGCCGTTTCCATGTGGAGAATGAGCACAGAATAGGGAAAATACAATGAAAAGTCGGGAAAACCATGGGAATTGCGGGGAAGGAAGACAGCAGGCGAATGGAGAGTTATGGAAGAGCAGGAGGAAGTTCTCCCCAACATGATCACTTGTTTTCGAAACATTTGACTGAAGACAGCAACAGTATAGAAGGGCATATGGATGTGAATGCTGTGGGTGGCCCGGCCGAGAGGGTCGACGGCCCTCTCTGCGTCCCTGACGCACATCGGGCCGGCGACCCTCGGTGTCTGCACTCTCACACATGCTTTGACATGAAAGAACTGATTCAGAAGTCAGTCAACAAAAACTGGAAACTGTCGTCATACGGCATCTACTGTGGTGCTCTGGGCCAAATTCCGGTCCGCAATTGCGTCTCGACAAGCTTTGCGGCCGCGCGCATTCGAGTCGGAAGAGTTTCCAGCGCCGCAGCCGCCGATCTGTTGACTCTAGGTGGGTTTTGAAGACTGGAAACTAAGAAAAATTGGAGAAATTTGTATAAAAAAGCCACATCGAGTCGGCTTTGGCGCTGGAGACCCGACTGACTAGAGCGCGTGCGGCCGCAAAACGTGTCAAGACGCAATTGCGGACCGGAGTTTGGCCCAGAGAAACACAGTACACATATAAGGGCGTGCCGCTTCGTTCGCCAGATTGACACAGTAAAGGATCCGAAGCAGGCATGCGTGAAAAACTATTAAACCGAAAAAAAAACAGAAAATTTTCGGTTTTGAATTCGAAAAATTCCGAACAAAAAACCCGAAAAATTATTCCGGATCGGCATCGATCCGGAAGAGACTCCGCGTTCACTGTTGAAGGTTGGCCCAAACTCGGTGCCATATGCTACAACACACACAAGCCAGTAACGATCAAATATTCCCGGGCTGCCCCGATCCACAGTACCCCTTTCCTCGGCGGGACCAGCATGGATTCTTGGCTCGCATGGATCCTTGGCACGCTTGATCGATCGATATGATCAATAATTTCCTGCTTGCAGCCGATTCTCTTGTGAAGCCTTATGACTCTAGTTTCTACGGTGGGTTCAACACTGACTGAACGGCGTGAGTGCATGCTAAATTTCTGTTTTCCGTTGAGATGACTTTATTTTTGAACAACTTTCAAAAACTTCGACGAAAACGTTTTTGATGATTGAGGTGGAAGCATTCGTGAAGCATCTGATCGATCTTCGTCGATGATAATTCGTTCATTCTATTCGTTCATTATTTACTCAAGCATAAGCAGTTGGCGCAGGGTCACACTCTCCCTGGTCTTTCCAAAGAACGCCTCAAGAACAGATGAAATAAAGCTAAAATAGCATACTGGACTGAAGAGAAGCAAGTGTAAAGTTGGTCAATTCGTTTTTTCAAGGCACCTCAGAAGCATAAAATAATTAAAATGTGTGAAAAATATCATTAAACACGAAAAAAGATCTTCTTGTTCAAGTTTTTCTTCCATGTTTCTGCTATTTGCAAGCAAGCACTGATTCCGACATCGATTCGGTCGATAAACTGACTTCACATTTCGAAAGGATCAAAATGTTCTCTGCGCCACAATATATCTAACTGTATGGGGAGAAATAGGAATTGTGGTGCGCGCGAAGCGCGCACCAGATTTGGCTTTAACTCGCCCATGCGCAACTCGGCGATTACGAAACCGGCGTTCGGAGTGACTGTGGAAATGCGGTTTTTTCTCCATTGGAAAGAGCGTAAAAAGTTGGGGGATACACCCAAAGGTGGTTTGGAATGGTTTCTTGGCGCTCGAGAAAAATGGCGAAAACCACCTGATTTTGGTCGAAAAACTGTTAATCTCCTTTTTTTTCAGACGGCGTTCACGATCTCGTTGCAGTATTTTAAAATTGAGCTAGGAAGCTAATTTCTGGCAGGAGGCTAGAAATGGATGCAGCTAGCTCCTATTCAATTTTGGAGATGAAAACTCAATTTTAGCGGTACCTCAAAATTGAGGGTCAAGACGGGTAAAAACATGTAAACATGTTATTGCAAACCATCCGACGTTCCCTGAACTTTGAAAATGAACTTGTGGAAATCAACACAGCTAATGATAGGCATCTGGCCAAAATTGTTCTCTCTTTGAGATGGTTGGTGCAAATAGGACTTGAAGGCACAGGACACCCAAACAATTATTTTTCAGATTCCATGCTTATCTTGGAGAGAGTCACGCGCTGATTACAGTGGTATCTCTGAAATCGTCCAAGACCCCCTTTAAACAGAGTTATGGCTCTTCAAAGCTGCCTAGATTTTGAGGGTGAAAAATTGGTGGACGAGTTGTCTCAGGCCTGTCATTCTATTCATTCGCAATCGTTGCGTGAGAGAAAGCCAGGATATGGAGACAGTCCGGTAATGGACTGAAGAACGACGACTTGCTGGAATTCATCCATCCATCAAGCCGCTATCGAGGTCGAAAATCTTTTAGGGGGTCGGGCCTGTGGTGCTGAGCGAAGGGGGTCGGGCCTGTCGTGGTCGCTTATATCTCGCTTATTTGGAGGAAATGAGATCTCGCATTTGGCACGTGTTCTACAGGAGGGGTCTTCTACACGATTACATGAAAATCTCAAAATTCATATCTGAGGGTGTACTGTGCCTTTGAGGAGTGCGCAGGACGCCGCAGAAAGAGACGTTTATAATTTGCCACCGGCACAAAATTCTCACTCAGGAATTATCCTGTTAAAGTTGCGCTCTGGCCTATTGAGGCAAGTTAAAACCTGTTTTACGTGTACTATGTCAAGACGCGTATGAACATAGACATGTATAGACAAAGGTGTTAACAATGTTGCTGGTATAAAAGGCTCCTCATCTCACCGTGTGCCTCAGTCGGCTTTCTGGAGCCGGACCTGGAAGGTGGCCTTAGTCACTTTCCAAAAGATCCACCGGATACCGGAGGATAATTTTTGTCGCCGAGGGGGTATCCCCACGGCTTGGGGGGGGGGGGGAGGTGGTACCCAAGTATGCGCCCATCTCCCCACGGTTCGCAGTGGGGGTGGACCCCACTGCGAACAGTGGTGGTGGGGTCACCCCCACCTCCGGTTAGGATCAATCACAGCAGGGATGGTCCTTTTGGGATGGTTTCTTGGCACCCGAGAAAAATGGAGAAAAGCACGTGATTTTCGTCGAAAAACTGTTAATCTCCTTTTTTTTCAGACCGCATTCACGATCTTGTTGCAACACTTAAAATTTAGCTAGGAAGTAAATTTTTTGGCAGGAGGCTGGAAATGGGTGCAGCTAGCTCCTATTCAATGTTGGTGCTGAAAGCTCAATGTTAGCGGAACCTCAAAATTGAGGGCGAAGACGGGTAAAAACCCAGTATCTCAAGGTACCTTGCTGTTCTCCGGCCTACCACTCGTATACTTGATGGTTGGATATCAAATGCGCTATTGAATCGCACGTATCTCGTCAAGCAGCCGACGTTTATATATACTGCTCTTGGTCTGTTGTCAACGTCTACTAACTGCGAGTACCTCTGTGGCGGGGTGCGAAATCATATACTCGACTTTTCAACAAGCCACCATCACAGGTCTATTAGCTTCAACTCATCTGCTTCGTAAGTATGCCTAACCGTGTTCGCCGCTCTCCTGTTCAGACGCGAGCATCAACAAGTCGCGGCGGAGAAGTTGGATCACAAGCACCGTTGGATTTTGCTAGTGCTGTTGTGGAATTGATGAAGGATGAAACGCTTCCAACGCATCTGAAGCTTGTGATAAGCGAATTCTCGTCTATGAGGGAGAAGTTTGATTTAATCATGTCGAAGAATCTTGAACTTGTAGATGAGAATAGGTCATTAGCCGCTAAGAATGCCCAGCTACTTCAGGATAATGCCGTATTACAAGCTGAGATTGTTTACTCTCAAGTCTGAGCTTTCCCACACCTTAACTGTGCGCTCATCTTCTCCTGTTAGGCCTACTAATAACTGTGATTGCACGTTTGAGGAACGTGAGAGGAAGCGGTCGGTAGTGATCTCTGGTATTGATGAATCTTCCGATGTCACATCATCGGTTAGGGTATTACATGATGAGAATTGTATTGTTAAGATATTAGATCATTTGGAGGTTGAGTGCAGGCCTACATCCATTTATCGGATGGGTAAGCCGAATTCTGGGAGGTCACGCTTGATTAAGTTGGTCTTGCCTACAACGTTTCACGCTAATCTAGTCTGTCGTCGAGCCCACTGGCTCAAATCTTTCTCCTCCAGGGGGGTCTTTATAAGGCCCTCTCTTTCAAAGGAGGAGAGGGACAGGGTCAGGGCCCAACGGCAGCGTCCCAACTCTAGTCGTGGGAATATCGTTGCTCCTGTAAATGTAAGTCATGCCAGCACCTCGAACATTGTAACTGATCCTTCTGCATCTTCCCTGGGTGACCCAGCCCCTATGAGATCGGGAAACTGCTAAACTCTCCCCGGATAAATTTGTGCCGCCTTACATGTATTGCTACTAACATTCGCTCACTAGTAAAGAACGTTGACGCGGTGAAATTCTTGCTTCAAAAATTCGACACGGACATTATCTCTTTAACTGAAACATGGTTGAACGGTGGGGTTGGGTCGGTTTCTCTACTGGGTGACTGGTACTCGCATTACGAAGTTTTGAGGTCGGACCGTCTTCGCAAAAAGGGTGGAGGAGTTCTTTTTCTGGCTAGGAAACTTTTTTGTCCAGTTCTTGTGTTCCAGGATTCGTTCCTGATGCATATGAAATCCTTTGCACGGATTTGGAAATTGACTTGAAACCCATACGGTTTCTGGTTGTGTACAGGACACCATCTTGTACTTCGAATTTGTCTGAGCAACTGTTCAGTACCATCGGCGACCTCATTTCTTGTAGCTGGCCTTCTATCATCACAGGCGATTTTAACCTCCCGGATATCAATTGGAATGAACCATCTGCTTTTGCCAATGTGAGTTCCATCTCAAGAAGTTTTTAACTGTGTGCTCGAGTCATAGCCTTGAGCAATTTGTTAGGGCACCGACCCGTGGTGGTCATGTTCTTGACCTAGTTCTGTGTAATGATAATTGTATGGTCAATTCAGTAAGCATTTCTCCACCGTTGGGGTCCAGTGATCACTCTATCGTTCATTTTGCACTTAACCTTCCGAGGTGTAATGCTCCCGTTGTATATAGAAGGAATTTTAGGAAAGTAAATCTCGATGCTATTCGCAATCATTTACTTCATGTAGACTGGTTCGGTTCCTTGGGCACTGTTGTCAGTGTGGACGAGAAGTACGAGCTTTTTCTTTCTATCATCCATCATTGCATTGATACTTTCGTCCCCCTTGAACCGTGTTACCGTAGTAAACGAAGACTCCCACCCCATTTAACCAACCTTGAGCGGTTGAGATCTGAGGCGTGGCATTTGGCTAAAACTCAGGACTGTGCTGAGTTCTGGGAACAGTTCAAAAAGTTAGTGAACGTTTTGCTAATAAATTGAAGAAGTATAATAATCATACTGAGAAAAAAGCTGTAGAGTCAAGTGATAAACATTCCTTCTTCAGATTTATCAACTCTAAACTGCGGGAAAAACCAGGTGTTGGGGTTCTCAAAAACCCAAATGGGGCATTGGTGAGGAATGCTAGTGATAGAGCTGAGTTGTTGGCGGACGTATTTCAAAAGTCGTTTTCTGACGTCTCTTCTATGGACAGTCTACCTGTCTCCAATTCTTTCGCTGTTATGGCTGATTCATGTTGGTTTTACAAAGATGAAATTATCAAGGAACTTCTTGCCTGGCCCTCATCCAACTCTATCACTCCAGACGCCATACCACTCAGCTTTGTCAAGCAGATCGCTCTTGATATTGCAGGTCCCCTGGAGTTCATTTTCAATCTGAGCTTCATGTCTGGTGAAGTCCCCATCAAATGGAGGCAATCATTTGTTACCCCCATTCCAAAAAAGCCCCCTTTCACAGACCCTGCTAATTTCAGGCCAATCAGTATAACATCTATTTTCTCAAGGCTGTTCGAAAAAATTCTGAAGAAGAGAATCGTTTGTCACTTGGAAGCAAATCAGGTTATCTCTCCCTTCCAACATGGTTTCCAGGGAGGGAAGTCCACTGTGACGGCAACCATAGAAGCGCTTACCAAGTGGACGGCTTTCCTAGATGTTGGGAAGAGTGTTGATGTTGTCTATTTTGATTTTGCCAAGGCTTTTGATAAGGTTCCTCATGACAAATTATTGCAAAAACTCTCAATGGTTGGTATCCATCCGCGAATAGTTTCATGGATACGTTCGTTCCTAACTGACAGGACGTTCTCGGTCTGTGTTGACTCTTCTCACTCAACTCCAAGGCCAGTCCTGAGTGGTGTACCACAAGGCGGGGTATTGTCGCCCATACTTTTCAACATATACACTCACGAAATCGCCGGTCTTGTCACTTCCTGTGGCACCGGTTTCAGTGCATTGCGGATGATATCAAGATCTATCGGGACGTTTCCCAACCGGAGAACTGTATCTTGCTACAACAGTCTGTTGACATTATTAGTACTTGGTCTCGCGATTGGAATCTCCCGTTGGCAAAAGAAAAAACGAAGGTTCTCCACTTGGGTAATAGCAATGCCAACAGTAAATATACTGTCAGTGGCTGTCAGATCCAAGAAGTTGACCAAATAACTGATTTAGGTTTCACTATTACTAAAAGTCTGAGTTTTGATAAGCACTGTGAATCTATCTCGAATAAAGCAACTTTTGCTATGAATAATATTTTCAGGGGTTTGTCAACTTGCAATCCCTCTGTGCTTATCAGAGCTTACACCACGTATGTAAGGCCTCTACTCGAGTACGGTACCCCGGTATTCAACCCCGCCAAACTCAAGAACGTTAATAGATTGGAAAAGATACAGAACAATTTTACTAGAAGAGTTCTTATCAGACAGCATGGCTTCATTTATGGACAATTGCCCTCCGCTGCTGACAGAAATGCACTCTTTGGCCTAGAGCCTTTGGCTCTCAGAAGGAAAAAGAACGATTTGTTTCTATCCCATCATATCCTTTTCAATGGCAAGTTTGGTCTTAGGCCTGGGGATTTCGTGAGAACGAGGGATTCGATAACCCGGGGGGGGGGGTCCGATTAAATTCCACCGTACCGTGTCAAATCTTGAGTGTCGGCGCTGCTTTTTCACTAATAGAATTGTTCCGGTATTCGAAGATCTCAGTAGGAACGATACTATTCCTATAAACTTCGGCGCCTATAAGAACTTAGTGCACATGAAACTGGCTTCCGGAGAGCGGCGCAGTGACCCTCCGTAGTGCTGGGTTGCTCGTTTCCCTGTGCTATTCCTCGGACTGATCCATCGTTGTTCTCGTTTCATTGGTTTACAGTATCTTTGCTCTGAATATTCTGTTTGAGGTTGATAGTTTGTTTTTATGTTTTCTCTTTTTTTTTCCGCACGAGTGTAAACTTGTGTAAATAAATATAAAAACATGTAAACATGTTATTGTAAACCATCCAACGCTTACTGAACTTTAAAAATGAACTAATGAAAATCAACACAGCTAATGATAGACTTCCGCCCAGCATTTCTTCCTCTTTGAGACGGTTGGTGTGAATAGGATTTGAGGAGTGCGCGGGCCCCCAGTGGGAATGCGCATGATGCCGTACAAAGTGTGCGGGACCTCAGTGGGAGTGCGCAGGACGCCGTAGAGAACGTACGGCACCCAGTGGGAATGCTCAGGACGCCGTAGAAAGTGTGCGGGCCCCAGTGGGAGTGCGAAGGACGCCGCAGAAAGTGTGCGGGCCCCTAGTGGGAATGCTCAGGACGCCGTAAAAAGTCTGCGGAATCTCAGTGGGAATGCGCAGGACGCCGTAGAAAGTGTGCGGGCCCCAGTGGGAGTGCGAAAGACGCTGCAGAAGGTGTGCGGGCCCCTAGTGGGAATGCTGAGGACGCCGTAAAAAGTCTGCAGAACCTCAGTGAGAATGCGCAGGACGCCGTAGAAAGTGTGCGGGCCCCAGTGGGAGTGCGAAGGACGCCGTGGAAAGTGTGCGGGCCCCAGTGGGAGTGCACAGGACGCTGTAAAAATGTACGGGACCACAGTGGGAGCGTGCAGGACGCCGCAGAAAGTGTGTGGGACCGGAATGAGAGTGCGCCGAACGCCGTAGAAAAGTGCGCCCCAACAGTGGGAGTGCACAGGATGCCAAAGAAAGTGTGCGGGACCCCAGTGGGAAAGCGCATGACGCCGCAAAAGCTGTACGGGACCCCACTGGAAGTGCGCACGATGCCGTAAAACGTGTACGGGACCTCAGTAGGAAAGAAAGGGTCGTTTTTTATGTCTGCGGGTCACAATTTTTAGGAGTTATAGTCGTCCGACCACACCGATCGTTATTAATTTAATTATTTCCCGTAGGCAAAAGCTTTCATAAAAGGTTTTGCCTCTTCAGAATGGGAATCGCTAAGCAAAAATCAGGTCAGAAAGGGAACCTTTGGGAAAATATATGAAATTTCCAAAAGTTTAGCTTCCTGGCAAAAGTAATGATTTGGCAATGTTATAACTACAAGAAATATAGAAGTTGACAAAATAAAATAAAAAAAAACAACTCGAATGATGTTTGAAAATGATTTGGCACAAAATAACCAGAAGTAATGAAAAACTGGGAAATGTAGTGAAATGACCAAAACCGGATTTGGCGGTCATTCATAGGCCAACTTTGGATAAGTAGTGACTGACGAGGGATTACATTTTACAAGATTCTCCGTTAAACTTATCAAAGATAAATCAAGCGCGCAAGGGAAACCGTAAAACATTTCATTGAAGCTGTAATGCGGAAATCAGCATAGGTCAAGCTATGTGAACGTAACGCTCAAATCCGATGCGCGCTTGATTTCGCTTTGATAAGTTTAACGGAGAATCTTGTAAAATGCAATCCCTCGTCAGTCACTGCTTATCAAAAGTTGGCCTATGGATGACCGCCAAATACGGTTTTGGTCATTTCACTACATTTCCCAGTTTTTCATTACTTCTGGTTATTTTGTGCCAAATCATTTTCAAACATATTTCGAGTTGTTTTTTTTCATTTTATTTGTCAGCTTCTATATTTCTTGTAGTTATAACATTGCCAAATCATTACTTTTGCCAGGAAGCTAAACTTTGAAACTTACTCACTCATACACTGGAGGGCTGGCGCAGCTCTTGAGGGCAACCCTCCGGGCACCGGCGCTTGCCCCCAATCGGAGGGCTACCGCCGGAGTGACAATTGGCTTGATCAGGCCCCCGTCACTGCCCTAAAGCCCCCTGTGACTGCCCTGAAGCCCCTGTGACTGCCCTGAAGCCCCCTGTGACTGCCCTGAAGCCCCCGCGTCACTGCCTTGAAGCCCCCCCCCCAACACTGCCCCGGAGCCATGACGTCACTGCTCCGGAGCAATGACGTCACCCTCCCCCCGGAAAGCGTCTCCGCTTTCCTCCAAAAATATCCCTTTCTGACAGTGACTCGAAGCCGCCGTCCAGGGCCGGCCCTGTTGGGCCGAATGCGGCTCTCCATGAGGTGAGGCGCCTTTTATACCGGTCGAGCACGTGATAGATGCCTTCTCTGGTCTCTATTGTCGTAAACTACTTTCTACGACTTCTTCCCATCTTTTCCCTCTCTTCCTCTCGGGGAGGCAAGCGCCGGAGGAGAGCAGGGGCCTCCCCTGAAGCCCCCCTTGGGGGAGGCCTGCGCTGTCGCTCCCCCAAGTCGAAAACGGGCTCTATTGTCCGGCGCTTGCCCCCCCCCGCAGAGTCTGAGCATGTAAGCGCTTTTTTAAAGATGGGGTTTGTTATGAATTTGATAAGGTTATCACAAGATAACGAGCTCATTCGATCAAAAGAAACCAAACGCGATCTCTAGCATGGTCAAAATGAAAATGTATTTTACCTTGGAAAATAATGTTCCTCCCAAATTTCCTAAAATATTTTTGCACGATTGACTAGATCACAACATGCCGTACATTTCGGCGTTTTCGAAATTGAAAGCGGAGCACATTGTGGCGAGTTATGGTCGAAAGACGCTTCAGTTGCCCACTTTGCCCATTTTTTACCCTTGGATAGCGGCGGTATTGTACTATAAGTAGAATCATCAAATCGAACCTATTGATGACACATTTGACTGCGCTGAGAACTTTATGAGAGCACTAGAAGTTTGTCGTTTCTTCAATAGGGTGACTTTCGCATTTGAAAAAAAGTTGCTTCAATCGCAATTACTTCTTTTTGACCTCCGGAACACCACGGAGGTAGCTCAGTCTCATTTCTGGGGGTCCGAAGGTCGAAGTTTCTTTATTGCGCCCAGGGGGTAAATTGGGGCGCTGAACACGAATATGGGATCCGTTTCCAGTCTTCCGGACTATTATGGTTGGTTACATTAGGTAGGACTTCATTTTAGTACTGCTTCCGATCGTTTCGAGCCTATTACTCTTTCAAATACAGGATCACGTCCCCCACAGATTTTACTACTCTTAGGATGTGCATTTTCGCTATGTACTTCATTTTGCTCAACTCGCTCAACGCCACAATGGTTTCCCTAATAAGTAAGAATGCTAAATTCACATCAGAGCAGAATTTCTGCAAGCCTTTCCGAGTGCTATCATCTAATGTAGTTCACAGATGAATTAAAAGTTTCGTCAACTATGTCTGATTAAGTTCTGGCTTTTCTGTTTTCTGACGAACTCGAATTTCTGTTTTCTGAAAAGTGTTTGAAAACTTCCGTTCACCCCTGAGTCCTGTGTAGCTCTCTAGCTCTTGAGTCTCTCCCTACTAACTATTAGCTGTTCTCTGACATCCGACCATTCATTCCTGTCGTCTAAAGTTCTGCTGTTTCTGTCACACTCCTTCCGTCACTTCTTCGCCACCTGGCCGACCATTCCCGTCACCTTGTGCTCACTGTTCTGAAACCCTGCGTTACTGTGTCAAGCTTTGTCTTCACTTCCCAAGTACCCACGCTGTTATCTTATTGAAATCATCCTATCGCTGCCTCATTGCCATGCCATCACTGGCACTAAGTCCTGACAAGGTGACCCCTCTGAGTACCTTAGCTTATCTTATCTTATCTTATCTTTATCGGATATGTGCGTCAAATAATAGATGATTAATTTGTTTTGCTGGTATGATTTTTGCTGGGCTAAACTGCGTTGATACACGTTGCGGGTAATTTTCTTTTCTTTGTTGATTATTTTTTTCATGCTGTTGAACTTGTTTTTTTTTAATCTGTACTTCAAGTGTTTGGCTTCGAGTGTTTTTGTATGAAAATGTGATAAATACAATAAATTTCTAGTTCTTTAAATTAGTAGCATTGCAGAAGAATAATAGAGCATGAATGTAAAAATGTTTTACATGTTCTGCTATTGTTTTTTTGCAGCTTTCGCCTTCGTTTCAGCCTTCGTTTCGCTAGGCAGTCAGCTCCGTTCGGAGCTAGCTGCCTAGCGGGACGGCTTCAAACGAGTAGCAACCCGGTGAAAACGGCGAATCTTTCGGGCTGGAATTGCCGTTTGACGGCTGCGAACGAGTTGTGTTCCGAGGACAACGGGAAAAGATTTGGGTCAAAACGGCCGTTTAACGGCTGGAAACCAGTGATATTTCGGGATGAACGGCAGACGTCCCGGACTAGACGTTGCCGGCAAAACGGCTGCGAACGCGCCATCTTTCGGGCTAAACGCCGAAGCTTTCGGGCTCTAAATTGCTCGTTAAACCGCCGAAAACTCCAGACGTGGCGGAGAGAACGGCGGAAGTGTCGGGTCAACCCCGCCCCTTTTGAGTTTTGTTAGGCTCGCGGCCTGCCGGAAGGATGGCGTTCGGCCGCCGTTCGAAACGTCGTCCTGTCTGAATTCACGAAATTCAGCCCGAAAGATGAAAACTAGTTCCCAGCGCCAACGATGCCTTTACAGGCAGCGTTCACGATGATCATCCTCGTTGACTTTCCACAGTGAAATGATAGGCGAGAAGGATCCTAGGCTCCCAGTGTCGAAAGAGCGGTAGAAAACGAGCCAGGAGCGGCAAAATAACTGCTGCGAACAAGCGTTTTGGGGCCCCAGACACACTCCGCGCCCCAGATCCGCCCCCTCGAGACGAACAAATGAAGATAGGTTTTGGCTCAAAAACGCGTCTTTCGTGTCCTTTTTAAGCATGCCTTGCTATATAGGGCACCAGACCTTCCGTAAACCGTGGAGATATCGGAAGTGAATTTTATCGTGAACACTGCCTTTAATGCTGTTGTTTGTGTAATAAGGGTAAGTGTGTATAGCGTATTCCATACTTAGGAGCTTCTAGATATCAGGAATTTTGAGCTTTCCGAATATTTGATTTCTTTCTAAGGTCATTTGAAGTTTACAATCTCAACCAAATTTGCCTCATTCGATCGGCACAACGTAAATTAGCAACTAGACATGGGCATCCGGTGTTAGTTTTCGAATGAAGGGATGCTTCGAATAATGTATTTTTGGAGAACCTTGTGGATGAGTAATTCTGAATAGAGTTCCTATTGTCACTGTAATGTAATAATAGCTCCATTAATCCGTCCTGGAAATTTTTGGTTGGGAGCATGATTCGAATTACTTTTTTCAGGACAGAAAAGTTGAGTGAATGAGTGAATTCCCGAGTTCATAAACGAATTGATTCGTAAATAAAGTCAAATAATGAGGCTTTTCAGAATTTTGCACTAAATGAATGATTTCGTGAATCTGTCCGCAAGTAGATTCAAATGAATCTAAAGAAATCTGAATATTTAGAAAAAATGCTTCAGTTTTTGAGTGCATTTCGAACAATAAACGGTTATGATTGAAATTGTAGTGGATGCTGCCATCCTCTAATGTCATGACTTTTGTAAAACTGGCCAAACAATCAAAAATTTCAACGTTACGACCTAGCTGGATAAACCAGAAATCAAAAATTGCGATTAAGGGAAAAGATTGAAGTTTTGAAAAAAAAATCAATTTGATTTCCAAAGAGGGTGAAAAATTAGCGGAAAAACCAATAATTCTAATTCTATCAAAAAGGGGTCTTCCAAGCAAAAGAGGTTTGGTTGGCGTCAGAAACGTTCCAACAAAAAGGGAACAATAGGTAAGTAGAATGAGGAGAGTCTACAAAAAGTGAACAATATTTTCTGAGACTGATTTTCCTGGCCGATACTTCTTAACAGCAAAACAAACCGTTGCGGTGTTCTACACGGAAGCACTCTGTGGTTCCAAAACTCGTCTTGACTACACGAGAACCGTTAAAAAGTATGTGCATGTAAACCTAATGCTTACCATCAGAATAGAAGATGATGCCAAAAACACAGACGGACGGTTAGCTCCAGCTGCTACGAGAAGCGAAACCAAAGTGCAGCATCTAATGAGAATATTTTCTTATATTCTCGTCAACGAATAGAAGTCCATTCTTGGAAACCATTGAACTCTTCCTCTAGAAGTACCACAACGGTTTGTTTTTGCTGTTAAGAAGTATCGGCCAGGAAAATCAGTCTCAGAAAATATTGTTCACTTTTTGTAGACTCTCCTCATTCTACTTACCTATTGTTCCTTTTTGTTGGAACGTTTCTGACGCCAACCAAACCTCTTTAAGCTAGGAAGACCCCTTTTTGATAGAATTGTTCACTTTTTATTGATATTACGAAGTAATATCCCTGAAAAATCTTCAATAATTTTCGAATAGCATGGATTGCTATAATAATCAGTAAGCAACAAACTTGATGCGCACGCTAAAAATGAAGCGCTACTCACTTTCCACGACGTCCTGCTGATGTCAGAAAATGCCCTATGCACTTGGCACCACCTTGGCACGACGTCCTGATGACGTCACCAGATGCTTTATGCACTTGGCACGACGTTCTGATGACGTCATCAGATGCCCTGTAAACTCTACATGACATCCTGATGACGTCATCAGATGCCCTATGTACTTTACATGACACCCTGATGACGTCATCAGATGCCCTATGTACTTTACATGACACCCTGATGACGTCATCAGATGCCCTATGTACTTTACATGACACCCTGATGACGTCATCAGATGCCCTATGTACTTTACATGACACCCTGATGACGTCATCAGATGCCCTATGTACTTTACATGACACCCTGATGACGTCATCAGATGCCCTATGTACTTTACATGACACCCTGATGACGTCATCAGATGCCCTATGTACTTTACATGACACCCTGATGACGTCATCAGATGCCCTATGTACTTTACATGACACCCTGATGACGTCATCAGATGCCTCATGTACTTTACATGACATCCTGATGACGTCATCAGATGCCCTATGTTCTTTACATGACACCCTGATGACGTCATCAGATGCCCTATGTACTTTACATGACACCCTGATGACGTCATCAGATGCCCTATGTACTTTACATGACATCCTGATGACGTCATCAGATGCCCTATGTACTTTACATGACACCCTGATGACGTCATCAGATGCCCTATGTACTTTACATGACACCCTGATGACGTCATCAGATGCCCTATGTACTTTACATGACATCCTGATGACGTCATCAGATGCCCTATGTTCTTTACATGACACCCTGATGACGTCATCAGATGCCCTATGTACTTTACATGACACCCTGATGACGTCATCAGATGCCCTATGTACTTTACATGACATCCTGATGACGTCATCAGATGCCCTATGTACTTTACATGACATCCTGATGACGTCATCAGATGCCCTATGTACTTTACATGACACCCTGATGACGTCATCAGATGCCCTATGTACTTTACATGACACCCTGATGACGTCATCAGATGCCCTATGTACTTTACATGACACCCTGATGACGTCATCAGATGCTCTATGTACTTTACATGACACCCTGATGACGTTATCAGATGCCCTATGTACTTTACATGACACCCTGATGACGTCATCAGATGCCCTATGTACTTTACATGACACCCTGATGACGTCATCAGATGCTCTATGTACTTTACATGACACCCTGATGACGTCATCAGATGCCCTATGTACTTTACATGACACCCTGATGACGTCATCAGATGCTCTATGTACTTTACATGACATCCTGATGACGTCATCAGATGCCCTATGTACTTTACATGACACCCTGATGACGTCATCAGATGCTCTATGTACTTTACATGACACCCTGATGACGTTATCAGATGCCCTATGTACTTTACATGACACCCTGATGACGTCATCAGATGCCCTATGTACTTTACATGACACCTTGATGACGTCATCAGATGCCCTATGTACTTTACATGACATCCTGATGACGTCATCAGATGCCCTATGTACTTTACATGACATCCTGATGACGTCATCAGATGCCCTATGTACTTTACATGACACCCTGATGACGTCATCAGATGCCCTATGTACTTTACATGACACCCTTTTGACGTCATCAGATGCCCTATGTACTTTACATGACACCTTGATGACGTCATCAGATGCCCTATGTACTTTACATGACATCCTGATGACGTCATCAGATGCCCTATGTACTTTACATGACACCCTGATGACGTCATCAGATGCCCTATGTACTTTACATGACACCCTTTTGACGTCATCAGATGCCCTATGTACTTTACATGACACCTTGATGACGTCATCAGATGCCCTATGTACTTTACATGACACCCTGATGGCGTCATCAGATGCCCTATGTACTTTACATGACACCCTGATGACGTCATCAGATGCCCAATGTACTTTACATGACATCCTGATGACGTCATCAGATGCCCTATGTACTTTACATGACACCTGATGACGTCATCAGATGCCCTATGTACTTTACATGACACCTGATGACGTCATCAGATGCCCTATGTACTTTACATGACACCTGATGACGTCATCAGATGCCCTATGTACTTTACATGACACCCTGATGACGTCATCAGATGCCCTATGTACTTTACATGACACCCTGATGACGTCATCAGATGCCCTATGTACTTTACATGACACCCTGATGACGTCATCAGATGACCTATGTACTTTACATGACATCCTGATGACGTCATCAGATG
The DNA here is from genome assembly GCA_029168955.1 of Aplectana chamaeleonis. Taxonomy (NCBI): domain Eukaryota; kingdom Metazoa; phylum Nematoda; class Chromadorea; order Rhabditida; family Cosmocercidae; genus Aplectana; species Aplectana chamaeleonis. Next base: position 977,407 of record JAPDOI010000223.1, on the reverse strand, counting down.
CCCTATGTACTTTACATGACATCCTGATGACGTCATCAGATGCCCTATGTACTTTACATGACACCCTGATGACGTCATCAGATGCCCTATGTACTTTACATGACACCCTGATGACGTCATCAGATGCCCTATGTACTTTACATGACATCCTGATGACGTCATCAGATGCCCTATGTTCTTTACATGACACCCTGATGACGTCATCAGATGCCCTATGTACTTTACATGACACCCTGATGACGTCATCAGATGCCCTATGTACTTTATATGACATCCTGATGACGTCATCAGATGCCCTATGTACTTTACATGACATCCTGATGACGTCATCAGATGCCCTATGTACTTTACATGACACCCTGATGACGTCATCAGATGCCCTATGTACTTTTACATGACACCCTGATGACGTCATCAGATGCCCTATGTACTTTACATGACACCCTGATGACGTCATCAGATGCTCTATGTACTTTACATGACACCCTGATGACGTTATCAGATGCCCTATGTACTTTACATGACACCTGATGACGTCATCAGATGCCCTATGTACTTTACATGACACCCTGATGACGTCATCAGATGCTCTATGTACTTTACATGACACCCTGATGACGTCATCAGATGCCCTATGTACTTTACATGACACCCTGATGACGTCATCAGATGCTCTATGTACTTTACATGACATCCTGATGACGTCATCAGATGCCCTATGTACTTTACATGACTCCTGATGACGTTATCACATGCTCTATGTACTTTACATGACACCCTGATGACGTTATCAGATGCCCTATGTACTTTACATGACACCCTGATGACGTCATCAGATGCCCTATGTACTTTACATGACACCTTGATGACGTCATCAGATGCCCTATGTACTTTACATGACATCCTGATGACGTCATCAGATGCCCTATGTACTTTACATGACATCCTGATGACGTCATCAGATGCCCTATGTACTTTACATGACACCCTGATGACGTCATCAGATGCCCTATGTACTTTACATGACACCTGATGACGTCATCAGATGCCTATGTACTTTACATGACACCTGATGACGTCATCAGATGCCCTATGTACTTTACATGACATCCTGATGACGTCATCAGATGCCCTATGTACTTTACATGACACCCTGATGACGTCATCAGATGCCCTATGTACTTTACATGACACCCTTTTGACGTCATCAGATGCCCTATGTACTTTACATGACACCTTGATGACGTCATCAGATGCCCTATGTACTTTACATGACACCCTGATGGCGTCATCAGATGCCCTATGTACTTTACATGACACCCTGATGACGTCATCAGATGCCCAATGTACTTTACATGACATCCTGATGACGTCATCAGATGCCCTATGTACTTTACATGACACCCTGATGACGTCATCAGATGCCCTATGTACTTTACATGACACCTGATGACGTCATCAGATGCCCTATGTACTTTACATGACACCCTGATGACGTCATCAGATGCCTACGTACTTTACATGACACCCTGATGACGTCATCAGATGCCCTATGTACTTTACATGACACCCTGATGACGTCATCAGATGCCCTATGTACTTTACAAGACACCCTGATGACGTCATCAGATGACCTATGTACTTTACTTGACATCCTGCTGACGTCATCACAATCCCTATGTTCTTTACATGACACCTGATGACGTCATCAGATGCCCTATGTACTTTACATGACACCTGATGACGTCATCAGATGCCCTATGTACTTTACATGACACCCTGATGACGTCATCAGATGCCCTATGTACTTTACATGACACCTGATGACGTCATCAGATGCCCTATGTACTTTACATGACACCCTGATGACGTCATCAGATGCCCTATGTACTTTACATGACACCCTGATGACGTCATCAGATGCCCTATGCACTTTACGTGACACCCTTATGACGTCATCAGATGCCCTATGTACTTTACATGACATCTTGATGACGTCATCAGATGCCCTATGTACTTTACATGACACCCTGATGACGTCATCAGATGCCCTATGTACTTTACATGACATCCTGATGACGTCATCAGATGCCCTATGTACTTTACATGACACCCTGATGACGTCATCAGATGCCCTATGTACTTTACATGACACCCTGATGACGTCATCAGATGCCTATGTACTTTACATGACACCTGATGACGTCATCAGATGCCCTATGTACTTTACATGACACCCTGATGACGTCATCAGATGCCCTATGTACTTTACATGACACCCTGATGACGTCATCAGATGCCCTATGTACTTTACATGACACCCTGATGACGTCATCAGATGCCCTATGTACTTTACATGACATCCTGAAAACGTCATCAGATGCCCTATGTACTTTACATGACACCCTGATGACGTCATCAGATGCCCTATGTACTTTACATGACACCCTGATGACGTCATCAGATGCCCTATGTACTTTACATGACACCCTGATGACGTCATCAGATGCCTATGTACTTTACATGACACCCTGATGACATCATCAGATGCCCTATGTACTTTACATGACACCCTGAGGACGTCATCAGATGCCCTATGTACTTTACATGACACCCTGATGACGTCATCAGATGCCCTATGTACTTTACATGACATCCTGATGACGTCATCAGATGCCTATGTACTTTACATGGCACCCTGATGACGTCATCAGATGCCCTATGTACTTTACACGACACCCTGATGACGTCATCAGATGCCCTATGTACTTTACATGACATCCTGATGACGTCATCAGATGCCCTATGTACTTTACATGACACCCTGATGACGTCATCAGATGCCCTATGTACTTTACATGACACCCTGATGACGTCATCAGATGCCCTATGTACTTTACATGACACCCTGATGACGTCATCAGATGCCCTATGTACTTTACATGACACCCTGATGACGTCATCAGATGCCCTATGTACTTTACATGACACCCTGATGACGTCATCAGATGCCTATGTACTTTACATGACACCCTTATCACGTCATCATATGCCTATATACTTTACATGACACCCTGATGACGCCATCAGATGCCCTATGTACTTTACATGACACCCTGATGACGTCATCAGATGCCCTATGTACTTTACATGACACCCTGATGACGTCATCAGATGCCCTATGTACTTTACGCGACACCCTGATGACGTCATCAGATGCCTATGTACTTTACATGACACCCTGATGACGTCATCAGATGCCCTATGTACTTTACATGACACCTGATGACGTCATCAGATGCCTATGTACTTTACATGACACCCTTATGACGTCATCAGATGCCCTATGTACTTTACATGACACCCTGATGACGTCATCAGATGCCCTATGTACTTTACATGACACCCTTATGACGTCATCAGATGCCCTATGTACTTTACATGACACCTGATGACGTCATCAGATGCCCTATGTACTTTACGTGACATCCTGATGACGTCATCAGATGCCCTATGTACTTTACATGACACCCTGATGACGTCATCAGATGCCCTATGTACTTTACATGACACCTGATGACGTCATCAGATGCCCTATGTACTTTACATGACACCCTGATGACGTCATCAGATGCCCTATGTACTTTACATGACACCCTGATGACGTCATCAGATGCCCTATGTACTTTACATGACACCCTGATGACGTCATCAGATGCCCTATGTACTTTACATGACACCCTTATGACGTCATCAGATGCCCTATGTACTTTACATGACACCCTGATGACGTCATCAGATGCCCTATGTACTTTACATGACATACTGATGACGTCATCAGATGCCCTATGTACTTTACATGACACCTGATGACGTCATCAGATGCCCTATGTACTTTACATGACACCCTGATGACGTCATCAGATGCCCTATGTACTTTACATGACACCCTGATGACGTCATCAGATGCCCTATGTACTTTACATGACACCCTGATGACGTCATCAGATGCCCTATGTACTTTACATGACACCCTTATGACGTCATCAGATGCCCTATGTACTTTACATGACACCCTGATGACGTCATCAGATGCCCTATGTACTTTACATGACATCCTGATGACGTCATCAGATGCCCTATGTACTTTACATGACACCCTGATGACGTCATCAGATGCCCTATGTACTGATAGCCTGCGACCACTGGCAGTGGCTAGTGGCGCGAACGAGGAACGAGGAACGAGGAACAGGACACGAGGGACGCGTTACAAGAAAAAACGCGAATTTTAGCTAAGCTTCCGCCGATCTAACTTTGTTAATTTTCAATCGATTTGGCTCAAATTTTGTCAGCGGGTGTCTTCTATACTCTCTCACTTATATCCAGAAGGAAATCTCTAGAAAATTTGTTTTACAGGTTTTATTAACTACTTTACCAAAATCTAAGTGATCACAAGTGCCAGGCAAAACCAAACCTCTCCAGCCGCTTCGCGGCTGGAGCGATTCCCCGATAAACCGTATATTCGTGAAAGCGAACTGTTCAACCGCACGAACGAGTCCAATACTTGAACATTCGAAAATGCGTTTGCAGCAACAAATACCCAAAATTATTTCAAGAATAAACCCTTCAAAGAAATTATAGTCGAATGTATCCCTATTCGTAAGGAGGAAGTTGCTTCAACATTGCACAGATAAAAAAACAAGAAACAAAAAGGAATCACGGGAAAGCGAACGATAACAACTGACAAAAAAGAGCAGAAACGGCCCGAACCTCGAGCGGCAATAGATCGATGCCATTTTCTACTGGCGCTGCGAACGGCGGATATGCCCCGTTTTACCCGAGCGAAACGCAGACCATAGCGCTACTCCGAAACTTCGCCGTTCGTCCGGCACTTTTCGATAAGGGGCGTTGACTTTGGCGGAAGACATCTGCGAATGTCTGAGTATAGGTCTAGCTATATATTTCTATTTGCTCCAGGGCGATGGCTGCACTGACTAGGAAAAACAGGCCTATGAGACAAATTGTCCACAAAATTCTCTGTGTTCGAATTCACAATATTCCGAGTGTCATAAACCTATCGTAGTGGGTTTCGAGGATTCCTGGAGAAACCGTTGCGATCAGCGCAAGAGTTTCTTGAAGTAGTTTCTGTTTCAGTACTTTACCGAAAATTTGACTCTCCCGGCTTTTCTGCAATATTATTGCTTATTTTTTTGTTGGGTTCGACCTGTCTACCTACCACGGGTTATGTAAGCCGGGAAAAGTTGGCGGCAGAACCAGTTTTTCTAGTTCTTGGACCAAATGGGTATTTTGGAACAAAGATTGGTGGGTGAAATTTTCTTCCGCGTGGTCCAGACGAATTTTCTGTTTTTCGCTGAACGGTGCCGCATCTTGAGAGACGCAGATCTCCACGATACGATGGCCTGTGATTCTGCAAAAATAGTGCGTTGTAAAAAAGCTCGCTGGCATCCGAAATCCGTCGAGAAGCCGGGAAAAACTTGAAAATCAAAAAAAATCTAGTTGTGGTTGCATATGCTAGTTTTGACGGTATCACTGACGAACTGCCCAATTCAGACGACCCTCAAAACTCCTGAAGATAACCTGCCGAGCTCTACTCCGAATATGGTATAATACACAAAATAGTCCCAGAAACGTTCAAAGCCACTCGCAGAGCTCGGTTCAGAACGGAAATCGAGCCACGCGAAATCGCGTTCAAAAATGTAGGCCCTCAGGAGCCGGCCGCAGCTGGATATCTCCGTTAGTTTTCATCTGCGGACCTTCATTTTCGGCCTGGAGGAGTTTTGTTAGTTCTACTATTAAAATGACCTCACCTGCGGTGCACCTGAAATTGTGATGCAACAGAGGATCGAAAAAACGGCCACAGCCCAAAAAGGAAAGTCTGAAGTTGGAAACTAGCTAAGCAACACGATGTGGCTCGATTTCCTTCCCAAAGCGAGCTTCGATGATGGGTTTGAACGTTTTCGAAACCATTTTTATGTATCTTACCATGTTTGGAGCAGAGCTTGGTAGGTTTTCTACAGGTTCAGGAGGATTCTCTAAATTCGGCAGTTCGTCATGGTACCGTCAAAATTGACATATCGCAGCCCAATCGCAACTACATTTTTTTGGTATTCGTACCATAGAAAATTCGTAGAAATCCGGATCAAGTTGGAAAAATTTCTTTACCCAACCTTGCTCCCAAATATGCACTTCATTAGGTCCAAAAAACTTAAAAAAGCTGGTTCTAGCGGTAAGGTTTTTCTGGCTCCCATAACCCGTACTGGGTGGACCTCCAAAAAAAAGCGAAAAAAATTAAATTCCAGATGAACCCAAGACGAGTTAGTTTTTCAGTTAGGAAGCATATAATCACTCCAGCCCATATTAGGATCTCAAAAATGGAAGTTCCTGTGCGCACTACTACAAATGCGTGAAGTGGTCCATTTTTCGTCCTCTGATAGGAATAAGACGAACCGGCTAGCTGAAGCCGATGAATTCACCCTGAACTTGTTCTGAGGAATCTCTTGAGGAATCGGGATCTCAGCGGATAAAACGACCCCCAATCGGCATACATAGCATATACTCTCTTTTTGCCAGTAAGCATCTTACGACCCCCTCCTTGCGATTATCACAGTTGGTGCCGATTCAATTTTTTTTGGGCAGAGACGAAACTTTTGACAGATGAAGACAACTAGTGAACCCCATTACTACATCGTATGTAGCCTTCGCCATCAGACAAACAGCCGATCAAGCAGACATCACCGGACTGGTCCAGGTCACAATCATCGTCCCTTCGCTCTTCTTTCTCTCATCCTTTCTCACACTCGTTCGCGTTCACCATTCGTTCTTATCTACTGAGCATTAAATACACCATACGACCTTTCGAGCGACTTAACCTGCCAATCATAGCGTGCGATTACTTCCAATTCGCACGCCAGAATCTCACTGATTCTCCCACTTTTCTCGATCTCACCATGGACAGTTGGACAACGGCAGCTCTTCTTGCCTGCTTCCTGGCCGTCGTCATCCTTTTCAATGTCTCCCAATGGTTTCATTATATTGTTAGAATCTCCTTCTTCTACATTTGTATCTTCGTTCATGGCATCGAATGCTGCATCACAATGATTCCATCGTGGATTGCCTGCAGTGTAAGTTTCACGCTTTCCGAGTGATTTCCTTTTTTTTATAGTACATCCTGTTGTGTTTGAACATTCCGCATGACCTATGGCCATTGTTATACCCCACGACAAGCCTGTCGCGGTCGCAGAGCACTGCTACGTCGCTGTCGCTGAGGGCCAGCCGTCGCTGTCGCTCAGGGCCAAGAAACACCCGGCACGATGCCGGATTTGGCTGGGTCGCTGTCGCTGAAAATTCCGATTTCCGATGGATTTTGGCCTTCCGATTTCCGAAAAAATGCCCCAAAATGCGGTAAGAATCGGAAATGATTAGAGGATTACAATTTTAGGAGGTTACGCATTGTTTTCTGCCAGACCTTTAGGATGTTACTTTTAAAGGCAGGGTTTTCGATAAAATCGGTTGTTGTGCTATCACCGTAGAATGGTAGATCTGGCCATCATAAAAGGGAAAATAAGTAAAAAATGGGAGAAAAAAAGCAGCTCAGGAGAAAGTTATGGCTTGGTGTCCTCCTGCCCCCAATTATGGAGATTTAGGTAAAAGCCTGCTTTGTCAAGTTTTACTTTGCTTCTAAAGTAATTTCTGAACATTTCTGGAGACTACTGATTACTTTAACAGCAAAATAAATGTCAGATAAGCATGCATTAATGAAAATAGCGTTAATTAGGGGGCCGGCCGACACCCGTAATTAGCCGTTATACTTTGTTTTTGAGCGTTTTTCCCGCGAATTTCCGGGTTTTTTTTCACTTACTTTTACTTTTGTGATGGCCAAATCTACATTTTTATGAGGAAAGCTCAGAAGTCGTTTTTATCGCGAACCCTGCCTTTAAAGGCAGTGTCCACGATGATTCTCGTTTCCGAGTTTTCCACTCAAAACAATGCGTTGGCAACCAAGTGTTACCAAAATCACGAAGAAGCGGCGAGAAACCCTCTAATTATAATAACAATTTATTACGTTGTTTAAGACAAACGTGAGATAATTAGAGAGAGAGAAAAAACAATAATACTGTCAACTGCAATCTTATTCAAAAAGAATTTTGGTCTTAGCGAAACGCTTGAACTGTGTTAAAAAGGGAGGGATAGGTTGTAATCCATGTCTTAAGGCGACGTAAGCGGAGCCCGCTCGACAAGTAAAACTAAAGGCTCTAATTCTCCAGGTACGACTCTCCATGAACCTCGGCATTGTAATCAGTAGTAGTTGTTTGGTTTAACTGGACCACGAGGTTGGTAGATGCTTTATTGGCTTACGCACGTTTCGGCGGGATCGCCGTCTTCAGAGCCTGAAAGGAACAAATCAGAAATGTGCTTATTCGGCCAAATGTCGACTAAACCTTACTAAAATTCGAGAGAAATTCTTTCAAAACGTGGTCAATAACAGAGAAACTAGGAAGTTACCGCACCTTGCCAGGAAACTCGCTAGAGGACCAGCAGCATAGAACGGTTGGCGGATGGCGGAGCACAGATCGAAACCGCTACCTCTCGACGTTAGAATGCGAGTCTGAGGTAGGGCTTGAGCTCTCCAGCTATATATAGGCACTCCCCCTTCCGATTGATTTTTGGGTCGCTCGCCTGGATCCAAAAGCCTCCAGGGTTTTTCTGGCAGGGGTATCGGTTTCCCGCGCAATTATCTCGGCCTCGACATGGTAATTATCGCCGTTGTGGGCGTTAACACGGTGACACCCCAGAACTGTTGATACCCGCAGCTTATCCTTGCCGTCTAAGTGCTCTTTGATTCTAACCCAGAGCGGCCGCGAAGTCTCACCAATATATTGCTCGCCGCACAGCTGGCACGAGATCCTGTAGACCACACCGCATGCAGTGCAATCTCCCTCTCTACCAGTTGGGCAGACCACACAATTGGGAGTTGTGCAAATGCGGTCATATAGACGGTTTCGGATGAGGCGGTTTTTGAGGTTATTTGGGGGAATGTCTTTGTCTAGGGGGGCAAAGAGAATCTGTTCAAATGGCGCAAGAAATTGCTGCTCTTAACGGATATCCCCCCAGTATGGTTCTGCGCAGATCCAGCAGCTCAGCCGCACGCCGCGTAGAGCAGGAATCAGCAGTTGATGGCAAAATTCCCATAAAAATGCCCTTCATTTCGGATGAAGTGAGCAAATCTCTGCGAAAATGCCTACGCAAAGCCGGTCTGGAAAGCTCTGTCGCCATTGCTGACATTCCCCCAAATAACCTCAAAAACCGCCTCATCCGAAACCGTCTATATGACCGCATTTGCACAACTCCCAATTGTGTGAGTCTGCCCAACTGGTAGAGAGGGAGATTGCACTGCATGCGGTGTGGTCTACAGGATCTCGTGCCAGCTGTGCGGCGAGCAATATATTGGTGAGACTTCGCGGCCGCTCTGGGTTAGAATCAAAGAGCGCTTAGACGGCAAGGATAAGCTGCGGGTATCAACAGTTCTGGGGTGTCACCGTGTTAACGCCCACAACGGCGATAATTACCATGTCGAGGCCGAGATAATTGCGCGGAAACCGATACCCCTGCCAGAAAAACCCTGGAGGCTTTGGATCCAGGAGAGCGACCCAAAAATCAATCCGGAAGGGGAGTGCCTATATATAGCTGGAGAGCTCAAGCCCTACCTCAGACTCGCATTCTAACGTCGAGAGGTAGCGGTTTCGATCTGTGCTCCGCCATCCGCCAACCGTTCTATGCTGCTGGTCCTCTGGCGAGTTTCCTGGCAAGGTGCGGTAACTTCCTAGTTTCTCTGTTATTGACCACGTTTTGAAAGAATTTCTCTCGAATTTTAGTAAGGTTTAGTCGACATTTGGCCGAATAAGCACATTTCTGATTTGTTCCTTTCAGGCTCTGAAGACGGCGATCCCGCCGAAACGTGCGTAAGCCAATAAAGCATCTACCAACCTCGTGGTCCAGTTAAACCAAACAACTACTACTAAAGGCTCTAATGTTCGATCTTGGTTTACGATACGAAATTTTTACGGAATCGCCTCGTGTCCGTGATTTTGAAAGAGTGAAGAACGGTGAAACATCAACTTTCACGACTCTGGATATCATTTTGAATACCATGCACACATCTCTCAGTTTACGACGTGATTCTAAACTGACCAGTCTCAATAAACTATTCCTCATCCTCGCACTAGGGATTTCTGAATAGGAGAAACCCAGAGGTTGATGTCAAAGAGGTTGATGTCATCTATGTTGACTTTTGCAAGGCTTTCGACAGGGTCTCTCATTCCAAACTCATGTCCAAACTCGCCCTAGTTGGCATTCATCCTAGAATTATAGCATGGATAAGAGCCTTTTTAAGCAATAGGTCGTTTGTTGTTCGAGTCAACTCGACTTTTTCTGATCCCAAACCCGTTTGCAGTGGAGTACCCCAGGGAGGAGTTCTCTCTCCAATTTTATTCAATATATTTACTTATGAATTGCCACGAATAGTTACGTTTGGTAAGGTTAAATGGTGTGCTTTTGCGGATGATTTTAAAATTTTCTCTCCTATCCAGACGGTATGCGACAAGGAGTACTTGCAAATGGCTTTGGATAAGGTTGTAAGCTGGTCTAGAGAGTGGAGTATGTTGCTCTCAAAGGAAAAAACTAAAGTCTTGCACATTGGAAGCGATAGTTCAGCTGCTGTTTATACCATTGATGGCCAACAGCTCAAGGTTGTCGACGAGATAATGGATTTGGGTTTCCTGGTACGCAGCGATCTCACCTTTGATGCTCATTGTGCTAAGGCTGTGTCTAAAGCTAGTAAAGTTATGTATAGCATGTTCAGAGCCCTGTCCACCAACAACGAAAGGGTGCTTCTTAATGCTTATAAAACGTATGTTAGACCACACCTTGAGTATGGGACTGTAATTTCCAACCCTCTCAAGCTATCGACCAGGGGTGTGTTGGAAAAACTCCAAAACAGCTTCACACGCAAGGTGATGATCAAGGTCAGGGGTCTCAGCTATGATGAAATGCCCTCCAGCATTGCTAGGAATAAAGAACTACAACTTGAATCGCTGGCTTGCAGAAGGAAAAGGTTTGATCTTCTGATGGTTTATAAGATCTTGTGTGGGCATGTTGGACTCAAGCCAAACGGTTTCCTCCAGCTCAGGGCGTCTACCACAAGAGGCAGCAGCTTCAAACTTGTCCGCAACAGAGCCAGGAAAAGTTTGAGGCACCACTTCTTTGTTAATAGAGCAGGAAGTGAGTTTGAAAAGTTACTCAAGAGGGGCAACCTCCCTACAACTCTTCCCGCTTTCAAACGTAGATTGGATCAGTACTTGATGACTGAGGATGACTGAGCCTGTTTCAATTCATATTGGTACTATATCTGTTTCCTTTCTTTTTATATTCAATGTTTTCTCTTGTTTTTCTATGTAACTTAACTATGCAGGCGTGACCTGTAATAAACAAATACAAACAAATACAAAAAAAAACCCGAGAGCGGATTAGCAGCTTTCTCGTGAAATTGTTCTGAGCTTTTTCAACCAAGGCAATGTCCTTCTTTTTGTAAGGACAGAAGACTGTTGTTCCTGTCTCAAGTATTGGCCTGACATAGATTTTATAGGCTTTCAGCAAAATTTCCTATTTTTTTGTAGACAACGCTTTGAATATTTGAAAAGTGCGCGCATGCGCTTTTCTACTTATTATTCTAAGGTGTTCTGAGAAATCCAGCTCATCATTATAGTAGAAACCTAGATCCTTGACAGACCGAACCACTGAGATGCACTGCTCATCAATTAAATAGTCACGAACCTCGTCGGAAATTCCTAGCCTCATGACTGCGGTCTTTTCAGGGGCAAGGGGAAGTTCCCACAAACGGGACCATATCACCACTTGGTTAATTGCATGCTGCAGAGCAGCTCTATCTTCACAGTTAACTACTTCTCGGTAAATTTTCATGTCATCAGCGAATTGTTTCATAGCAACGTTAGGCCCCACTGTTTGAGAGAGATCCGAGGTGTATATCATAAACAATAGAGGCGAAAGCACACCACCTTGTGGCACACCACTTGTGACATTTCTACAAGATGAGAATTCTGACCCTACTTTAACCTGGAACGTTCTACCAGTCAAAAACTCTTCGAGCCATTTGAAATTATTGGATGTACTTCCAGTTGAGATAACTTGTGCAATAACTTGACATGACTAACTCTGTCAAATGCCTTCGAAAAGTCAAAGTATACCACATCATTTGCCTTTCTCAAATCGAGACTATTGGTCCAGTCATTTATGCTCTCCAGCATGTTGGTCGACCGGCAAGGTACAAATCCATGCTGGCAGCCCGGAATTAGCCTATTATTCTGTAGGTATTCAAATAGATGAGCCTTGATAACCTTCTCGAACGCCCTACAAAGGAACGAAGTAATGCTGACTGGACGATAATTTCCCACATCACTCGCGGGGGCTTTCTTAAGCAGTGGTGTGATAAAGGAATGCTTCCACCGTGATGGGATTTCAGAAACCATTAGAGATTGATTATAAATATAGCACAGAGGGCTAACTATAACATGAGCAATGTTTTTCAGAAAGGAAGTAGGGATGTAATCAGGTGTCAAGGAAGGAGAGTTTGGCCACTTTTTTATGATAGCAAACAGGGAAGATTCATGAAACCATGGAAATGTGCTCATGGGCTCAGAAACTGTCGGACTGAAAGTTGGAATATGCCCATTGTCGTCAAGAAAAACTTCGCAAAATTTATCTGCTAATATGTTGGCCTTGTCTATGTCGGATGTCGCCACATAATCTCCTTTTCTGATACTGCCAATCCAATTGCTACTTTTCAGCTTTCTGTTCAAAAGCTTGTAGAAATCATTTTTACGCCCCGAATCGACTATCCTTTTCTCAATATTGCTGTTGAACTTCTCTAAAGCTCTTTGAAATTTTTTTCGAGAATCGGTGAAATTTATCCCAGTCACACTGATTTTGAGAAGTTTTCGCCAGCCTAAATAAACATGTGCGATGTTCAGACATGTTCTGTAGATAGGCAGGTAGATTAGCACGCATCGCAGTAACGCGACGCCATGGAACAAACATGTCTATGGCATGAGTGAGTATGGCCAACAACATTTCATATTTTTCATTTACGCCAACCACTGTGTCCAGCGATTCCAAATTCGTCTTATTTCAGTGACATTATTCTATGGCCTGGACTAGTTGTCTGGTTGGATGAACATGTTCACGGTGGTTGTCACCGGTAAAAAATGGGACTAATCGAAAGTGGAAGAATATTTTGGGCAAACAGTATTAGTTAGGGCCCGAAGGAAAGAATGGAGCAATACAGAATGGAGAATTGCAAAAGATGGGTCCACAAAAGATTTCATTGTCACAAGGAACAGTTCCATTGATACTTAAGAGGCGGGCTGATACTTGAGGATTTCGTGCCCTTCTGATGCGTTTTCTCGATTTCTTCGACATTTCAGTTCTACTCGGGGGCCAAACAATCGATTTAGCGATTAATGTCAAAATCGAAGATTATCGTGAACGCTGCCTTTAAGGGCTAAACCTGAACTGGAGGTTTGTTTCGATGTATAAAAAAAAAGAGCAAGGAATGAGGTTTCAAATATCGGCAGGAACTATATTTTCTTGAAATGAACCAAAAACCCACTGTGATTGGGCTCTTTTCCGTCAGATTCAGGTTGAGCCATTTTCAAACTGTGCTCTTTTTCAGGGAGATTTGGACTTGTCCATGTTTTTATTGAATGTAATAGAGGCCTGCCGTGTTTATGTTTAGGTGGAGACAGTCGTAACAGAGTGAACGTATGATCTCTTCTCAGAATGTGTGGTGTAAAAAATGGACGGGGGTGAGACGGTAGACGCGCGATCGAAACTCTGTTTGCCGGTGGTGTCGCGAACTCTGCACTGTTCGCCGCCATGAGCGCTCCTCGCCCTCCATTGAACTCTTCCTCGTAAAACACCACAACGATTTGTTCCCGCTGTTTAAAAGTGCCGACAAAGGAATGAGCTTTGGAGGAGATTGTTCATTTTTGTAGACTCTCCTCATACCACTTTCCTGGGAGTACTGCAGTTCTCCCGCCGCAACGCGACGAGTCCTTCGTGCGCGGTGAATGGACGCGAAAAGCAATGTTCCCCGATAACGATGAAGCGTTACAATCGGAGCGCTTCAGCGGTCACCTTAAAGGCAGTGTTCACGAAGAAAAAATTGCACGTTTTTTTGGCTAAAACGTAAGCTTTGGGTCCCTCTAAGAAGTTTAAGAACGGAAGTGCTGCGAAAAAGGGCCGGTAAGTGGGTGAAAATCTCTTGGGCCAACCAACCCATTGGGCCACTCCGCCCACGTCCTATAATAGTTGCCCTGAATTCGTGGTTAGATGCGCGATGGTTTCCGATCAATAGCCCCGTTCTTCCTTTCATTCTCAACTTCTCTCTTTACTCAGGTCAGCTCGCACAAATAGGCTGCAAAAAACGGGAGTTACAAGCCTCGGACAACTCGTCCACAGTGCTTCCCTAGCTGAATTTTGATAGGCCATAACTCCGTTTCCAGGGGGTCTTGTACGATTTCAGGGACATCATTGAAATCAGCATGCGACCGTTTTCAAGATAGGCAGAAAAACAGAAAAACGACTTTTTTCGTGAACACTGCCTTTAAGATTTTGACAATTGCGAGACTATTATCGGGAGATCTCCTGATCTCCCAAAAAATTAGGACCGTTTTGAATGTTCTCTAGTTGTTTTTTTATAAATTCCTTCTAGCATTTTCGTAATCAGTTCCACCTTTATCGATACGAGGGGGTACGTTCTATATTAGGACCTTTCCCGCTATAATAATTGTTCCCGGACGTTGGTACTTTATCCCCAAGACCAACTGGACAGTCTTGAAACTTTCCTAAAAATTCCCAACGAAGTTTCAAGCGAAAGAAGTTTTTGCATTAATGAATAAGTAAAAAGTAAGCTATCTGCGAAATCCGGTTAGCGGAAAGAGCGATCACCTGCTCCAATTGTAATCATCACGATATGGAAAACTCGTACGAATTTGTTGGCCGTAATCGGGAGAACTGCTGGTTTCTCCACTTTCCTATTGTTCCCCTTTTGTTGAAACCTTTGTGATGCGAATCGATCCGCTTTTTCTTGGGAGACCCTTTTTTACAGAATTGTTCACTTTTTCTTGATATCACGCAGTAATATCCTATTCAAGGGTTTTGAACATAGACCTCTTCATCTCCCCACTAGATCACTACATATGTGAAAACTGAATGAGAATTCATCATTCCTTTGTAATGTAAGGTTGTCAGTGATAATTTTGTTTCGGAGATAGTGATTACCACATATTAGCCCCCCTTACTCCGCATTTCCTGTTATTGAACCCCTTCTTCTAATTGAACCCCTGTTTCGGTCGAGATTGAAAAATAGAACACTCCCTCTATTAGAGCACCCCCCCCCCCTTAAAGGCAGCATACACGCTCGTAAACGCATTTGAGATAACTACGGAATTAGAATGGTATGGCACCGAACACAACGCTCACGCATTTTGAAGCTTTAAAAACAACCCACAATTAGCCACACGAGTGAGAAGTTGGTCTCGCCCCTGTATCTGCTCGCCCCCCGTATCTGCCGTCTCTTCCAAAACAGGGGTGCTGGGCCATTTCCAACGTCATCGATGTGTGTGGTTTACTTATTGTACCTATTCCACCACCTACAAACGTCGCCGACGGTGGGAATGGGCCAGCACCCCTGTTTTGGAGGAGGACGCAAATACAGGAGGCGGGCAGATACAGGGGCGGGGCCAACTTCTCACTCCTGTAGCCTCATTGTGGGTCGCTTTTGAAGGTTTAAAATGCGTAGGCGTTGTGTTCGGTGCCATACCATTCTAATTCCGTAGTTATCTCAATTTCGTTTACGAGCGTGTACGCTGCCTTTAAAAGGCAAAAGACAGTGGGCTGTAGTAAACCCCCTCAAAATAAAGTTAAGATGATCTTAAAGGCAGTGGTCGCGCTCAAATATGCTCGTCTTCTTTTCTTCTCTGAACCGTTTTCTGAGTATAGAGTAGTACAACTTATAAGAAAAAATCGCGAAAAAAAAAACGCTGTTCTAGGCCAAATTTGAAGCCTGAACTTCCTTGTCTTTTGATGGTGGACGAGCCCACCCCACATCATCGGCATCGATGATCTCTAGTATCAAGAACATCAGCTGGCTTGAAATTGAATTTCAATCAATGAACCTTCGGATTTATCTACACACCTAGTCAAAAACATTGACTGAAGTGCTTGCTTTCATTGTTCAACTGTTTTATTCGGTAAGTTTGCATTTATTTCTTCCCCTGAGTGTCGATGATTTTCGACTGCTTGGCATGAGACTGTGATCTTTCTGTGCACGTGTGCACGAACTGGAAGTTTAGGGTCTTAATAACTCTAATTCTAGCCCGTTTTTCACCGCGCTACCTTCATAGTTTTTGAGCTGTTTTTGATCTGAGCTGATTTTTGTAGTTTTTTCGACAACGTTTTTCATCGTGACCACTGCCTCTAAACGATCGTATGAAGAAATGTTGGGACGATCTGTAAGATTATCTTGATGATATGGTGAAGGATATGAATCTCATCTGTAAGCGCATCATTCAGCTGATGAAAATTTTTAAGATAATGCTAATTTCATCAGATTAGCTGAACTTCTACAGATCATCTGGGCGGAGAAAAGCGAGAGAGCATGCATTTGCGCGGAAGCTCGTCTTATCTTTGAGAGAAACTCCGGAGCGCCTCTTATTCTTCAGATGAAATACCAGTTATCATTATCAACTTTCACAAAACAACAAGCATCTCATTTCATTCATTGAGAAAGAAATCATGGAAATGGTCGATTAGAGAATGACCACCTACAGAATGAGGGCCGGTTTTTCTTATTCTCGCAAGTATAATCATGCGTTATCATATCATAAATATGCGAGAACGACCGCTTTAGGGCGAATCACCGCTAATGGAATGAATACGGGCGTAAGTTCAGCGACCAGTTGTGACTGATAGCGATAATTATGAATCAATACGAAATTAAGATCATCTGAAACTTGTCTGGAAGAATATCAGATCATCTTATCGAAATAATATCAGATAATCTGATAGGGGTGGTTTGTGGGGGGACCCAGTGAAGACCCATTCCTACCGGACCTGAACTGCTACGCGCTATTCGAGATGTCAACACTCAAAACCTTGTTGACATTTTGAAGAGATTGATCTTGAAGAGGACTTAGATAAGGACTTCATTGATGATAATCTCTTGGATTTCGCTGATTAATTCATTATAATCACTTTGGTTTGCCTATATTGACTCTTAAATTCTCGGTTGGAAATTAGAGCATCCCCTCTAATTTAACCCCCCTTTTGGCGAAGGTTGAAAGATAGTACACCCTGGGGCCGTATTCATCAATGATTTACCCGCTCGGTAAGTGTAAAGTCCTTCAAATTTGGCACTTACCCGGTATTCACACGCTTACTTACTCGCGATTTTCGAGTAAAAATCCAGGTAAAATTTACCCGACGTACATATGGAGCCGGGTAAATTTTACTCCCAGCCGGCTACAGCTGCACTTACCGCGGAAACAGCAATGGAGCGCATTATTTTCATCGATAATTAAAACTGCTCGTTCCATTATAGGTTATTTTGCCTTTTTTATGATTAATTCAATGTTTCTTTCCACAAACAGAAAGTTATAAATGTTTTTTCATGCGTGTTCTCATTGGTTTTTGTTGTGTCGTGAAAAAGCGGTAAGCTTTCCTTACTTCTGTCCACTAGATTTCTTTACCAAATTTTGAATGCATCAGAAAATGCAACTAAAGATTTTCTTTTGGGCTTTATACTCCTCGTGCCATTGTTCACCGAACTCTTACTGAGTTAGGTTATATTGTGCTGAATCGAAAGTAATAGTTTGAGAAAACATTATCCTTGGCCCGATCGAATTTCTCAGGTCATATGTTAATAGTGTAGCTGCCGAGCACGCTGACGTTCCTTTATCTAATAATTTTGATGCTCCTTCTAGAAAATGATAATCTGTGATCCTAACGCTCTAAATCAATTTATGGCTTGAGTACTCGACATTTTCGCATTTCGAACTTTTTTCTGTGCAATGAGTTTGGACCTCAAATCTCACAGTACATTTGTACAGGTAATATTCTCATCCACCATAGATAATTTGCGAATAGTCAACTTTCTGCCACCACTTTCTGCTTTTTCTTCGAATTTTGAAAAAAAAAATTGACAATTCGCAATGAAGTGATTTTTAGAAGAAAACTTCCAGCAGTATACGACAGAGGGAGAGCCGCCTTTCTAATGCCAAAATTTATTGTGCCGAATAAATAATGGGTTTGAGTTTTTTCTCTGCAATTAAATAAGCACGACGCAATACAGAAGAATCCTTTGGCTTTTTTTCGTCGAATTGTATTACGCACGAAAGGGCATATTTATCGTTGACCGATCGGTGAACATTTGCAAAAGAAAAATTTCTTAGATAGGAACAAATTGGCGCTTTTGAACGGTGTATCAAATTTGGTTGAAAAACTGGACCGAAAAAAGACAGAAATGAGTAGTGGGTAGCTTTATCTACAACCTAATACTCCTGGAGGAAAAATTCCATCATAGAGTAATCCTCCACTAGAGTAGGACAGCGATTAGAAAAAAAAATTGACGAGTGCCTTTGGAAGAATCTCGCCAGAAGAAATTGAATAGTCAGTTAAATGATGCTATTTTCTATACAGGAGGGGCCCCCTATGATGTACTTCAAAGTTTTCATCAACCATCAAACCAATGCACTTCTCTTTAGCCCCCTTGAATAAAAAAAGTATGAATCGGCGAAAGAATTTCAAATTAACGACGCCTATTCAGTGTTTCGGTAAGTGCACAATAAACACATTTTGCGCGGGATCTTACCCGGGTAAGTAAGTGTGTGATGAATACCATTTCGCAGTGAGTAAGTTATCGGCTCCGAGTAAGGTAAATGTAAAGTAAGATTTACCCGGTATTTCAATGATGAATACGGCCCCTGGTGTTCAATTACAGGAAATACGGTAGTTGGTCGATCGGTCCAAGCCATCCCGGTCGATCATCATGAAAGACTCTGCCCGCAGTTCTTCGCCTTTGAATGGAACTAACTCAAAGCCTGCACAGTTAGAAACTACCCTCCATTCCATCTGGGCACTTTCATATCATAGAAATGAAACGGCTTTCCATGCTCATTTCGTTTCCACCGCCCAAATCTTTTCCAGAACAACCGCTTCGATTCCATGAATATGCTATGAAAAAGCTCTGCTGATAGTAAGATGCAAATGGGGATCATATTTCGAACAAGTTGTTTTTGAATGTAGATGCTGATAAGCAAGTACCATTTATTGCAGAAAAAATCCGTAGGCTGGTGAAGAAGAAGAATGAGGGAGTACTCAAAATGGGGTCGCGTGGATGGCCTCAGCGCGTTACGAAATTGAAAAGCAGCTTGGCAACATGACCTGCATAACTTCTCAAGGTTTCTGCACTCTATTCTCTCAGACTCTGCGGGGGGGGAAGCAAGCGCCGGACAATAGAGCCCGTTTTCGACTTGGGGGAGCGACAGCGCAGGCCTCCCCCAAGGGGGGCTTCAGGGGAGGCCCCTGCTCTCCTCCGGCGCTTGTCCCCCCGAGAGGAAGAGAGGGAAAAGATGGGAAGAAGTCGTAGAAGGTAGTTTACGACAATAGAGACCAGAGAAGGCATCTATCACGTGCTCGACCGGTATAAAAGGCGCCTCACCTAATGGAGAGCCGCATTCGGCCCAACAGGGCCGGCCCTGGACGGCGACTTCGGGTCACTGTCAGAAAGGGATACTTTTTGGACGAAAGCGGAGACGCTTTCCGGGGGAGGGTGACGTCACTGCTCCGGTGTCGTGACGTCACTGCTCCGGAGCAGTGACGTCATGGCTCCGGGGCAGTGATGGGAGGCTTCAAGGCGGTGACAGGGGGCTTCAGGGGGGGCTTCAGGGCGGTCACAGGGGGCTTCAGGGCAGTGACGGGGGCTCCGATCAAGCCAAATTGTCACTCCGACGGTAGCCCCCGATCGGGGGGGCAAGCGCCGGTGCCCGAGGGTGGCCCCCCCTGAAGAGCTGCGCTGGCCCCCTCCAGTGTATGAGCTTGGCATCCGCACACTTTTAGTAAAGTTTTGCATAGTTTTCCGGGAGAGTCCTGCGCAAATTCCGATACATCCAGCCCACTATATCAGACGACCAGCGCAAAGTTTGAGACTCCTGCTCATCCAGCATCGGGTCTGGACTCCTCCTCACTCTCCATGGTGTCCTGCACAAATTTCCGGATGACCAGAAACGGTTCCCGAGCCCCTGCCCACTCTCCGGGGGTTTCCAGACGTCCCGATTATGTCATCTGAATCCCCACTCACCTACAAATCGATTACTCACCAGCGTACGTACCCCTACCAACTTACCTGCCTGCCCAATATATCGCCTATGACCATTGGTAGTGGCTAATAGCCACTGGCTGTTACTAAGGGCAGTGAAGAATGAAAAGCGTGACGGACTATGGCTCACGGCGCACATCATGAAATTTTCTTAAGCTTCTTGGCTCACAACTTCGTTATTTGAGAACAGATTTGGCTCAAATTTTGTGAGCAGGTGTCTCCTGGGCCCTCTCACCTACATCCTTTAGAAAATCACAAGAAGTTTTGTTCTAAAGGTTTCCTGAACTACTTCATAAAAATCTAAGTGATCACAAGGCTCAGGCAAAACCAAACCTCTCCAGCCGCTTCGCGGCTGGAGCGATTAAAAGAGTAGTAGACGATTTCCCTTTTTTTCTCATGTACGTGCGCATCCATACACAATGTGTATTACACACGTAGTGAGTTTCATAAATGCTTGTGGAACAGTCTCTTCTACTGTAGAAGATGGGATTTTTTCATTGTAACGGTTGTCGTCAGCATGGAAAGTGATCATTGTATACATTCTTCTATCATGCTACAGAATCTCAAATTTTAGATCTTCATTTTCGTTATTTTCTAGTGTTTCAAAACAGTGATAAAACACCCCAGCAGATTCATATTCGGGTAGGTTATCTGGAGTGCTTGAATAATTTTTGATATATTACGATCGGTTACGGTGGCTGTACGGTACCGTGTACGGTGTTCGATCGGTCTCAAATCTTCTGTGTACTGTAGAGATACTCCAGCAGAGTCATGTCATACCCACCACAGTACTTCTTCTTCTTCTTCATCAGCGTTTTTCCCGCATTGTAGCAGGGTCCGCTTTTCTCGAACGTTGCCGCCATTTGACCTTGTCATTCGCGTTGTCAGGATGTAGGCCTGCAATTTTCACATCGTTGTGCAAGACATCCAGCCATCTCTGCTTAGGTCGTCCTCTTGGTCGCTGGCCCGTCACTTGGAGCTGCATAGCCGCTTTCGCTATCGAGTGTTCTCCAGCTCGCAGAACGTGCCCATACCATCTTAGGCGATTTTCGCGAAGTTTGTCCGAAATGGGCGCGACACCAAACCTTTCACGCACATCTTGATTCCGAACTCGGTCCAATCGAGTCAATCCACCACTCCAACTGAGCATCTTCGTTTCCATCACGCCGAGCCGTCGTTCTGCTCCCTTGGTCATTGGATAACACTCTGTGCCATACAGTGCGACGGGCCTCACAACCGAACGATAAATCTTTGACTTGAGCCTGTCGCAAACCTTTTTATCACAGAGCACTCCACTCACGGTACGCCACTTAAACCAAGCAGCATTGATGCGTGCGTCGACTTCAGCCATCAGCGTCCCATCATCGCAAAGCGTTGACCCAAGATATCGAAACGTATGCGCTTTTGGCAAGACTGTGTTGTCGACTTGGATGGAATCGTCACAACTCGCATTTGTCATGTATTCGGTTTTCTTTTTATTGAGTCGTAAGCCGAATGCTGCCAGTCTGTCGTGCCAAGCTCGAACTTGTGCTTGGAGATTCCCTTTGCTGTCTGAGGCGAGCATCACGTCGTCAGCATACAACAGTGTTCAAGGTGCTGAACTCTGCAAATCTCGTGTGATGACACCCATGACGATGATGAAGAGCAGAGGAAGACACCACAGTACTCTCTGTAAAAATCGAAATTCCCATCACTCATGACGCCTGAGGCGCGCGCCGCTCTGGCTGTCTCTAACCACTGTTCCGCGCCCGCACGCAGAAGAAGCTGCCTATACTTATAGAGAACCGCTCCAATATCCACAAGCAGACCATAGATTGGTGTTGGGCACCTGAAGTTTATTTTCTAACCAAATTCGAAACAATGTTTTAGTACAACCAAAAAGTTGCCTTATGGTAATTTTCTCAAAGCTGTGGAAACGGCCATGACTTCATTCACTGTGAACGTAAGCAGTTTTGGAGGGCACGTTCGGATTCTCGGGCGAAAAGTGGTTCTACAAATGTGCATTCCATTCGGGAAGCCATAGCCACTGATAAGACTTTCCTTAGTAGCTCCAGACTAAAGCCTGCGCCAACATTTTAGAATCGTCTACGACCTTGTTCCTTTTGTTTCGCAGTCAACAAATTTACCATTAAGTTTTCCTTTTCGTTTTTTTACTTGTGCATTAAAAACGTTTTCCGCGACTCTGTTAATTCACGAACACTTATCCTCTGCTGTTGCGACACGTTGTTCCCGGCGCACTAGTAAATAAATGGAAAAGAAAAGGAAATTATAGCGTCTACAGACTAAAGTTTTCTGACGGGAGAAATAGACACAATTATGCTCTTTTTGAAGTTGGTTATGGCGCAATTCGGCGCGTGTACTGTTCTGTTTTTCACACGAACGAAATTTGCGAAAAAGTTTTCGAAGATTTTTCGAATTTTTTTCGTTCGTTTTCATTGGTACAAAAATTTCTCGCACGAATTTTTTTTGCAAATTTCGTTCGTTCGATTCTTTTTTCAAGCGAAGTTTTCCAATTTTCGTTTCTTCGATTTTTCGATTTTTTTTTCGAAAATTCGTTAGATTTTAAAGGCGTTTCTCAAACTTTATTTCATTATTCCCCGGACCGAGCTGTCGTGGGCGCGTCCGAACAAATCGTCTGATCGAATAAGCTGAAAACTTTATTTGTCCGATATACTCTACTGACCGCTCACTCGTGATGATCGATGGTGCGGCATGCGAGCGGGCTGTGGACGGAGGCAATTATGGTTTGTATCCTATTTCCAGGAAGCCGCGATGCAGCTATTATCTTGCTATCTTAGGAGCGGAGAGGTTGTTTCCCCCATTTATACAATAAGGTTTTCTCAAAATCAACCGCTTGACTTTTACGATGAAGCTATAATTGCAGCGTCGCGGCTTCACCCCATTCGTAGATTGCCGATATGCCCACTCTCCCCCCCCCCTCTCCATAGAGTTCACTCCAAAGCTCGCATCGCGCGAACAGAGCAAAGTCGCATTCCGGAATAGGCTATACGTTGCTCTCTTCTTTTCTGCTTCTTTGTGAGGTGATGTGGGTTTAAATCTGAACCCGGCACATGGGAGGGACACAAAGAGAAATGTGACGGGTTTAAGGAGAGAGCAGCATATCCGTTCGCAGGTCTACCGGAGTTTGGCTTCGAATAGTTGTTTTCTTTAATTATTTCAAGCATAGCGCGGCGGATGTTCAGGTTCCGCCTCCCTCAAAAGCATTCCGCTCCCATTTCTCATCGTCTGTATACCGGAAACATCACAACAATGATAAATTTCGTTCCCTCTCCTTTGTACAAACGTTTGAGCTTCATAGTAATACTATGGGGCGTTTCAAAGGCGGTGCTCACATTGGAAAAGATTTAATTTAATTCAATTCAATTCAATAGTTTTATTTTGTAATAAAGAAACATACGGACTGTATGTGAAGATGGTTAAATATGATAACCTGCGTACGCAGGTAAACAGAACAAAAAGCAAATAAAACACTCGTACGTTATAGCACCCTGTGTTTAAAGCTTCAGCAGAAGAGCGGCCATCTGACCCATGCAATGCCCTTAGATTAAAGTGGGACAGCCTGCTTTCAAAAACAGAAAAGTTTCCGACCTCGACGACTTCCGATGGTAATTTATTCCAAATTTGGATGACCCTGAACGCAACGAATGCAGCACGTCAGATTCCGATGTAAATTTACGTTCGAGCTGAAATGCTTGTTGGCGAGAACGAGCAGAGCGGCGGGTGAACGTGAAAACGCTCTCAAACGGAATGTCGCTAACAAGGGAAGTGTTTAGAGTGGTAAACGCATCTGCGAAAACGACCAGTATCGATGGGACTCTTCTGGCTCAATAGTAAAAATGCGCAGTATCCCGCCCCGAGCTGCAGGTTCGAACAAGTTATGAGCAATTTTCAAGCCTCGCGAGAAGGCAAATCAGGCATTTTTTTTGGAGTTTCAAAAATTCTCGGATTTAGCCAGAAACTCGTATGTAAAGGGTAATCTAGGGTGGTGAACACGAATCTGGAGTCGATTCGTCAATTTCCTGAGGAGTTCACTGTAGGTTACGGTAGGTAACACGTCATTTAGAGAGCAAACCCACCTTAGCATTTTAAAAATCGACAAACGGACGTTAAATTCGTATTCTCCACTCCGAATAACCCCCGCACACAAATTTTGAGTAAAATCTGAGATTTTGACCAAACTACCGTAAACCCACGGTAATCTACCGTAATCTGCAAAAAAAAATCGATAAACGGACTCCATATTCGTGTTTAGCACTCCAAGTGACCCTCAGAGAATGATTTTGAGACATCTATCGTAGCACTCCGAAAATCTCGAAAGTGGCGTTTTTCCCTCGAAATTTCCCCTGTTGGGAAGCTTCGAACGAAATTAGCCGAAAACTGGAAAATCGACCAATGAACCACAGATCCGTGATTAGCGCCCCAAAAAACCCTCCTGGGAGAAGTTCGAGACCAAATCTATAACATTTTTCTCAAACGCTTCCAGAGCCCTCTGATCGCTATAAATATTCGCCCAATCGAAAATCCGTACAAGTCCAAAACGCTTTCAGTCTGCACAAAGTATGGAAAATGCGCCTTCACCCAAATGTTACTCAGGGGTGTGGTTTTGGGCGCTGGACACATTTGTGAGGTCCGTTTCCAGATTTTCCGAAGACTAATGTCATTTTTGGAGGGTACAAAAAGCACAAAAAACGACCTTTCTAGGCTTGTAACTTCTTGGAACCTGCAGCTCGGGGCTGGATACTGCGCAGTTTTACTATTGAGATGCTAGAGATACTAACGATACTAGTCGTTTTAGCAGATGCGTTTACCACTCTAAATACTTCCCTTGTAAGACCTTTCACGGTTTTGTAACATAAATGCAAATCAAACTCAGTTCTCCGATATCGTAGGGTTTCAATCCCCAACATTTCAAGCCTAGTCATGTAGTCTGGCACTTCTCGCATAGGAAATATTAGGTCTAGAAGTTAATTTCCGCGTTTTTGTTGTTATTGATATTTTGTAAAAAATAAAATTATTTTTATATAACGAATTTTATGTTATAATGCTCACTGTATTATCAGCTTTCTATTGATATATAACTTGCTTCACGTACCTTATAAAAAAGTATTATTTTAGTTTCAGAATATGTCAACTTTTGTGCCGGAAAAACGCCATTTGCAGGGAAGCTCTCCTTTTCCTTTTTCATCTCAAGAAGAAAGCCACTGACGCGCACCAAATGCTTGCCCAAGCTTACGGGGATGCTGCTCCATCCATAAGAACCTGCCAAGAATGGTTTCAGCGTTTCAAATCGGGTGATTTTGACGTTAAGGACAAAGATCGACCAGGACAGCCAAAAAAGTTCGAAGACGAAAGAACTTTAGGCTTTGTTGGATCAAAGATTCGGCTCAAACGCAAGAACAGCTCGCGGCATCTCTCGGCGTCACCAAAAGCAATTTCTATTCGATTGAAGGCAATGGGAAGATTCAAAAGGAAGGAAAATGGATCCCCTATGAGCTCTCAGAACGCAACAAGAGCAGAGAAAAACAACTTCACAAATCTTGTTGGACCGATTCCAAAGAAAGTCTTTTTACACCGCATCATAACTGGCGATGAAAAGTGGGTGTACTACGACAATCCGAAGCGAAGAAAATCGTGGGTTAGTCCTGGTGAAACAACAACTTCGACCGCAAAACCAAACATCCACGGGAAGAAAGGTCTTACTGTGCATATGGTGGGATCAACGCGGTATACTGTACTATGAACTTCTTCAACCTGGCGAAACAGTTACTGCGAATCGCTATCAACATCAACTAGCGCAATTGCGGCATGAAATCGAAGCAAAAGAGACCAGAATGGGCGAGTCGACACGAAAAAGTCATATTGCTTCATGATAACGCTCGACCTCATGTTGCTCGAACGGTAAAGGATACGCTAAAAAGAGTTCAAATGGGAAGTCTTACCGCACCCGCCGTACTCTCGGACATCGCCCGTCGGATTATCACCTTTTTCCGGTCAATGGCGCATGGTCTAGCGGAGCAGCGCTTTCAAGATCGTCAAGATGTCAAAAAATGGCTCGATGAATGGGTGGAGGCCAAACCAGAAAAAATTTTATTATGATGGAATCCATAAGTTACCCAAACTCTGGGAAATGGTTGTTATTAATGACGGAAATTATTTTGAATAAAAATTTTGTTTAAGAATGTCCAGTTTTCAATAGTGTAAAGCGTAAAAAAACGCGGAAATTAACTTCTAGACCTAATACTTTAACACGAACGCATCTCGAGTACCGCCTTTGCACGTTTTCCACGATTTCATCATCCCTAACACGTTGACGACGAGCCATTTTTTCATGACTGTCTCGAGAGACGACCCTTTTTTTGTGTTACGCCCCAATTTTACTCCGGTGAAATTTCGTTAGTTTCTGAATGAATGGTAAACACATCTCTCGAAGTGCAATAAACAAGGAACTAGATCTTGAACCTTCTAGCACTGATCGAATATCTCGAAGTCCTGACCACTCGAAATAAATTGCAGTCCATGCTAAACAAATAAGAGATAAAAATCCCTTTTTTTGTGACTAAAATTATCAACAAAAGAGTTTCGGATATCGATATCGAGCCGCTCAACCAAAAAATTCTCGACGAAAAGACAAAAAAAAGATTTTTTTCGAGATTTCTGCACCCCTCCCTGCTAGCGGTGATAATATTAGCGTCGTATATTATAGTTTGAAAGAATTCAGGGAGCGGACTACATCTTCCACTCTTTCAAGTACTGGACGTTATGGACGGGAATCAACTTCGAGATACGTGGCTACAACGAGAACCTCGAGAGAATTCGTGGATCGGCTGTGGTCATCTGTAACCATCAGGTATCTATCTCACCTACTTTGCGAAGTTCAGCCCTGAACTGAGTTCATTCAGAGCGTCATAGATGTGGCTGCAATGACCCGAGTCTGGCCATCTCGGGGAACTGCCATGATGAAGTCGTCCTTGAAGTACATTCCCTTCTTCAACCTCACCAGCATGTTCGTAAGTTTGCACTGGTCTAATGCCCATAAGGCACAGCTAGTTAAAGGCAGCGTTCACGATGATCATCCTCGTTGACTTTCCACAGTGAAGTGATAGGCGAGAAGGATCCTAGGCTACCAATGTCGAAAGAACGCTTGAAAACGAGCCAGGAGCTGCAAAATGATGGCTGCAAACAAGCGTTTTGGTGCCCCAGACACGCCCCGTGCCCCAGCCCCTTGAAAGGAACAAGTGAAGACTCAGATTATAGGAATGATCAAGTGAAGGAAGTGCTGATAAGTGAGCTGTTTGCTTCATTGCACTGATAGGTACATATCATCCTTCTAGCGGACAATTCCTCCACGCTCAAAAATCAACGTAAACAAGAAAGGGCCTATTTTTGCACAAAAACGCGTCTTTCGTGTCCTTTTTAAGCATCCCTTGCTATATAGGGCACCAGACCTTTCGTAAACCGTGGAGATATCGGAAGTGAAATTTATCGTGAACACTGCCTTTAACTACTGATTTTCCTTCGTTCAGGTTGCAAACTAGCTATTGAAAATTCTTACGAATAAAGTTGTTTGACGAAGTCACGCCTGTAAACCCTTATAGGCAGAGGTCACGATGAATAAGGATTATCGAAAGAACTACAAAAATCAGCTAAGATCAAAAACAGCTGAAAAACCATGAAGGTAGCGCGGTGGAAAACGGGGGCTAGAATTAAAGTTTCTAGGGCCCAAAGGAGCCAGTTCGTGCACACGTACACAGCGCCGACCAAAAAGATCGCAGTCTCATGCCGAGCAGTCAAAAATTATCGACATTCGGAGGAAGAAATAAATAATGTTTTTGACTAGATGTGTACATAAATTCGAAGGTTCATTGATTGAAATTCAATTTCAAGCCAGCTGATGTTCTTGATATAAGAGGTCATCGATACCGATGATGTGGAGTGGGCTCGTCCGCCATCAAAAGACAGAGAAGTTCAGCCTTTAAATTTGGCCCAAACAGTATTTTTTCGCGATTTTTATTTATAGGTCCTACTACTCGAGACCCAGAAAAGTGTTTAGAGAGAAAAAGACTACAAGCATATTTGATCGCGACCACTGCCTTTAAAGCCTAGTTTTGACTGCATCGCTGCTGTTTTTCATCGCAGCGATTTTGCACCCGCTGCTGCAGCGATGTAGCAGCGGCAGCGATTCTGTTCATAGTGCATAGGCCCACGGATGATAGAAGAAATTCAATCAATCAGTGAAATTAATGGCTGGTATTCATCAATAACGCGTTTCGACTCGAAAACACTGATCTTGTCATGTGGAAGGAAAACGTTCATTAGACGAAACGTGTCATTCGCGAGCAATTGCTCCATCGCTGCCATTTTGGCTGCGATGGAGCGATAGTCAACGACCATTGAGAAATCGTTCTTCAAGCAGCGATGCAGTAAAACATAGGACTTCGTCGCCGCGACCCAGCGATGTAGGACGTATGCCACGAAGCGATCACGATTGGAGCGGCTTTCCATTACGCGCGATGAAAAGGAACAGTTGTCCCTCGCATGGCCGCAGCGACCACCTGCAGTCAAAACTAGGCTTCAGGCGGTGACAGGACCATAACAGCTGTTGCTCGTAAGTGTGCGAAGTCGTGACGATTTCAAATCTTCAATCGTCTTGCTTCCGTCTTTTGTACCGGACGATTGGACTTTTTGTACAGGCACGACTCGCTCAGACACCATTCTTTTTGTGATCAATATTGGTGCCTCTGTTGGAGTCGAATGAAGGAAAACCTGAGCGTGAAAAATTTACCGTTTGAGGTGGGAATAGCTTAAAGTTAAGTGCTTCATCGTAAAATGAGTAGACTTAACTAGCAATATACCATATCTGTCCTCAATTTCGGAACGGGACGCTTTCCACACGAGAATTATAATAATTTCTCTACGTATCATAGAATTAAAGTACGCACATGCCTAAATCTGATCGGCGACGTTGCGGAAACCGCAATGTAATAGTTATGAGCTCCTCAAGCAAGATATATAATCAGCATCTAAGTTCTACTAGGTTGTAGAATATATGTCACCTCTTTAAGGCAAATGCAATTTTCGTGAATCGATTCAACCGAGGGGAAGGATCAGAAGCTGTGTATCGATGTGTAGAACAACTCAAGAAGTACAACTTGAAGGTAGGCTAGCAAATGCAGGTCGTTTCCACCTTCGCCTGGAATACCTAATGGCCTTGCAAATATATTGTTATACCAGTTGCTGTGGTGAAATCATTCAGTCAACCAATTTCTGTGAGGTGCAATACCCGCGCTAGGTTTTGTAAAAACGGGGAGCATCTTGCAAACTTGGCAAAAAAAAACGTCCGATGCATGTATGTAACTTCTTTGAATGAAGACTTTTTTGGATGCTGAAGACGCTATCACATTCACAGATTAAATTTCTACCTAATTATGTGACTTGTTGGCCGAAGTTCCCTAAAATCGCTTTGTTTTTGAAGGAGATAGTTTTTGCGATCGTTTTTCAAAAACGTCGCGCGCGGTGAAGGGCGGCGAAACGTTGAGCAGTATTTATACAAGTAATTAAGGAGCACTCTGTATTCTCTCTTCATAAATCAGGTGCAGGTGAGAGCATCTCAAGGTTTGTGTGAGTTGAATTTTCGAAATCCTTTAATAAATACGCTTAAGAACTTCCTGAAAAGTCCGAGTTTTGTTGCGAAAGCCCCGGACTCCTAAATGAAAGTTTTCAAGAAGTCAACCTAAACAGACCTTGAGATTCTCTTACCTGCAACTAATTTATGAAGAAGACATACAGATTTCTTCTCCATTACTTGTACAAATACTACTCAAAGTTTCGCCGCACTCCACCGCGCGCGACGTTTTTGAAAAACGATTGCAAAAACTATTTCCTTCAAAAACAAAGCGATTTTAAGGAACTTCGTCACACAAGTCACTTAATAAGGTAGCAATTTAATCTGTGAATATGATAGCATTTTCAAAATTCAAAAAAGTCTTCATTCATAAAAGTTACATGCATCGGACGTTTTTTTGCCAAGTTTGCCAGATGCTCCCCGTTTTTACAAAACTTAGCGCGGGTATTGTAATTGCTGTCGCCTCAGGTCGATTCTTTTCCTGATTAGATTTAGAACAGGATGTGGACCGATTAGTGTTTATTTATTTATTTATTGATGCACTCAGAGGTGAGCATAACAGGCGTCTCGAAATCAGAACAAATCAATCCGGTCATGAAAAATGAAAAGAACAAACCAAAAATAAATAAAAAATACGTGAATCACTTAAAAAAAGAACAACAAAAGTAATTGAAAATCAAACATCAAACACGACTCGTGCAATGGCCAGAGACGGAAACACAACTTGCTTCGCACAGAAAACAGTCAACAAGCTATGTACATGATACATCGCTAGTGTATTGTCTGCAACGAACTTGCGAATGTATTTACATTGCACACGTTTTTGACGCGTATTTCTCGAAATCGCTTTTAACACAGGGTGGATAGCGCTAGGGAAACACTAGTCCTCACGAGCTCCAGAGCATAAATGCGGAATCTGAAACAGGATTTTTGGATGTTAGGTATTCCCTACCCCTAAAAATCGTGCTCCAGACCCACCCATTATAGAAATTGAAACGGAAAACAAAATGGTCTGTGACATTGGCTTCAGATCCAGCAGGCTGCAAGTCAGTTGAGACAAAATCTAGGGCACGATCATAACGCCTTAGTACATGTGCTATGAGAAGTGGAGCCAATGTTTATTAAAAAACTCGCAGGGTCGAACTGGGAACAGACCATAAGTAGCTTTCAGAGAAGTCGTTCGGAATTACTGTCAGGTCCACACGGTGTAGGTTGCAGATACTCTTCCTGAACACAAGACAATCCTACGCATCTGGAATAATCGAGGTCGCAAACAAATCTACTCTCTTCAATCTGTTTTTGAAAACTGATATGTTTCCAGCTTCAATGACCTCTTGTGGTAGCCTCTCGAGCCACCTCGCTCCCCTGAAGAGCAGCGAGTTAACTATTATGGGCCTATTTATTCTCTTGACTCCGTGACACTGCAGAAACAGTGTTGAAACCCGTCCCCTAGATGGAGGGAAGCACCAATATTTACTAGCCTTCAGTTTCAAATCACCCTTAAAGGCACAGTACACCCTCAGGCATGAATTTTAAGATTTTTATTAGATTGTATAGTAGACCCTTATTACATAACACGTGCCAAATGCGAGGTCTCAATTCCTCCAAATAAATGAGATATAAGCTACCACCACAGGCCCGACCTCCCTCGCTCACCACCACAGGCCCGGCCCTCTACCAGATTTACGAACTTGATAGCGGCTAAATGGATGGGTGGATTCTCAACATATCGTCGTTCTTCAGTCCGTTTCCGGCCTATCTCCTCATCCTGCTTTTCTCTCGTGCAGCGATTGGGAATGAAGAGTAATACAGGCCTGAGACAACTCGTCCACGAAAATTTCGCCCTCAAAATGCAGGCATTTTAATGGAGCCGTATATCCGTAAGTAGGGGGGTCCTGGACGATTCCAGAGATACCATTGTGATCACAGAGTGGCTGTCTCCAAGATAAGCATGAAATCTGAGGAATGATTTTTTGGGGCACAGGACACCCGAGAATTTAAATTTGAGGTTCTATCCTTGTCTTGGAGAGGGTCAAACTCTGATCACAATGGTATCTCTGAAATCGTCCAAGACCCTCTTT
Organism: Aplectana chamaeleonis; assembly: GCA_029168955.1. NCBI lineage: Eukaryota > Metazoa > Nematoda > Chromadorea > Rhabditida > Cosmocercidae > Aplectana > Aplectana chamaeleonis. The sequence continues at coordinate 945,213 of JAPDOI010000223.1, read as the reverse complement.
GAACAGAGCTATGGCTCTTCAAAAATAACTAGATTCTGAGGGTGAAAAATTGGTGGACGAGTTGTCTCAGGCCTATATTTCTCTCCATTCGCAATCGTTGCGTGAGAGAAAGCCAGGATAAGGAGATAGTCCGGTAATGGACTGAAGAACGACCACTTGTTGGAATTCATCCATCCATCGAGCCGCTATTGAGTTCGAAAATCTGTTAGGGGGTCGGGCCTGTGGTGGTGAGCGAAGGGGGTCGGGCCTGTGGTGGTCGCGTATATCTCGCTTATTTGGAGGAAAAGAGATCTGGGATTTGGCACGTGTTATACAAGGAAGTCTTCTACAAAATTACATGAAAATCTCAAAATTCATATCTGGGGGTGTACTGTGCCTTTAAAGGCACAGGACCCCCAAAAAATTAGTTTTCAGATTTCATGCTTATCTTTGAGAGAGTCACACGCTGATCACAGTCATATCTCTGAAATCGTCTAGGACTTTCTATGAACAGAGTTATGGCTCTTCAAAAATAACTAGATTTTGAGGGTGAAAAATTGGTGGACGAGTTGTCTCAGGCCTGTATTTCTCTTCATTCGCAATTGTTGCGCGAGAGCGAGCCAGGATAAGAAGACAGTCCGGCAATGGACAGAAGAACGACGACTTGTTGGAATTCATCCACCCATCTAGCCGCTATCGAGTTCGGGAATCTGGTAGGGGTGTAGCCCGTGGTGGTGAGCAAAGGAGGTCGGGCCTGTGGTGGTCGTTTATATCTCGCTTATTTGGAGGAATTGAGGTCTCGCATTTGGCACGTGTTATACAGAGGGGTCTTCTACACGTTTACATGAAAATCTCAAAATTCATATCTGAGGGTGTACTGTGCCTTTAAAGGCAGCGTTCACGATGATCATCCTCGTTGGCTTTCCACAGTGAAATGATAGGCGAGAAGGATCCTAGGCTCCCAGTGTCGAAAGAACGGTAGAAAACGAGCCAGGAGCGGCAAAATAACGGCTGCGAACAAGCGTTTTAGTGCCCCAGACACGCCCCGTGCCCCAGATCCGCCCCTTGAAAGGAACAAATGAAGATTCAGATTATAGGAGTGATCAAGTGAAGGAAGTGCTGATAAGTGAGCTGATCGCTTCATTGCACTGATAGGTATCATCTTTCTAGCGGTCAATTCCTCCAAGCTCAGAAATCAACGTAAACAAGAGAAGGCCTGATTTGGCTCAGAAACGCGTCTTTCGTGTCCTTTTTAAGCATGCCTTGCTATATAGGGCACCAGAGCTTCCGTAAGCCGTGGAGATATAGGAAGTGAAATTTATCGTGAACACTGCCTTTAAGCAACTTGAAACAGAATACAAGATCATTGAAAACTCTGCGATGGTGAAGACTCCGTAATCTATGGTAAATAGATCAAGGCGCTGCTGATAACTGCAAAAATTTTGAGCTGTGTTGGAATGAGCAGAGCATCTTGAGAGCAAGATCTTCAGAAATGTTTTTGCACCTTTTCAATTTTTCCCTGAAGTTTTTTTTTGAACTCGGACTCCAAATTTGAGAACCCTAATGAAGAATCGGCAAAACATATGCTCTGTAAAGACGTAAAAACAGCGACGGGTCACTGCATTTTATGTTTCTACAAATGGTGAGCAATGTTGGAAACGCCTTAGAAATCATTTTCCTTACATGTGCCTCGAAGTCAAGTTTAGTGTCAAACTTTTGGCCCCAAGGTCACGAACTTCTTCGGAGTTGTGCAGAACAAGTTCACCAAAGTTATAATCCAATTGTTGATGCTTGCCCATACGGAAAACGCAGATTTTAGACAGATTAACAGGCAACTGCCAACACGAAGCCTATTGCATAATGTTTGAAATAGCCGTCGATAACGCTTCATGAACTTCTAATGATTATCAGCGTTATAAAAGTCATAAATTTTGATGTGATCCGCATTGATATCGATGCGCGTTTTCAGTTTTGCTGGTAAATCGAAAGTGTAGGCAAGAAACAGAAGCGGCGAAAGAACTCCACCCTGTGGCACTCCAATGGGGCAGTGCTATCGGATTGACAAAAAAAATATCAATGGGCTGTTGTCTCGGACATCGGAAGCTTACTGGCATCCGGAGCTATTCGTACATAAATTCACCCACGCCGAGGACCCGCCCAATCGCTGGCGGCTCAGCGAGCCGGCGACGGCCGCGTCGCGTGTCTCGCCTCGTTTATTTTTGGTTACTTCGCATTATTTCTCGGCTATTTCTTAGCTATTTCGTGGGAAGCTGAGAATGAACTTAGAAATAGTCCACCAGGAGCCGCTGCGGAGTGTGGTGGGCTATTTTTCGGTCAAAACTTTCAAAGTACAACGCGCCCGGTCGCGTCGCAGTACGCATCGAGTTGTTCTCAGGCCTATGGTGCACTTCTGTAGCAGGCGCTTCGCTGCCTTTAGCGACAGGTCTGCTACAGTGCGGTGAAAAACTATGGAGCTAGTCTATTTTTCGCATCTAGGTGACCAAGCCCTGATTTTTACGATGCGGTAGCATGACCAATGAATTCAGGGACTGGAAACTGTAAAAGGCAGGTCTCAGAAAATTTTGTTCATCCAATGAAAAGTTATGGATATTTTTTGAAAAACCGCCATTCTCAAGTGGTGCAAAACTATTGCAGCCACCCAACTTTTTTCTACTTTATAGTATTTCCTTGCTCCAACGTGTGAGTCAGTACGTCACATTGGAACACGGAGACATACAAAATCTTCCACTGAGTTCCATTTTGAAATTCTATACATTCAGTAGATCGCATTTTCGATGCTGATTCCGAATTTGGCTTCCGTTTTCCGATTGAACCACTTTGAAGCGAGTTATTCAAAAACGACGCCAAGCGGCGCGCTCCGGCGCTCTAGCGCGCCCAATGACCAAAAGATACGGGCGGTATTGTATTTTTTGCTGCGTGGAGTGATTCAGATGGGTTCGAAAATTTCTTCGCCGAGCAGGCCATGTAAACGGCCAACAAGAGGCATATACCTCAAAGTAGAAAATACTCTCCTAGGTCTGAAGTTCATACAAGCACATCAGTGGATCATCTAAAACTACTGTCACATATCACAAGAGAAGCTAAGGTAGTCGACCGCGAAAGTCTCTAAGGTGCAATGAGGTGCATGTTGCTCATGACGCATTACGTAGTCTGCGATCTGCAAACGTTATCCGAGGATGTTTCAATCTACCGAATCCCAAACCAACTGTTCTGAGAGCACTCCCACTCTGTAAACGCATCGTTCATGAAGCGATGAACCAGGGGAATGCCTGTTTCCAAACCACAAATTGGCTTTCTCCTCGTACTGGAGACTACAGGTACGACCGATCAGGGTTACAAAAGTCTGATTTCTGGAAGTGAAAGGAGCTGCTTCTGCATTTTGTAGTGATTTGATAGAGCGGAAGGGAATTCTGACATCCCCTACGGTTGAGCTCAGTACTGGCGGAATATGCGGTGATAAAAAGACTGTTCTCGAGGTACAGCCTTGATGGAGGGAATCGATGGTCTGGGATCGCTCTCAATTGTTTGGGACGGGTGGCGCTTGGCATCTGTTCGAGCTGGATGGGCAGCTAGGATTCTCAGAAGCTTTAGGAGGTAGCCTGTGTCCGCCTCCTGCTGCATACAGGTTCTTCCCCCAAGATGAAACGCGTCCAATCACACATCTCAGTTAACTTGCTCATGCTAAGAAGCACACAAGTCAACATTTCCTTTTGACAGAAAGTTCCTCTGGGCTAAATTTCACGGAGAAGCTGTAGGGAAATCTACTGCGAGTGGTTTACAAGGATGGTGCCACTTTTTTGGTCATTCTTTGAGTCGAACAGAGCGGTTTAAGATTCATGGATGTATAGTGGAGTCCACCAAGAGTGTCTCATTTACTTATCAATGAGAAGCAGTCGATTGGAGATCGATGAACATGCAACTCGTTGCAGCAAAACCGCTCTCGCTCAATCGGTATCGAGCGTGCTGGTATGGGATTAATGCAAATTGATCCCCAGCCGACCGCTTCTTATTGATAAGTAAATGAGACTCTCTTGGTGGACTCCACCATATATAGTTCAGTTCCGCAATCGCGTTCAGTCCTCATTATCACAAGCGTGAAAGCGAAGCGGTTGTTTTTGAAAAAATCAACTAGAATCATTCTCAAAACAACCGCTTCGCTTCTACGATTATGATAATGAGACTTTGCGGACTGAACGCGATTGCGGAACTAGATCATACTTGGTTCTACTCGGCAACAGAAAGCTTCGAACCCATCTTAATCACTCCACGCAGTGGCAGATATGTCTCCGTGTTCCATTGTGACGTATTCTCTCATAATTTAAAGCGAGGAAGTACAGGCTATGAAACGGCGAAATTCACCTGGTTCATACGCGTGCTGGTGCGGAGCGGAGATCAGAGACAGTGAGAGAGTGGAGGGCAGACGGAGGCTGAGGCGTCGCGCGCGCCGCTCGCGCCTCGAATGATGTGAATTACGACGTTTCATAGAGGGTACCATAAAGGAGAAGAAAGTTGGGTGGCCCCAGAGTTTTGTACCAATTGAGAATGGCGTTTTTTCGAAAAAATATCAATATTTTTTATTGGATGAACTACATTTTCTAAGACTTGTCTTTTGCAGTTCCCGGTAGCCCCGAATTCATTGGTCACGCTCTCGCATCGCGAAAATCAGGGCTTGGTTACCTAGATGCAAAAATTAGAGTGGATCCATAGTTTTGCACAGCACTATATCCTCTGTTTCCGAGTGAAATTCATTTCCGTTCATCGCGTGCGTCGGCGCGCGTATGCTGCGTCTCCTTCTCCCCACACTTTCTCGCTGTCTCTACCCTCGCTTAGCGTAAGCGCGCGAGGGAACAGAGTAAATTTGACTCGGAACCAGAGGATATTATCCAAATTTCTTAACAGGCCAATAACAAACCTGTCGCTGTAGCCAGCAACGTGCCTGCAACGGAAGACACGTCCGCTCTGGGGCATCTCTAATAGGCTCTCCACTTCGCTGGGGCCCCTGTCAGAGTTGGTTGAACCGACGTATCCAGCCCGGTCGATACGCACAGACAGCATTGGAAATGGGATGCAAAAAAAAACACCCGCCGACACCTCCAAACACCCACCAGCGTGTTATTAAACACCCGATCGATACGTATGATCAAAATGATGGGGCGAGGTTGAGAAAATCACCCGGTGTGGCCGACGTGGTTGATATCCATGCAATACGTGGATGACGGAGGTGAGAAAATCGCCGGTTGGGCGGGCCGATAGTGAAACTTTGCGTACCACTAGGAAGCTATAAACACAGCAACACAGCGGAGTTTCGGCCGCCGCGCGGCGGCCGAAACGTCGCGCGGCGGCCAAACCTTGTCCGCTTCCGACGCGCGTGCGGTCGCGCAGCGCGTGGTACGCAGTCGACGGTGAGAATTTGGCCGTTTTATGGCCTGTACGTATCGACCGAGCTGGTGTCGGCGGGTGTTGGAGAGGATACACCGGGTGATTTTTGCATCCGTTTCCAATGCTTTCTATGTGTATGGACCGGGCTGGATACGTCGGCTCATCCAACTATGACCGGGGCCTCACCCCACCATTTCAATCATACGTATCGACCGGGTGGGTGTTGGGGGGGGGGGGTGTCAGTGGGTTACAGATGCAAATAGCACCAACTCTGACAGGGACCTTATTACCAGCGGTGAGCGGTCGCTTTTCGTCAGAGCATCTTTATCACCAGTTATATTTCGCCGAGGCCTAACACTCTGCTGCTGGAGATAATCGAAATCGAGAGCTCACTAGAAACTCCCCAGAGTTTACCTTAGGGCTCAGTCAGAGTCAGTCCACAAGATGCACTGTTTCATGCACAAAATTAGAAGAGAACGCATTTTCAGTTGTGGTTTGAGTACTTACCGAAGTTTTTGCTCATACTTAATTCAGTAAAAGTGATAAAGTGAAAGCTACCCAAGTTCTACAGAGGTTTGATTCAGATTTGGATTTTCCCTGAGGGCACGCGAAACCATGCTGATGGTATGCTTCCGTTTAGGAAGGGAGCGTTCAACATCGCGATTCGTGTAAGCTACTCTTATATTCTACATAACATCATATCCTATCAAAGTCGTCATCCAGGGTGGTTTCCCGATCGTTCCTATTGTTCTGTCTAACTACCGGCCATTCTACTCAAAATACGACAGATATTTCAAATCCGATGGGGAAGTGATCGCACAAGTTCTGCCTCCGATCAGCACAGAAGGGGTGAGAGACTACGAACGATCCCTTCACCTAATAATGATTGGAATTGTTAGGAAAATGTACGAACTGTTACAGTTGACAGAGAAAGACGTGCCAGAACTTTCGGAGAAAATTCGGTCTATGATGCTCGATGTCTACCACAAAATAAGCAATGAAGCCTCGGAAAGAATGCGGAGGAAACGTCAACAATCCGCCGCAACTTCCTAATATATTCCTTTATACTGAACGCAGCTATCTATCCATCCCATCAGTTCAGATCTGATTTGATCAATAAGATCTGTCACTATTGCATAAAACCTCATTAGCTGTTCGATTTGTTCTATGAACACAACACTACCTCGGATCGATCCAAGTTAACAAGTATTCATTCGGCTCAATTATTCGACATCAACTCAAGAAAATATTGAGCCTCCAAAATTCAAAACTCAAAACTATTCGAACGCCAAAAAAAAATCATATTTTCGAATTATTCGGAAATTTGAAGTCACTCAAAACTCGATTAATTGAAAGAACTTAGCATTTATTAGATATTTCATTTATTATTTTTTTCAGATGGAGATAGTGCATCGAATTTCGGTGACATGTAAGGACTATTGGAACTGAAAATGTTATCGATTCTCGGATCGATAAGGTTGAGGTTAAAGGCAGCATACACGCTCTAAAATTGTATCCATTTCGTGACATAAATCGAAGGCTTGGAGCTGGCAGTATGGGAAACTAACGAAAAAAAAACGGCGAAAACTGGACGCAAATGCAGAATTAACGGGTTGTTTTTGTTATGGAACAAAAGTGGACGATTTACACCGCAGCATGCCCGCTCGGTTGAAATAGCGGAGCGAGCGATAAAGTGGTTGTGATAGCGACGCTAATAGACTTGACTCTAACGCTATAACGTTGAAAGCTTCAAAAAACTAGCCAGTGTGTCGCGGACTGCGACCAGTTCCTCGTGAGGAGCACCGTTGTGCCGGGCCTTGCGCTCTAGTCAGGCGGCATGGGTTGTGGCCGGCTACTAATCGGCGCCCTGCGTTGGCTCGTTGCCAGCCGCGCCTGGCGGCCCCGCCCCCCCCTCGCCTCTGCCCCCTCAGCAGTCGCCTCCGGCGCGGCGCATGCAGCGACCGCGCTCGGCCTCCGCTGGCATGAGTCATGCTCATCCAGCGCTGGCTTGAGCGCTGGAGCTCATGTACCGCCAGCCCTTGGGGCTCCTGTCTACCCTGGTGTGGACAGTTTCCCCCGCACCTGGTGCTCCTATTGCCACACCGCGGTGGCGAGCACCAGGGCCAGACCTTCTCGGGTTTAATACCCGTTTTATCCGCATAGTCTGGCAGCGAGGAAACTGGTCGCCTCCAGCAGCACCCGCTAGCCGCTGTTGAGGAATCCGGCCCAGCACCGCAGCTGGGCGTCAGGTACGAGACCACACTTAAGCCTTCTACTGAAGGAGGGCTGAGGGAAGGCAGAGCTACCGCACGAGGCGCCATATTCCCTTCGCTAGTATTCACCCGCTTGTATTCGCTATCTACCTGGAGAACCGGGACGCGCCCCCTATTTGGAAGGATCCCAGGTATCGAAAGATTTTAATTTTATTAGGATAAATCAGTATACCCTTTATTTTCTAGTGTTTTATTTTTATTTATTATTTGTGTTTGTGCACAGCGGTTCCCGCTTACCGCAGGCCGTGCCAGTTTGACCCCTGTTAATTATTCATGCCACCGCTGCCATGTAGGCTGGGTTAGGATGCGGAGGTTGCCAGGGGTGTATCCCGAGGCGACCCCTGCTTGGGTTAGGTCCGCTACTCTGGTCAGCCCACTAGGGCGGCTGGACGCGACGACCGTAGACGGAGGAGCTGCGTGTGGGACGCCTCACGCAGCGAATCCCGAGGTCAGACGTCACCGGGGACGTGAACACCGCCGATGCGGGGCTCGGTCGTGGCCATGGCCTGACCACCTTGGCTGAGCTCCAACTTGTCGATGGACGCGGCCCTAGTGCGCCCGCGACATGGTGCTACCGACCGTGCGAAACGAGCCCGTTTCTAAAAACATGCCTCTACCACCGCGCCCTCGGAAAGCCCAAGCGAACCTGGGGTTCGGGATAAGAGTCAGGCCATAGGGTAAGGGCTTAGCAACCCCCCTCCCCTAAAAACATCACTCCTCTGGTTGCGGCCCCAGTTATCGCCCCATAACGGGATGTTAAGCAGGGCGACGACACGGGTACGTCGAGCTGGCTGTGGCCGTGGCAGGGCCTGGGTCAGCAGGCGTACTAGAGGCCTCCCGCTAGTGTCCTCCCCCTGTGATGCCCGGAAGGTGCGGGATTTGTATTAGCGTAGTTGCGGATTAGGACCCTCGGATCTTTGGGCTAGCCTCCTGAATCGCTTGGGGTCGCCAGGGACTAGCCGATCGATCCTTACCTGGTGGGAGCCTTAGATCCGAGGTTCAGAGGCTTGGGGTCCTCTGAAGGCAAGTAGTGGTCGCGACGCGCTTGCAGTCCGTAGTGAGCCGTCTCCCGGTCTGGGTACGTCGAATTATGGTTCCAATCCTCATCTTGGGGTAAGCGACCTGGGACAACCAAAACTACGGGTACGCAATCTTATTCCCCAATCCCCCCTCAGGTAACTACATCCAACAGGCCCACTTTTCCCCTGTTTGCCATTTAAGGCACGTGCCGCGTAGTAAATGCGGGTAAAACCGCGTTTACAAACATAAACCCCGCGCTAGTTTCTCTTAAACCCTGGGTTAGGCACCTTTTTTCCCCTTAGTTTCTCTAAATTTTCAACATTTTCCCCATTTTTAGCCCTTAAAACCGCTTTTTGGGCTAAAAAAACCCCCTAATACCTCGCATACCAAGGGTTTCCCCTTAATCTCCGTTATCTTTTACCCCTTGGGGTAGTTTTTACCCATTTGGGTTACCCATTAGGTGACCCTTGGGTTAGCTAACCCCGACCCTTTCTTTCTCTTCTTTTCCTGCCCGCTACCCTCCTCCATCCTTTCTTTCTCTTTCTTTGGCCCTTAAACCCCCCTAAATTTATCCTAATATCCATAAAACCGCTAAAAAATCGCTTATATCCGCCCTCAAACGCAATTTTCGCTAGGTTTTTCGACCACCGAGAAACCATATATTCGTTCTGTATCATCGTTATCCGCGTGGTTGTTCGCTCGAGAGACCACCCATTCGCTTATTTTGTCACCATTTCGGAAATGGTTGCTCACCCGCTCGAGGGACCACTAGGAAATTCGTTCCTTATTCGCCTCTCATTCGCTCTATTTTCGCTTCATAATCGCATTTTTCGCTCGATTTCTCGTTCCTACGAGAAATCCCGGAAACTCGCTCCATTTTCGCTATTTTAGCCCCTATTTGCGTCATTTTCGCCCACTTTAATCGCATTTTTCTATTGGAAAAATTCGCATTTTATTCGCTGAAATTCGCTCTCTTAATCGCATATTTCCGCCCCTAATCGCCTTTTCCCCCTTTCCTGAGGTCCACCCATTCAGGTCCTGTAATTATTCCGTTAATTAGCACCTATTGTGCTAAATTCGCACCTGGTCCCTTATTTTCGCGAGGGACCAGCCATATTCGCTACTTTTTATTCGCAATTATTGGTTGGTCCCCCGATTCTTCGAGGGACTTTCCAATTTCCGCTCCCATTTGCCTCCATTCCATTGGCTCGATCAATATCACTGTAAGTTGTCGAGCCGGCCGATTGGCCGCCGTTCTCACGCGCGATCGATGACTTCAAAGCGCCGCCGACTTGCACTTTCGTGTTTACGTCGGCGGAAAAGGTCACCGTAGCCTATCGATCGCTCTTAATTTCGCTTACAAATCGCTACGCCCCCTCCATCGGCCAGCCAAGCCATTCGACACATCTGGTGTGTTTCGACGATGGACGCCAACGATATTCTGACGACTACTGGCTATTCTAAGGACGATGGAGAGGGATCCAACGATCTCTCGTTGGATCGCAGCGGCTCGCATGGAGCCATGCATTCGCCGTCTAAAGAGACGGGAATGCAGGGGATGTTGAGCAGCAGCCAACATCACCATCCACCGAGAGATGTTCCCATTCATCGGGAAGCCGATGTTGGGGACTTAGTCTCGGCTGTGACCGGTGAGGCTGATGCTTCGGCACCACCTGCCTCTCGTATTCAGAAGGACTTGAATGCAGCTTCAATTCACTGTTCAACTGCTCTGCAGTCGAACAACTCGCTTTCATCCGCAATCACCAACCACTTCGTGGCTGGCAATCTTCCACCTCCATTCGCGTCAGCTATCCAGCCGACACAAATCGCAGCATCGTTCCTCCCGACGACGAATATCGCAACATCGTTACCGCTAACGATGAAAAACGCACCGATAGCTTTCGAGGAATCGGATATTCGCAATTTTATTCCGCCTAATAATGGTCAACCGCTCGACTATTTCGCTCAGCAACCATCGCCACGTTGCATTCCTCCTGCACCGGCTCAGCAGGATGGATTTATTTGCTGCGACAGTCAACCGCATAACTATCGCAATGCTTTGCCATCGCAGGCAATCCATACTGCACCCGCACCGCAGTATGGTTATAGTTCCCTGTCGCCAATCGCTGCACCTACGTCGCAGCGACAGGCTGACTATAGAGCTATAGAACTTCCGGAAATACGCCTACCACGCGTAGAATCTCCTACCTTCGCCGGAGATATCGAACTTTTTCTAACATTCTGGGATGTCTTTGACACCGCAGTTCATTCAAACTGCACCTTAAATCCGGTTGTCAAATTTCATCACCTCAGAAGTTGTTTAAAGGGAGATGCTTTGTCGATGGTTACAGGATACGCCATCACAGCCGCTAACTATCAGCTGGCTGTGGAAGCTTTGTGTAGTACGTATTATCGTCCGCAAGTTATTCGCACGCAGTTGAGCTGCAAGCTCCAGAACATGGAGTCAGCCAACTCATCTGCACTTTGGCAACGCATTACGCTTGCTCATGTCCGTTCCGTTTGGATGCAACTCAAACGCTACGGCGATCATGATAACAATATCACTGTAATGCGTATTATTCGCCAGAAGTGTCCGCAGAAGACCATGGAACAAGTAGGATTTGCCGAAAACGCTTCGACAATTCCATGGCGAATTCCACAGTTGTTGGAAGGTATCGATCAGGCCATTCGCGCCTATGAAACCATATCCGACACTATGGAAACGCGACAATCTCGTCAGATTTTGTCAACTCGGACTCATCCGCATTCTTCTTCTAGGACACCGCCAGTCCAGAGAAGAAATTATCGCTCACCTTCCCGATTCCAATCGAGAAGTCCATCCGCTCGCGATAGGAGTACTCACGATCGCAATCGTAGCCAATCGCCACATCGTTCTCGCCGCTCTTCCTCTGTCTCCTCTTCTTCTCGCTGTAACCTATGCAAAGTGCAAGGCCACGAGTCGAGGAGTTGTCACAGAGTGACAGAACGGAGAGACCGATGGACAATCGCCAACGAAGATAGCCTCTGTAGGTTATGCTGCTCTGATGAGCACCACGCGTAGGGATGTGATTGCAACCCATGCACTCTCTGCGGGGTTCTGCATCATGTCACTCTGTGTCCGCAGCAGAGATGCGTAACCGAACCAGAGCACGATGATTCAGAAAACCAGAGTAGCGCCCGACGAGAGGATACAGATCCCTCGTCTCGAGCTCAGTTTTCGCGACGTCGCCTACAAGTTCGCCTAACTTCGCACAATTCCTCTTCAAGGGATTGGTTCGCAAAAGATGTGGAACGTTCGACCGTTCTCTTCACCTTTTTTCGACTTCGCACTGAAAAGCGCATTGAAAACCGTTTAAAACTAGTAATTTTAGTAGTTTCTGTCTATTTTGTAGTTTTTTCACCTTTTTCTAATCATCCCCCCTTTCAGTTACTCTTTCCTCGGTAAGTTTCCCCCATTCCGTGTCCAAATGCCCTTTTCAGATCGTGTCTCGATGGATTTCGACATCGCTACCGTATACAGCGGCCTATACCATCCTTCCACGCGGGACCAAGCCACGCCTACCCACGTGGCGACGATCGACACACTCGCTCACTTCGTCATGTCGATCCGCCGAAGGACGCCGCACGTAAGTTAATCGCTCTCTATTCCGCTTTTTTCTCATTCGTGTATAGTTTTTCAGTTCCTTTTTCGTTTAGTTCTTGTTTTCCGTGTTGTTAGCCGCTTTTTGTGTGTAGTCATCGTGTGTAGTTTTTGTTTTTGTAGTTTTTGTGTGTTTTTTGTTTTTCTTGTAGTTTTTTCGCTCTTTACTCGCTTTTTATCCGCCTTTCTACACGTGTATGTTTCTGCATTCCGGTTTTCATTCGTTTTTCTCGCGTGATCTACCGGTAAGTCTTTGTGTGTAATTTCTGTCTTTTGTCTATTTTGTTTTTCCTTCGAATTTGATCTGCACCCACACCACCTTTTTAACCCAATTTTAACACTCAACCAAATGGGCCGCAGACCAAACCGAAGGAATAGCAGCTCGGGCAAGGCTCAGACATCGCAGTCGGAGCAGTCGACGACCTTCGGGTCATCGAAAGCCCGTGATTCGACATCGCAGTCGAATCAGTCGACATAGCCGTCGACATCCGCACTGCCGACATCGCAATCGGCAGATTTCGTATCGACATCGCAGTCGAATTCACACGCACTACCGACATCGCAGTCGGCAGATATCGCATCGACATTGCAGTCGAATACCTCACCAGCGTTGGTCGATTCGGCCACTTCGCCGGCCCCGCCCCCAATGTTTGCTCAAAACCTAATCTCACAGGAGCAATCTGGGGACGAACACAACGAAGACCATTCCGAATCCGTGGAATTCCACCTCGTGATCGATTCGCCCTCTGATCGATCTCGAGACGAGCGACCACCCGCTCAAGATTCGGGAGAAACCGAACCAACCAACGCACAACATCCGCTTCAGTACAAGTCAAACGCCTTCTCGTACAGAGAGTTGGTGCGTGCCGGACTTGTGGACCCGAATGCTCCCGACGCTCGGTTCTGTGCCGACTACGACGAGCATGCGGTGTTCCACTATAGACCCAGCGGCTCGCCCCAACCTCGCACGAGAAATCAATCGCCACTAACCGCACAGGAGGACCATAGGCTCTTCGGTACCGAACCAGAGCTTATGGACACCTCTGATACGCATGCTGCACCGCCGCAGCCTGGGACAAGTGCATGTTCGCAGACCAACCGCTCGGTCCCCACGAACTTCCGTGAAGCTGTAGCAGCCGAAGCGCCTGCTCAGCATCACCAAGATGCACCTCTGGACCAGAGACCGAGATCGCTAGACGATCACGGCCAACCGCTCGAAATACGCTTCGATCCGCATACACAGTCGTGCGAACAGTACAAGGAACTACTGTGTAATATCGCACGTGCTATGCGCCGAGCTCATCGCGAGACTCGTGAGCGCATAGCTGACGAATACGCATACACCTTCGGGGATGGCGGTGTGACCCAACCGCACAGGGTCACACCCGATAATTGTCCAGTGTTGCCCCGCAACGCATCACCGCCGGACATTATGCCACTCCCGCCGGTTGCTCCAAATAGTTCGCAGATCACGAACCTGCATAACGTCGAAGAGCTGACCGCCATCCAGCTCTACAGGGTCATGTCGCACATAGTCAATTTTCCGCAAATTGACTATGATCATATGCCACCGCATGAGGATACCCCTGGGATGAACAGGGATGATCGCATGTCAATCATCAATATCCTCAATTCGCTCTCGCTTCTACACAATACGATCGACACCGACGTCGAACGTATTCGAGAACTCGCACATCACCTCGCCAACGCGGACCCGGGTGATCTGAGCTTCACGGTCACATCCGCGTGGGCGCAAGATCTGGAGCAGACTTCGGAAGCTATCCGAACACATCAACAGGTCTTGCAAGAGGAGATGATTCCGATATCGCTGTATAGCCCTCAACCTCTCGCCAGCTACCAAGCTGCGCTAGCACGTCAGCGCCTAACAGTGCGAAACGTACACGCCACGCTCAATCGAGCATCCGCAATAACGCCGTTCCTCACGCGTTATATTCGCGCACTACGAGTGCAAGAGATTCGCGTCATCACAGAGTTCAGGGGAGAACGCGAGTCCCGATTTTACGAAGAGATTGTGCCACAGCCGCAACTCGGTGAAATCGGAGACTCACGAGCCTCCTTCCTCTCTACTCTGAACGAATGGCGCAATACTCAATTCCGCAGGCCCACTCGCACAGAGCTCCAGAACTTCCTGGACGAGTTCTACCGTCAGCGAGTGGAGCCACAAATTCGCCGTCGTGAGCAGGAATCTACACGCTCACGACACAATACCGCCTCATCGCAGCCCGACCAGGACCGACCGAGCACATCGCGTGCCACTGAGAACCGCTCTCACACCGGTCCGTCGAGCTCGAATGAATCGCAAAGTTATTCGCGAGCGCCGATTCCATCGCAGGAATCGCGCGCTTCTTCGTCCCGAAGTCGCGAGGCTGGACATGCGTCCAATACGTCCGAAGCGTCGCGGAAACGCACGCCCGAGGACGTACCACGCTACTCCGGCCAACCGATTGCTGTTCGGGTACGCTCCAATCCACATCAAGAGAGCCGGGATGAACCATCGCGGAGCATCCCAGGCCCTAACCAACCGCCGTGTCTCTTCTGTTCTGAAAGAGGACACTATTCCGCTGAATGTCCGAACTACAACCGCCTGTCCATTCGCGCCAACCTCATCGCAGAGGGCGGCCTCTGCATTGTGTGCCTGAAAAGTCATGCACCACCGTGCAGACGGGTGGACGCGTGTCTGTCCTTCAGACGGAAAGGCCATCATCAGGCCCTGTGTCCGCAGAACAGATTCATCAATTCGGATATCGGTATGACCGCCGCTAGGTTCTTCGAGGACCTAGCAGACGCAAGCAACCGCACGAGGCAGCAGCAGCAACCGCAGCAGCTGCAGCAACCACACCTGCCTCCGATTCCGCCACCGAACCAGCCTGCGAGACAACGATCCCGACCGAGAAGCCGAGACTCTTCAGAAGAGCAAGGCCGACCCGAACGCAGAGGATCGTTCGCACGCAGAGGTTCGAGACGCAGTCGCAGAGGAGCTGACCGCCGCGGCCAGCACTAAACCCTGACGACATACGCCACCTTCCGCATAGAACACACCACTTCTCACTCGCCGAGAAGTGGTAACCATCGAGTGTTCTAATTCGCCGTATCGCTTGGATTTTGATCTACCGATACAGTCGCATAGTAGAAATACTAATTCGTTCTTCTCTTATACCTACCGCACGGCATTCGATTGACGGGAGATGCGATGGCGTGTGATGCGATGGTCAATCGAATGATGAGGAACCAGCCCTAGACGACGCGACAACGAACGGTAGACGACGCTTCATCGACCGACGACGACGACGATCTATGGACTGGTATTCTGAAGACGCGGTACGGTCAGAGAATGTACATATATATTTAACCTTTTGACATGTTAGTTTTTTTAGAAAATTTTTGTGCTTTTCCGGACACCCTTAAGGTGCTCGAGTTTAGTGTTTCTTGAGAGTAGTTTAGGGTAGGTAGTAGGATTTTTTTCCTTTCTTTCTTTTATTTTTGTTTTCTCTTTCGTATGTAGCCTCCATTTATTTTTTTATCCTGGTTATCCGTGGGGCTGTCGCTTGTTTTCCACCCCTTCCCGTTCGTCGGGCGTGTGCGACAGTCCCTGGTCACTCACGTTTATTTATGTATGCACATTTTTGTATGCACCGTTCGGTGCCGGCGTGCCTGCCGACGTAAGTGAGGGGATCCTTCCGTAGGTAGGGGTAGGTTTTTTCGCTGTAAGGGGTTAAGTTTCGGGTTCTCCAGGCGCCAAACCCCCTTTCACCCCCATTTTCAACTTAGGGCTTAATTCGGTTTCAACCTCCTCTCGCCTCCTATGAGGGCATCGTTTTTGCGTCACTTCCTTCTCCGTGGTCGGGAGTGTCGCGGATTGCGACTAGGTCCTCGTGAGGGGCGCCGTTGTGCCGGGCCTTGCGCTCTAGTCAGGCGGCATGGGTTGTGGCCGGCTACTAATCGGCGCCCTGCGTTGGCTCGTTGCCAGCCGCGCCTGGCGGCCCCGCCCCTCGCCTCTGCCCCCTCAGCAGTCTCCTCGGGCGCGGCGCATGCAGCGACCGCGCTCGGCCTCCGCTGGCATGAGTCATGCTCATCCAGCGCTGGCTTGAGCGCTGGAGCTCATGTACCGCCAGCCCTTGGGGCTCCTGTCTACCCTGGTGTGGACAGTTTCCCCCGCACCTGGTGCTCCTATTGCCACACCGCGGTGGCGAGCACCAGGGCCAGACCTTCTCGGGTTTAATACCCGTTTTATCCGCATAGTCTGGCAGCGAGGAAACTGGTCGCCTCCAGCAGCACCCGCTAGCCGCTGTTGAGGAATCCGGCCCAGCACCGCAGCTGGGCGTCAGGTACGAGACCACACTTAAGCCTTCTACTGAAGGAGGGCTGAGGGAAGGCAGAGCTACCGCACGAGGCGCCATATTCCCTTCGCTAGTATTCAGCCGCTTGTATTCGCTATCTACCTGGAGAACCGGGACGCGCCCCCTATTTGGAAGGATACCAGGTATCGAAAGATTTTAATTTTATTAGGATAAATCAGTATACCTTTTATTTTCTAGTGCTTTATTTTTATTTATTATTTGTGTTTGTGCACAGCGGTTCCCGCTTACCGCAGGCCGTGCCAGTTTGACCCCTGTTAATTATTCATGCCACCGCTGCCATGTAGGCTGGGTTAGGATGCGGAGGTTGCCAAGGGTGTATCCCGAGGCGACCCCTGCTTGGGTTAGGTCCGCTACTCTGGTCAGCCCACTAGGGCGGCTGGACGCGACGACCGTAGACGGAGGAGCTGCGTGTGGGACGCCTCACGCAGCGAATCCCGAGGTCAGACGTCACCGGGGACGTGAACACCGCCGATGCGGGGCTCGGTCGTGGCCATGGCCTGACCACCTTGGCTGAGCTCCAACTTGTCGATGGACGCGGCCCTAGTGCGCCCGCGACACAGTGACTGTATTCGAAAAATCAGTCTGGACGAGTTTGTCTTGGAGGTGGTGTCTGCGAAGCTCATGGGCGGAGTCTACGAAATTTTTCTACTCGTTGTGGCTCAGATTCGGGGGTTTTGTCTCGTTTTTGAGGCTTCCAATGGCGTAAGCGTTCTAATGGGAACCATGCGACCCCAATAACGTAGTTATCTGAACAACTTCTTCGAGCGTGTCTGCTGCCTCTAAGAAAGTGGATTCACTCCAATGACCCGAAGTTCAACAGAGGGGCGAGGATGCTCATGCTACTCCCAATCTACGTGGGCCTACAGCGCTGAAAACGCTTGGGTTGATGCATAATTATGGAACGTTTTTTATTTTTTATTTCTGTAGTAAAAATTTGCGTTTCGCTCACAATATTTATGTAAAAATAATCCTCAATGTATAGTTTAGAAAATGCGTCTCGAAAATCACTTACATATTCGCCATATTATGCTCTACCACTCAGAGAAAGGATGGACCACACTCGGACAGTCGGGGCTTAGTACGTCGGCACAATACCGTTAGTACGCCGGCACAAAGGAATCGGCAGCACCTGTGCTGTAGCTGCTGGTAACAGCAGGATATGCTGGCAACGACCAGGAGCTCCTGTTGCTTGTGCTGGCGTACTAACGCTTTGTTTATCGTAGCACGCGTGCTATTGCCAGCCACTCTCTCCTAGTGTCTACTGACACTCTTCCACTGATTTGTCTCATACGAATGAACATTGCAGCATCTTCTTGTACGAAGGCGGCAGGTATATAAGGCGGCCAGTCTCGCTGAGGGGGCAGTTGGCCGTTTCAGGCCAGTCCGATGAGGTGACCTTGGGTCACTGTTCGGAAGTTAATGTTTCGAAAGTTGAGGGGATCATCCCCATCGCCCATCGCGAGGGAAGCCTCCTGGTTGCGGACCGCGGCGAGGATGTTCCCCTTGCTGCTGGCCGTGACAAGAATTATATCCAACAGCGGTAAGGAGGGTGGCAGTCCAAATTGTGTCGATAATGAGCGTTAGTACGCCAGCATACGTTGGCAGGATATGCTGCCGCAACCAGCAGCTCTTGCACACAATGAGCGTTAGTATGCCAGGTTTGCCCTGGCGTACTAACGGTATTGTGCCGACGTACTAAGCCCCGACTGTCTGAGACAACCCAGTTATTTCGCGATCTCAACGAACATTTTGGCGAAGGAACAATTACTGATAGTGCAGTACGGAGGTGGTTTATTCTCTCCAAATCAGGTGACACTAGTTTGGAGGATAAAAAAGGAAGAGGTCGACCATCGAATTTTGATGATCAAGCACTTCTGACAGCCCTGGAAGAGGACGAAAGCCTGACAACACGAATGCTGGCTGAAGATCAATCAACGATCGTTTGACGCCTGGAGAAGCTTGGAAGGGTATGGAAATTGGCTGGATGGGTGCCCCACGAGCTCTCCGACAACAACAAAGCTGAACGCGTTCGAATTTTTACCGATTTACTGCAGCCAAACGAACAAACACAATTTTTGAAGAATCTTGTCACTGGGGATGAGTCAGGGATTCTCTTTAAAACGTTAAAAGAAATAAGATCTGCGTTTCGGCAGATAATCCCTCCCCCCATAAGGAATACGAGAAGACGTGTAAGAAGGGTATGTGGTGTGTGTGGTGGGACAGAAGCGGAATCATCTATTGGGAAATCATTTCGAATGGCATTTGTTATTGGTTTAACGACGCAGATGAGAGGCAACAATGGAGAATCCCTGGCAGGAATGGCAAGCGGCAATTCAACATCAACAGCGACGCCTACTCAAAAAAAATCAAAACAAGTTACTTGTAATATAAATGTAACTTACTTGAATGTCTCAAGTAGCTTACATTTATTTTACATGTAACATAGAATTATATTACATGTAACTTAAATTTATACTAGCGAGACCTAGCGAAGTTTTCGCTCACAGAAACTTTTGCATGAGCCAACTACCTGAGACGGATTAGTTTGTTAGAACGG
This sequence comes from Aplectana chamaeleonis, assembly GCA_029168955.1. Classification (NCBI taxonomy): domain Eukaryota; kingdom Metazoa; phylum Nematoda; class Chromadorea; order Rhabditida; family Cosmocercidae; genus Aplectana; species Aplectana chamaeleonis. The sequence goes on along the minus strand of JAPDOI010000223.1, from coordinate 925,965 downwards.
TGGTGACTGACTTCCGCCTACCCGGAAGTACTCTCCTGAGCAGAGCAAGGTGCCGTACATTTACAGCAGGCCGTGGGTATATCAAAATGTGGGATCATAAAGCAAAACATAAGAAGCCAGCGGTAAATCGCCGGTTGCTACCGGCACAAAATTCAGAACCCCTTCTGTACTTCCTTCCCTTACATCGCTACCCACTGCCCTTTCTTCCAATTTGTAAAGTTCAGAAGCGATTATTCTCGCTTTACCGTCTCTATCATGATAAGGAAAAACGCACTCTCATATTATATGATGTTTCCCTAGTTGACCAACATCATGCCCTTGTTCTCAATGAATGAAATTAGTAGGTGGTTGTTTATGTTTTTGTGGTGCAGATTTTGATAAGCTCAGACTTGCAACATATATAAAAGTGGTTTTTGGAAGTTAGGGATTCGAAATGACTGAGCGGTTTCCAATGAGTGGCGAACAGAGAAGGTGCGGAAGTGAAGCTGCTGCTTGTATCCTAAAACTGGAAAAAAATGTCGCAGGAGTTCTGCGCCAATCTCAGAACGCGTCCCACGCTTCTCAAGATTCATATTTTCCTATCTATTTCCTCTCCACAAAAGGTTAAGATTTAGCATTAAAAATTGAAAAACCTTTTTTCAAATTCTACACTCTTGGTGACGTCCTGCACACTCCCACTGCGGTCCTGCTAACTTTCGATGACCTGCACACTCCCACTCGGGACCTGTGCATTTTCTACGACGCCCTGCACACTCCAACTGGGGACCTGCGCACTCTCTATGACGTCCTGCACACTCCCGTTGGGCTCTTCACATTTTCTATGACGCCCTCCACGCTACCATTTGGGTCCTGCACACTTTCTATGACGTGCTGCACACTTCCGTTGGGGTCCTGCACATTCCTACTTAGGACCTGCGCACTTGTCCTGCACATTCCTACTTAGGACCTGCGCACTTTCTATGACGTCCTGCACACTCCAATTAGGGTCCTGCACACTTTCTATGACGCCCTGCACACTCCCACTGAGGTCCTGCACACTTTCTATGACGCCCTGAACACTTCCGCTGGGGTCCTGCACATTCCTACTTAGGACCTGCGCACTTTCAATGACGTCCTGCACACTCCGATTAGGGTCCTGCACACTTTCTATGACGCCCTGCACGCTCCCACTGAGGTCCTGCAACACTTTCTATGACGTCCTGCACACTCCCACTGGGGTCCTGCACATTCCTACTTAGGACCTGCGCACTTTCTATGACGTCCTGCACACTCCGATTATGGTCCTGCACACTTTCTATGACGCCCTGCACACTCCCACTGAGGTCCTGCACACTTTCTATGACGTCCTGCACACTTCCGCTGGGGTCCTGCACATTCCTACTTAGGACCTGCGCACTTTCTATGACGTCCTGCACACTTCGATTAGGGTCCTGCACACTTTCTATGACGCCCTGAACACTCCCACTGAGGTCCTGCACACTTTCTATGACGCCCTGCACACTCCCACTGGGGTCCTGCACATTCCTACTTAGGACCTGCGCACTTTTTATGACGTCCTGCACACTCCGATTAGGGTCCTGCACACTTTCTATGACGCCCTGAACACTCCCACTGGGGTCCTGCACATTCCTACTTAGGACCTGCGCACTTTCTATGACGTCCTGCACACTTCGATTAGGGTCCTGCACACTTTCTATGACGCCATGAACACTCCCACTGAGGTCCTGCACACTTTCTATGACGCCCTGCACACTCCCACTGGGGTCCTGCACATTCCTACGTAGGACCTGCGCACTTTCTATGACGTCCTGCACACTCCGATTATGGTCCTGCACACTTTCTATGACGCCCTGCACACTCCCACTGAGGTCCTGCACACTTTCTATGACGTCCTGCACACTTCCGCTGGGGTCCTGCACATTCCTACTTAGGACCTGCGCACTTTCTATGACGTCCTGCACACCCGATTAGGGTCCTGCACACTTTCTATGACGCCCTGCACACTCCCACTGGGGTCCTGCACACTTTCTATGACGTCCTGCACACTTCCGCTGGGGTCCTGCACATTCCTACTTAGGACCTGCGCACTTTTTATGACGTCCTGCACACTCCGATTAGGGTCCTGCACACTTACTATGACGTCTTGCACACCCTCACTGGGGTCCTGCACACCTTTTATGACGCCCTGCATTTTTTGCATCGCTAGACGACTCGCAGAAGTTATCATGACCCACGGCCAAAAGTGCGCTCCACGGACAAACTCGGTTGGCCCGAGGCACGTAAGAGGTGAGTCGGGCTGATTTTTTGGTAATCGATAAATGTCGCACCCACCTAAATGTTGGTACCATTTCATACAAGTTTTGATCGGCCATTCCAAAGATATCGGGGACACATGCACACACATACACACACACACACACACACATCGGGACATAACTGCTTTAAGTATAAGGATTACATGTAAGTTACACTTATGCTAAATGTAACTTACATTTATATTTTTATTATGGGTGGCCATCACGTGACGCAGACGACACGCGAAGCAGAGAGCGCGTCCCAGACCATACACTACGCAACAAAATGTTTTGCGGGGCCTTCCCTGCTGGTGTGGGGTCAAGTACCTCAAAATTAAGTAATTGAACCAACAGCAAAGCCAGCCAGTCGTAAGCCTGACCCCCCGTGTGCGTCGTACATCCCCTTGTAAATATCTTCTCGGCCGATTTAAAGGCAGTGTTCACGATAAATTTCACTTCCGATATCTCCACGGTTTACGGAAGGTCTGGTGCCCTATATAGCAAGGCATGCTTAAAAAGGACACGAAAGACGCGTTTTTGAGCAAAAATAGGCCCTGTTAAGATATGCAGTGTTTATGTACATATCTTGTAGTAGTTTTGTTATTTCGCTGTTAATATGTACTAGCGAGACCTAGCGAAGTTTTCGCTCACAGAAACTTTTGCGTGAGCCAACTACCTGAGACGGATTAGTTAGTTAGAACGGTGGTGACTGACTTCCGTCTAACCGAAAGTTGCTGTACGTAGGTATGGACTCTCCTGAGCAGAGCAGGGTGCCGTACATTTACAGCAGGCCGTGGGGGTATCACAATGTGGGATCAAAAAGCAAAACATAAGAAGCCAGCAGTAAATCGTCGGTTGCTACCGGCATAAAATTCACAACCCCTTCTGCACTTCCTTCCCTTACTCTGCCAATTCGAGACTTGATGCCGCAGCAAAAGAGACTTGATGCTCATGTACAAGTCGGCATGAAGTCTTAATTTGCCGCGCTAAATTCACTGTATGGGTGAATTTGCCGCTAGGAGAGGTGAGAATGAGGTGAATTTCCCGTGAAAATGGTGCGAACTGGCAGCGAGAGAGGGTCCAATTTACCCCGAAAATGAGATGAATTAACCTCGAAAAATGGGTGAATTTACACCGAAAATTTCACGAATTTGAAGGTCCACAGCAAGGAAGCCCCCCCTTGTCCGCAACATGAGCGTAATCTTCACCGAGGTCTGCGGTGAGGAGCCACCCTCTGCGGACCCCGGCGTAACTCGTCCCCCCGTCGTGAGGATACCCACTGTATCCTCCCAGCAACCAAAATTATGCTGGCCTCCGGAGAGTGACCCGAAGTCACCTTTCAGGGCCGGCAGCAGAATGCCGAATGAGGACTCTGGTGGGATGAGGCTGTTTTTATACCGGCGGTGCTCATAGTAAACACATTGAGACGTGATTACTCGTTTTATCATGTTTTCGCTGGGATGTTTTCATTTGTTTAGAAATTTCTGAGATGCCAGCAACGGCGGTAATTTCACCCTTTGCGCTGAGTGGTATCCAGCCGCTCAACAACTGATATGCATTAACATGTTAGCGCAGGCGGTATTTTCACGCTTTGCGCTGACTGATATCCAACCGCTCAGCAAATTCACCCTTTGCGCGGATAAGCTTTCATGACGGCGCTAAAGGTGAATTTGATGCCTTATGATAACAAAGCGTGATAAAGGCCGCTTTCGCCGAAGCATCAAGTCTCGAATTGGCAGAGTACGTCGCTACCCACTGCCCTTTCTTCCAATTTGTAGAGTTCACAAGCTATTAATCTCGCCTTACCGTCTCTATCATGATAAGGACAAACGCATTCTCATTTTATATGATGTTTCCCAGGTTCACCAACGTCATGCCCTTGTTCTCAATGAATGAAATTAGTAGGTGGTTGTTTATGTTTTTGTGGTGCAGATTTTGATAAGCTCAGACTTGCAACATATAAAAAACTGGTTTTTGGAAGTTAGGGAATCGAAATGACTGAGCGGTTGCAATGAGTGGCGAGCAGAGAAGGTGCGGAAGTGGACCTGCTGCTTGTTTCCTAAAACTGGCAAGAAAATGTCTCAGGAGTTCTGCGTCAATCTCGAAACGCGTCGCACGCTTCTCAAAATTCATGTTTTCTAATCTGTTTTCTTCTCCACAAAAGGTTAAGATTTAGCATTAAAAAATTAAAAAAAAGCCTTTTTTCAAATTCTTCACTCGTGGTAACGTCCTGCACACTCCCACTGCGGTCCCGCTAAGTTTTGATGACCTACACACTCCCACTCGTGACCTGTGCATTTTCTATGACGCCCTGCACACTCCCACTGGGGTCCTGCACACTCCCACTGGGGACCTGCGCACCCTCTATGACGTCCTGCACCCTACCATTTGGGTCCTGCACACTATCTGTGACGTGCTGCACACTCGCGTTGGGGTCCTGCACACAGTCAATGACGTCCTGCGCACTCCTACTCAGGACCTGCACATTTTCTGTTATGTCCTGCACACTCCAGCTGGGGTCCTGCACAATTTCTATGACGTCCTGCACACTCCCGCTGGGGACCTGCACATTTTCTATGATGTCCTGCGCACTTCCACCGGGGTCCTGCACACTTCCACCGGGGTCCTGCACACTTTCATGACGTCCTGCACACTTCCTCTGGGGTCCCTGCACATTTTCTACGATGTCCTGCACACTCCCGCTGGGGTCCTGCACAATTTCTATGACGTCCTGCACACTTCCTTTTTGGGGTCCTGTACACTTTCAATGACGTCCTGCACACTCCCGCTGGGGACCTGCACATTTTCTATGATGTCCTCCACACTTCCACCGTGGTCCTGCACACTTTCTATGACGTCGTGCATACTCCCACTGGGGTCCTGCACACTTTCTACGACGTCCTGCACACTTCCGCTGGGGTCCTGCACACTTTCCATGACGCCCTGCACACTCCCACTGGGGTCCTCCACACTTTCTATGACGTCCTGCACACTTCCGCTGGGGTCCTGCACATTCCTACTTAGGGCCTGCGCACTTTCTATGACGTCCTGCACACTCCGATTAGGGTCCTGCACACTTTCTATGACTTCTTGCACACCCTCACTGGGGTCCTGCACTCCTTTTATGACGCCCTGCATTTTTGCATCGCTAGACGACTCGCAGAAGTTATCATGACCCACGGCCAAAAGTGCGCTCCACGGACAAACTCGGTTGCCCCGAGGCACGTAAGAGGTGACTCGGGCTGATTTTTTGGTAATCGATAAATGTCGCACCCACCTAAATGTTGGTACCATTTCATACAAGTTTTGATCGGCCATTCCTAAGATATGCGGGACACATGCACACACATACACACACACACACACACACACACACACACATCGGGACATAACTGCTTTAAGTATAAGGACTAGCGAGACCTAGCGAAGTTTTCGCTCACAGAAACTTTTGCGTGAGCCAACTACCTGAGACGGATTAGTTAGTTAGAACGGTGGTGACTGACTTCCGTCTAACCGAAAGTTGCTGTACGTAGGTATGGACTCTCCTGAGCAGAGCAGGGTGCCGTACATTTACAGCAGGCCGTGGGGGTATCACAATGTGGGATCAAAAAGCAAAACATAAGAAGCCAGCAGTAAATCGTCGGTTGCTACCGGCATAAAATTCACAACCCCTTCTGCACTTCCTTCCCTTACTCTGCCAATTCGAGACTTGATGCCGCAGCAAAAGAGACTTGATGCTCATGTACAAGTCGGCATGAAGTCTTAATTTGCCGCGCTAAATTCACTGTATGGGTGAATTTGCCGCTAGGAGAGGTGAGAATGAGGTGAATTTCCCGTGAAAATGGTGCGAACTGGCAGCGAGAGAGGGTCCAATTTACTCCGAAAATGAGATGAATTAACCTCGAAAAATGGGTGAATTTACACCGAAAATTTCACGAATTTGAAGGTCCACAGCAAGGAAGCCCCCTTGTCCGCAACATGAGCGTAATCTTCACCGAGGTCTGCGGTGAGGAGCCACCCTCTGCGGACCCCGGCGTAACTCGTCCCCGTCGTGAGGATACCCACTGTATCCTCCCAGCAACCAAAATTATGCTGGCCTCCGGAGAGTGACCTGAAGTCACCTTTCAGGGCCGGCAGCAGAATGCCGAATGAGGACTCTGGTGGGATGAGGCTGTTTTTATACCGGCGGTGCTCATAGTAAACACATTGAGACGTGATTACTCGTTTTATCATGTTTTCGCTGGGATGTTTTCATTTGTTTAGAAATTTCTGAGATGCCAGCAACGGCGGTAATTTCACCCTTTGCGCTGAGTGGTATCCAGCCGCTCAACAACTGATATGCATTAACATGTTAGCGCAGGCGGTATTTTCACGCTTTGCGCTGACTGATATCCAACCGCTCAGCAAATTCACCCTTTGCGCGGATAAGCTTTCATGACGGCGCTAAAGGTGAATTTGATGCCTTATGATAACAAAGCGTGATAAAGGCCGCTTTCGCCGAAGCATCAAGTCTCGAATTGGCAGAGTACGTCGCTACCCACTGCCCTTTCTTCCAATTTGTAGAGTTCACAAGCTATTAATCTCGCCTTACCGTCTCTATCATGATAAGGACAAACGCATTCTCATTTTATATGATGTTTCCCAGGTTCACCAACGTCATGCCCTTGTTCTCAATGAATGAAATTAGTAGGTGGTTGTTTATGTTTTTGTGGTGCAGATTTTGATAAGCTCAGACTTGCAACATATAAAAAACTGGTTTTGGAAGTTAGGGAATCGAAATGACTGAGCGGTTGCAATGAGTGGCGAACAGAGAAGGTGCGGAAGTGGACCTGCTGCTTGTTTCCTAAAACTGGCAAGAAAATGTCTCAGGAGTTCTGCGTCAATCTCGAAACGCGTCGCACGCCTCTCAAAATTCATGTTTTCTAATCTGTTTTCTTCTCCACAAAAGGTTAAGATTTAGCATTAAAAATTAAAAAAAGCCTTTTTCAAATTCTTCACTCGTGGTAACGTCCTGCACACTCCCACTGCGGTCCCGCTAAGTTTTGATGACCTACACACTCCCACTCGTGACCTGTGCATTTTCTATGACGCCCTGCACACTCCCACTGGGGTCCTGCACACTCCCACTGGGGACCTGCGCACCCTCTATGACGTCCTGCACCCTACCATTTGGGTCCTGCACACTATCTGTGACGTGCTGCACACTCGCGTTGGGGTCCTGCACACAGTCAATGACGTCCTGCGCACTCCTACTCAGGACCTGCACATTTTCTGTTATGTCCTGCACACTCCAGCTGGGGTCCTGCACAATTTCTATGACGTCCTGCACACTCCCGCTGGGGACCTGCACATTTTCTATGATGTCCTGCGCACTTCCACCGGGGTCCTGCACACTTCCACCGGGGTCCTGCACACTTTCTATGACGTCCTGCACACTTCCTCTGGGGTCCTGCACATTTTCTACGATGTCCTGCACACTCCCGCTGGGGTCCTGCACAATTTCTATGACGTCCTGCACACTTCCTTTTGGGGTCCTGTACACTTTCAATGACGTCCTGCACACTCCCGCTGGGGACCTGCACATTTTCTATGATGTCCTCCACACTTCCACCGTGGTCCTGCACACTTTCTATGACGTCGTGCATACTCCCACTGGGGTCCTGCACACTTTCTACGACGTCCTGCACACTTCCGCTGGGGTCCTGCACACTTTCCATGACGCCCTGCACACTCCCACTGGGGTCCTCCACACTTTCTATGACGTCCTGCACACTTCCGCTGGGGTCCTGCACATTCCTACTTAGGGCCTGCGCACTTTCTATGACGTCCCGCACACCCGATTAGGGTCCTGCACACTTTCTATGACTTCTTGCACACCCTCACTGGGGTCCTGCACTCCTTTATGACGCCCTGCATTTTTGCATCGCTAGACGACTCGCCAGAAGTTATCATGACCCACGGCCAAAAGTGCGCTCCACGGACAAACTCGGTTGCCCTGAGGCACGTAAGAGGTGACTCCGGGCTGATTTTGGTAATCGATAAATGTCGCACCCACCTAAATGTTGGTACCATTTCATGCAAGTTTTGATCGGCCATTCCTAAGATATGCGGGACACATGCACACACATACACACACACACACACACACACATCGGGACATAACTGCTTTAAGTATAAGGATTAGGTTGGTAGTATTGTATTTGTACTCTATTCTAAGCTTTTCTATGCCATTTCCCACCGACATCGTTTCTGTCGATCGATATCCTTGTTAGCTGATCGAGCTGGCCGATGGGCCTTGTTTATTTCGTCTAGCGCGAACCATTTCTCTCGCGCACTCAGCGCCATACACACTCTCCCGCCGTTGTGATTGATTTGCCGTCGTATGTATTGGGGCCCCGCCCCATTCCCTTTATAAGCAGAGCGAGAGCTCATTCTTGGCTTAGGTTCGTTGTTCTTGTGGAAAGAGAGTTGGTGAGAATTCACCACTCTCAATCGAATAAGGCTTAGCCTGGAGTAGTCCGGTCACGTAACCTAGACATCCCCCCGGGTGACCGACCAGTCACCCGTGATTTGGGGGCCGAACAAAACCTTCGGGCTGATCTTCGATACCGCCGTTCGGAGCGGCTAAGGCGCGACTCCTGTGGTTGGAACGGCAGTGTATTCCGACACAGCTTCGGCGTGTCCGTGCGTGCAGCAGCGGCTTGGTTGACGTTACGTGTGCGCGCGGCGTTCCGTAGTGTATGGTGTAAAAGCCACTTCCGTGTCGGAGTACACGGTCAGCCAGCGGCCAGGAGTCGGGTGTGTATCGGGCCGTGTGTCTGAGTGCTGTGTTAGTACTTTGCTGAGGCAAGTGCCAGTACAATAGACTTCACGTGTGTTTTCCAGAGAGAACGATGTCGTCGGAGGCTTCCGACATGGATCCAGCTGAACTTGAGAGGTTGTTACTGGACGAGTCGTCCAAGTCAAACCAAATACTCTCAATGCAGACGACTTTGGATCGTCTCGTCAGTAAGGTTGATGATGCTGCGAGCAAGACCTTAAAGCAGGTGAGAGATGCGACCGAAGCCATCAATAGTTGTCTGGGTGCTCTACGAGAGTTACCGTCCGAGCTAGCACAGCAAAAGTGCAGCAAAGGCGGGAAGTTTTCCGCGCAAGTGAGAAAAGTGGCGAGTTCGATAGTCAATGAGAACTGTAGTATCATTGAGGATGAGCTCGAGAAGCTGCTGGCCGTGGAGGAACACTCGCTCAGGATCAAGAAAAAGGTGTGCGATGCGATCGCAGTCATTTGTTCCAGCAAGGTGTTGTCCCCTCTTGAAAGGGCAAGTGCCTCTGTTGAGCCGAAAAGGACGAGAGATCTGAAGAGCAAACAACAGCAACTTGGAGAGCTTAGTCGTACTGAATTGAACTCATTTCAGAACGAACCTCCAGACAGAAATGTGCAGGCGAAGGCACAGGTCACGTATAAGCAGCTGAATCTCGAAGACGTCGAGGAGCAGGATTCCTACAGAGCCCTCGATCCAGGGCTGGCGACGCAGGGTAAGCCTCTGAACGCAGAGCACTATTGCCGAAGAACCGTACCGTTGTCGACCGGCATCGGACAGCAGACCAGGGAACCGAGCTCATCGAGGTCGAGCCGGTGCCTCTCCCCAGGAAGGTTGTCTATGTCAGACAAGATTGGGGCTATGGTCGCCGCAATGACCTTGCCAGACGTAGAGGTGTTCCGTGACCCCGAAGGCAGAAATTTTGGTGATTTCATCCTGCGATTCAGGATGAAATACCAGCATTTGGGGTTGAAGAATGATCTTCTGGTGCATCTCCTGATGTCCAAACTGGGTGGTTACCCAAAAGCGGTAGCAGAGGCGTTACCGGATTACGTCAAACAGGCGGATTTCGAGACACTGGTAGATTGTCTCCGGAACAAGCTTGAAACGCATGATTCTGCAACTCAGATGAAGGCGTACATAAATCTGAAACGCTTGTCAAAGTCGACAGATGTCACTCGGTACTGCCTAAAGCTGGAGAAGCTCACAAGGAAGGCGTATCCGGATGCAAGCGAAGAGGAGTTGTCTCGTACGAGAGCGGCAGAGCTTGTGAGTCAGCTTTCAGAATGGCCAGAGTATTTACAACTCTTCACGACAATGGAAATAGCCCCGAAGGGTACTGCGTATGAGATGGTTAAAGCCATAGCACAACGCTGTGAGAGGAGCAGAGCAGTTGCAGCTGCGGTGCTCCCACCTTCAGACGGCAGAATAGGTGCACCGATTCGGAGTGGAGATTCCGCGGCTGCGAAAACTTCCAGCTCTAGCTTCCAGACGCAAAATCCAGCGTTGACAAGCGTGAGCCCCGCATCAGGTGCTTCAACTGCAACAAGACGGGCCATCTCAGACGAGATTGCAGAGCTGTGAAGCAGGAAGCCTCTATGCAGGAGTCAACGGAAACAACGGTGGAAGCTGATGCACCCAGGATATTCACTTCGTCTCTGAGCAAGTGGATATGTGGAGCAGAACGAACGGGAAGGAGACAAACAGAGCTCGTGGGTGAGCAAATGTTAGTTGACGTCAATCTGCTTGGACTGTCCCGTAAGGCTCTACTGGATACAGGGTCGCAAGTCAGCATAATCCCGTTGGACATGTTCTTGGCTGCCCAAGATGCAGGCTTTGACTTAGACGCTGATATAGAGGAGCTTCCACTCGATCAGCAGAAGCCAGTGTACGATGCCTCTGGTAACAAGATGACGTTCAAAGGAGCTGTTCGGCTGACAGTGCAGGTCGGCAAAATCAGCAGGCAAAGGGTTGCATTGTTCGTCATGGCTGGAGGGGACGGGACAATCGTATTGTGTACCAACGCACTAAAGAAATTGGGCTTCAATTTCCGTCAGAAGGCGTACGGTAGAGTATCTGCTGCAGGATCACTCAAAGAGGAGGCAGTCGTCCAAGGTCATCGCAGTACTACCTCAAGTGGGAGACTGGGAAAGTCGTTTGTCAGATGTTTCAATTGTTCCAAGCTCGGCCATGTTCGGAAGACCCGTAAAGAACGGAAACATTCAAAGGCTACGGAGCTGCAAGCAGTAGTCAGGAAACAGACGACTGGGCTGAACACGTTCATGGCGTGGTTAAACGACTGGAACAGTGGACCAAAAGCAGCTGACGCTATTGTAGCGAAGAAGGTATGTCTGAAGAGACAGAAAACTAAGGCTGCACCTGCTAGGCTTGGATGCTCTCAGTCTGAGGAACCTTCCGTGACTGAGCATGACGTCGCATTCAAGGCGATTAGCGACGTGGATCGTGAAAGCAAGCCTACCACTTCTCATGCATTCGCAGGAGCAAAGCATCGTGAAAGGGAGGGGGTGGCACGTCAGCGCCGTGTTCTGAGTCATGTAGACCGCAAGGTCAGCATAGGTGGTCCGGTCCTGCCGTAACGCAGTGAGGAGGTAGAAAGACCTCCAGGACCTGCTCAGAGCAAGAGAAGGCGGAAGCACCGTCGAAGACGTGTGAGCAGAACGCGTCTAACGGTACCTGAAGTCTGCCCTGGATGGAAGACCTGCAAGGAGCAGCGCCAACAGCCCGTGATCAGCGACGTAAAGAGGGAACAGGGCATCATCAAGCCGAACCCCATGGTTAAGGACATGAAGATACACCGACGTTCAGATGATACGAGATTCGGCCATCCTGACGATGCCCAAGATGCTCAACGACGACCACCGAAACTCAAGTACACGGACCGCGATTCAGGAGATGTTCGCTCGTCTGTGGAATGCCGCTCGAAGTCTTCTCGCTGCCATTGATCTAGAAGACCCCACACTGTATATACATTGTTTTTAATGCTGTTTATGAGACGGGACGACTCATCCCCAAGAGGGGGCATGTTAAGATATGCAGTGTTTATATACATATCTTGTAGTAGTTTTGTTATTTCGCTGTTAATATGTATTAGGTTGGTAGTATTGTATTTGTACTCTATTCTAAAATTTTCTATGCCATTTTCCACCGACATCGTTTCTGTCGATCGATATCCTTGTTAGCTGATCGAGCTGGCCGATGGGCCTTGTTTATTTCGTCTAGCGCGAACCATTTCTCTCGCGCACTCAGCGCCATACACACTCTCCCGCCGTTGTGATTGATTTGCCGTCGTATGTATTGGGGCCCCGCCCCATTTCCTTTATAAGCAGAGCGAGAGCTCATTCTTGGCTTAGGTTCGTTGTTCTTGTGGATTTCATAAAAGTTACATGCATCGGACGTTTTTTTTGCCAAGTTTGTTAGATGCTCCCCGTTTTTACAAAACCTAGCGCGGGTATTGCACCTCACAGAAATTGGTTGAGTGAATGATTTCACCACAGCAACTGGTATAACAATATATTTGCAAGGCCATTAGGTATTCCAGGCGAAGGTGGAAACGACCTGCATTTGCTAGCCTACCTTCAAGTTGTACTTCTTGAGTTGTTCTACACATCGATACACAGCTTCTGATCCTTCCCCTCGGTTGAATCGATTCACGAAAATTGCATTTGCCTTAAAGAGGTGACATATATTCTACAACCTAGTAGAACTTAGATCCTGATTATATATCTTGCTTGAGGAGCTCATAACTATTACATTGCGGTTTCCGCACCGTCGCCGATCAGATTTAGGCATGTGCGTACTTTAATTCTATGATACGTAGAGAAATTATTATAATTCTCGTGTGGAAAGCGTCCCGTTCCGAAATTGAGGACAGATATGGTATATTGCTAGTTAAGTCTACTCATTTTACGATGAAGCACTTAACTTTAAGCTATTCCCACCTCAAACGGTAAATTTTTCACGCTCAGGTTTCCTTCATTCGACTCAACAGAGGCACCAATATTGATCACAAAAAGAATGGTGTCTGAGCGAGTCGTGCCTGTACAAAAAGTCCAATCGTCCGGTACAAAAGACGGAAGCAAGACGATTGAAGATTTGAAATCGTCACGACTTCGCACACTTACGAGCAACAGCTGTTATGGTCCTGTCACCGCCTGAAGCCTAGTTTTGACTGCAGGTGGTCGCTGCGGCCATGCGAGGGACAACTGTTCCTTTTTCATCGCGCGTAATGGAAAGCCGCTCCAATCGTGATCGCTTCGTGGCATACGTCCTACATCGCTGGGTCGCGGCGACGAAGTCCTATGTTTTACTGCATCGCTGCTTGAAGAACGATTCTCAATGGTCGCTGACTATCGCTCCATCGCAGCCAAAATGGCAGCGATGGAGCAATTGCCTGCGAATGACACGTTTCGTCTAATGAACGTTTTCCCTTCCACATGACAAGATCAGTGTTTTCGAGTCGAAACGCGTTATTGATGAATACCAGCCATTAATTTCACTGATTGATTGAATTTCTTCTATCATCCGTGGGCCTATGCACTATGAACAGAATCGCTGCCGCTGCTACATCGCTGCAGCAGCGGGTGCAAAATCGCTGCGATGAAAAACAGCAGCGATGCAGTCAAAACTAGGCTTTAAAGGCAGTGGTCGCGATCAAATATGCTTGTAGTCTTTTTCTCTCTAAACACTTTTCTGGGTCTCGAGTAGTAGGACCTATAAATAAAAATCGCGAAAAAATACTGTTTGGGCCAAATTTAAAGGCTGAACTTCTCTGTCTTTTGATGGCGGACGAGCCCACTCCACATCATCGGTATCGATGACCTCTTATATCAAGAACATCAGCTGGCTTGAAATTGAATTTGAATCAATGAACCTTCGAATTTATGTACACATCTAGTCAAAAGCATTATTTATTTCTTCCTCCGAATGTCGATGATTTTTGACTGCTCGGCATGAGACTGCGATCTTTTTGGTCGGCGCTGTGTACGTGTGCACGAACTGGCTCCTTTGGGCCCTAGAAACTTTAATTCTAGCCCCGTTTTCCACCGCGCTACCTTCATGGTTTTTCAGCTGTTTTTGATCTTAGCTGATTTTTGTAGTTCTTTTCGATAACGTTATTCATCGTGACCTCTGCCTATAAAGGTTTTCAGGCGTGACTTCGTCAAACAACTTTATTCGTAAGAATTTTCAATAGCTAGTTTGCAACCTGAACGAAGGAAAATCAGTAGTTAAAGGCAGTGTTCACGATAAATTTTACTTCCGATATCTCCACGGTTTACGAAAGGTCTGGTGCCCTATATAGCAAGGGATGCTTAAAAAGGACACGAAAGACGCGTTTTTGTGCAAAAATAGGCCCTTTCTTGTTTACGTTGATTTTTGAGCGTGGAGGAATTGTCCGCTAGAAGGATGATATGTACCTATCAGTGCAATGAAGCAAACAGCTCACTTATCAGCACTTCCTTCACTTGATCATTCCTATAATCTGAGTCTTCACTTGTTCCTTTCAAGGGGCTGGGGCACGGGGCGTGTCTGGGGCACCAAAACGCTTGTTTGCAGCCATCATTTTGCAGCTCCTGGTTCGTTTTCTACCGTTCTTTCGACATTGGTAGCCTAGGATCCTTCTCGCCTATCATTTTGCTGTGGAAAGTCATCAAGGATGATCATCGTGAACACTGCCTTTAAGTTACTTGCCACTTATATTGTGCCATTCAAATTACATGTAACATGTCGGAGGCGCGCACTGCACACAATGTCCCTCAGAAATCAAAAACAAGTTACTTGTAACATATCTGAGCCGATGTAAGTTACTTGCGACTTATCTCAGGTCATTTAAGATACATGTAACATATCGGAGGCGCACCGCACGCAGTAACCCGCCCCGAAAAGGTACATGTAACTTAAATGACCTGATTTAAGTGGCAAGAAACTTACATCGGCTCAGATATGTTACAAATAACTTGTTTTCGGCCTTTTATGTTACAATTAACTTGTTTTCATTTTTCTGAGCAGACGGGCATTTGACCTCTCGAGGCAACCTCTGATATGTGACTTTCTGTCACCCTCAGGGGCGGAGCAGAGTGCCATCAGGGCGCGACGCGACTTTATGATTGGCTGCCGAATTAATAGATCGCCGCGATCGATCAATACGGCAGCCGGCCATTAGGTTGCGCCGCTATTCCACTCTGCTCAACCCCTCAGGAGAGCAAGTTTTGGCGGACGAAAGGATCCCCATGGCCCGCGGTGAGGAAAGCGTTCTCATTGCTGACCATGCCAGAATAGTATTCCTGTTGCAGCCTGTGGCAGGATTATGCTTCTTGCCCACAGGCTGGGATAAGTACTCTATCCTTTCAAGAGGCTTCATCGTCTTGAGAAGAGGCGGAAAGAAAATTAGCTATTGGGAAAATTTCGAAAATCGCCCGATCAGAAACGGCGGTCAGATGTGCAACCGAATATCGCTCCGAGCGAGACCGCGGTCGCCCGAAGAGGGACTGCTGTAGCCCGAGCAGATAGCTAATTTTCGCTCGGAGCGGAGAGACGGCGTCGCTCGACTTGCTCTCCGGTCCCGTTCCGAGAGATGGTTTGTCTGAGAAAGCCTCAATGTCTTCATGCACTCTGCTTCTCCGTTTAATTCTTCGAAAAAATACGCCAAACTGAAGAATAACTCTGGATCAGCTGCATACAAATATTCAATCAACAAATTCGTCCATTTTATGACATCTGCTTAGTATTTCTGGTGTTGTTGTGCGCATAATATGAAAAAATCTGTGGTGCAGGAAATATATATATATATATATATATATATATATATATATATATATATATATATATATATATATATATATATATATATATATATATATATATATATATATATATATATATATATATATATATATATATATATATTTAAAAAATTAACAACTTTTCAACAAAAAGCTATCACATAACAAATATCAACAACCGAACGGAATTCAAACATTAAATAACAAGCTGTAAGTAGACGTCTAGACAGCGGAATTCTCCTCGCTGCCATCCTCCTCCATTATCTCAAGCTGCCCGTAATTTTCCACCTGAAAGGAGGAATTTTCTAGATAACGTGCCTGAAGAGGACTTTTTTAAACACAGCGCCTCTGACAGATGAGGGCATAGGGGCTTTCTACACATCAAGGGAGAAGTTGTCCCGTTTTCGCAGTTCGACACGTCACGCTACTCAATGCGAGCCAAGTGGTTCCGAGTGGAATTAGAGCAGCGAAAACGGCACGCCTGCTCCTTCTGTGTGTAGAGAGCCCCTAACCCACAGATGTTCTGGAAGAACTAGCTTTTCTCGCTCGAAGATCTGAGAAAGCACTCGAACCACGTAGTCATGGGGAATCAGTTGACCACCTTACTCATTGATGTGTCGAAGAGCGGTCCATCTGCATCCCGAATTCGAAATCGCTTTTCCGCTCTTCTTCTACTGCAAAGTTTGAGCAGATACCCCAGATAAGTCTTAGTTCGCAATTCTGACCACGTGAAAATTCCGCTCTCTCGTGAAGGTATGTGGATTCAAACCCGATTCCACACGAATTCTAGCGATGTAAAGGTGACAAGGTTCAGGTTATTAATTTTGATGAGACTGATGATGATACTGCCATCACATCAGAGCCGAGATCGCCAAGCAATCCAAAGCCTTGCTTGCTCGGACGAGTCAGGGCGGAGCAAGTGGCGGAGCGGTAGGTCATGGCAAAATATAAGTGATAAGGAGATTTTGACATGATAAGCCCGATAAGTCTTACTCTGACCGGCTGAAAATGAGCGAGCAAGGCTATAACTAGGGACTGGTCCCAGCACAAACTACAGTTTTGAAAAAATGGTCATTGTGTGTTGTGGGGAAGACAAAAATGAACAATTTAAAGTTTTACAAATTTCCTTAATGCACATGGGTGGAACAAAAACTGCAAAAAATACAATTTTTTAAATTTCAGAAATTCGGACATTTTCAGCCCGAACTTTGTCCAGGGCTGCTATTTGATGCGCTGGACACGAGAATAAGGTCCTTTGCCAGTTTCTAAAAGACTGCTGTATGTTACAACAGTAAGACAAAGTATCGTTTGTCTTCTTCTTCTTGTCAGCCATGAACAGAGCACCGCATCAAAGTCGCAGGAAGCTAGCTACTTCACACGGCTTGTACCATAGATCTCGAGCAGATAACATTGGTCTGGCCGGACATGAAAATATATGCAATGAGCCATGTCCAGCACATTCACAATCAGGGCATCTATCAGGGACTGACTGATCAATCCGATGAGCGTAGGCCTTTAGATATGTAGAGTGACCACATCGTAGACCAGCGAGGATTGTTCGGGTGCGTCTCGGTAGATCGGCTTAGCTGTCGTCGACTCGTGGGGGTGCGTTGCCACAGATTGAGTTGGGCTGAGCATCAGACACGTACTCTGCCACAAAGCGCGTATGCTCAGCCATCTGGAGTCTTCTGCGGGAGAGCTCGGATGTAGCCCAGCGTTGTTGATCGACAGCAAACAGGGAAGCATTGAGCGGCGTGCGTATGTTTCTTGATTTGGGGCCGGACGACAGAAGATGGTAGTTTGGTTGGGTCGGGCTCTTGACAATACTTATGAGAAACTGCTGAGACTGGAGTAAGCAGTGCTGCTTTACGGGGAGTAGGCCGATTTCCTGATGAAGATGCGGAATACGCGTCGACTTGTGACATCCAGTAATACGCCTGAGGGCAGTATTCTGTGCTCTCTGCAACTTGCACAAAGAGGATTCAGAGAGATGTCTGGTCTAAATAGGGGCGCCATATTCCAAAACCGGCTGGACCATGGCTCTGTAAGTCGTACGTAGTAATTCTTTCGTGCTGCCCCACGAGGTTCCAGCCAAGGCGCGAAAAATGTTGTTGCGCGAGTTGGCAGAGGCAGCTCGTATACGCGTATTCTCATGGAATCATAAAGAGGGGTCCAGGAAAACTCCCAATAGTCGAGGATGCTTAGACAGTGGCAGCTCGTGACCATCCCAGACGACTTTGGGATGAAGTCGATGTTCGATAGCAGCTGTTGTACATAGTGTAGCACATGATTTGGAGGCAGAGACATTTAGCGACGACTTTGATTTAAGATACACTGCCAGGGTCCGTAAGTAGTCATTCATGGTAGCAGTGGCTCGATCGATAACTGAGTCTGTGCTTACGACAGTGATGTCGTCAGCGTACAGGCACAGATGAATACCAGTTGGTGGCACAGGGATGTCAGATAGAAATAGCGAAAATAGGCTAGGAGATAACACTCCGCCTTAAGGGACACCGGTTTTAAGGGGGACCGAAGACGACAGACGACAGATGTCCGTCGAACTTGACACGAATGGACCGGTTCTTGATGAAGCTATTAATCCATCTTTTAGACCAACTGGGCATGTCCGATTCCAGAATGGATTTTGAGAGCAGCGGAAGACCGACGCTATCAAAAGCAGCCGTAAGATCTATGACAACGACTAGGCTTCTACCAGCCGGGGTCTTGCGGTTAAATCCAGCGATGATGTGCTCGGTGATTGACGTCAGGGCTGTGACTGTGGAATGCTCCTTCTTGAAACCATGCTGGTGGGTGTTGTGCTGTAGACTGCCTTGGAGGAGCGGATTGAGGACTCTTTCCGCAAGCTTGGCAAGGGGAGAGAGAAGGGAAATGGGCGGTGGGAGGCAGCCTTATTCGGCGGCTTGCCTGGCTTGGCGATGGGGATGACGACAGCTTGTTTCCAGCGGGCCGGAATAACACCAGAACTGAATGACGAATGAATAAGATCAGAGAGCAGTTCGTAATAGGGATCAGGAATATGTTTGAGATGAACAGCCGAAATCCCGTCGGGTCTCTCAGCCCGCGAATCTTTCATCGATTTGATGACCTTGTCGATGGCGGAAGGAGAGATAATAGGGACATCCAGTCGACTGAGTTTCCTGATTGCACGTATTGTTCGTCTGTGTTGCTTATCCCGAGGCGATGACGCAGATGCAAATAGTTTGCCGAGCAGACAAGCAGCTTTGTATACGTGCTCGAATCTTCCAGGCGGAAATTCGAGCATGTTGCGATCAGTACTCATCTTTTTGCCTGGAAGCCGCTTCAAGGTGGTCCAGGCTTTTTTGGCATCCACGGCAAAATCGATCGACTCGGTGAGCTCTTTCCAGCGTTGCTGCTTGTGTTGATTCAGCAATGCGGTGATGTTTTCCGACAGCTGTTGTATCGTTGGATCATATGGGTCCGATCTTCGCCTGTCATCTATCATAGTGATCAGTTCAAGCACTTCACTGGGCACGTTTGGGTGAGAAGTCTTAACACGTCCAGTAGGAATAGCAGCTTTGGTAGCACGTCCTATGGCTTCGACTATGAACTTCTCCTTGTCGTAGACTGAGCCGTTCCACGGGTAGCTGGCCGCCTGGCTGAGCAATACCTTTTTGAATAGGTCCCAGTTAGCCTTGCGATAATTAGAATAGGACTTACAACGAGAGCCAGAGAACGGAGCAAGCAAACTATTAAGTGACAGATCCAAAGACATAATTATGGGAACATGATCACTGGCCAGCGCCACATCAGCAGACCAGGTACAGGAAATAGCTAGCGAGGATGATACAAAGTTGATATCGGGTGAGAAAGGCCTACCCACTGCCGGTAGACGAGTGGGAGAATCCTCATTGATAGGCACAAGATCACAATCATCAGCGAATATTTCAATGAGCTCACCTCTATTGTCAGGCTCTAGAGAGAACCACGAAGGCGAAGGCGAATGAGCACCAGCTACTACAACCGAACTAGATGACAAGGCAGTATGAACAGCATGTAAATAATTTGTGGGGTCAAACGCATTGGGACAGGATGTGAATGGGGGTATATAGACGTTGACAATATCAAGGGGGCCACTTTATAATACAATATGAACACCAAGACATCCAACAACATCATCATTAGGAAGAGCAATAAGGTGAGAAGGAATAGATGATTTTACAAGTGTTGAAACACCACCACCGTGAGACGTACGTGGAACATGATAAGACAAATAACCAGGGAGACGGGGAAGGGAGGGGGAAGATGCGCTAAGCTTGGTCTCCTGCAGGAGAATGACATCAGGTTGAGTGCGATCAACATACACTGTGAGTTCAGCAATTTTGGCAAGCAGGCCATTGACATTGAGTTGATAAATGCAAAGACTATGCTGAGGAACCCTAGGAGGATTTACAGAGCAAGACATACAACAGTAAGCATGAGTGTAGTCATCATAGCTGGACAATCCCGAACATTTGAGGTGCACCCAGCCAAGGCAACCACCACATTGAATGCTTGCATGTTGAGCAGATAGTCCGCAGTAACAGCAGGGATATCGTGGTGTCTTGCTGCGCGGTCCCGGATTCCTCTCGATGCCAGCTCGTAGAAGTAGAATACAGAGAAGTGCAGCAGCCAGCCAGTTGCACTCCCAATACGAAAAAACTCCACATGGAGTGATTGATGTTCGTTTGATGAGCCTCCATACGTCGACTCCACAGATTCACCACACGTAGGTTGAACATCTTGGATCCGTATCGTTTGTCTTTGGTAACCTACCGTAATCTTCCGAAAACTTGAAAATGCACCTTATATTCGTGTTCTGCGCCCTAAATTACTACCCTGGATACAGTTTAGGCTATAAGTCTTCGAATTTATGAAAAAAGAACTGTTTTTGTCGTTTTTGATCTACCCAGGTGCATTAAAGGCAGCGTTCACGATGAAAAAGTTGCCCGTTTTTTGGCAAAAACGTAAGCTTTGGGTCCCTCTAAGAAAAGTGAGAACGGAAGTGCGATGAAAAAACACCGGGAAGCGAGTGCAAATCTCGTGGGCCAGCCAACCCATTGGGCCACCCCGCCCCACGTCCTATAGCAGCTGCCCTGAATTCGTGTTAGCGTACGAACAGACACCGAATCTTCGAATATTCTTCATCGCGAAAGGTTCTAACATCCCGGCATGTACAGTGGCCCATCTTATTTTCAAAGAACTTCCAGTCCAAGAAACAGAAAGCAAAACCACTTACCTAAGGATTTTGAAGCGCGAAACCATTTCACTGACGTCAGGTTCGATGCGTTGTCTGCAATCTCCGAAACACGCGAACAGGCACAAGCAACTTTTTCAGGGATTCCTTTGAACGGTTTTTCCCGGTATTTGAGAGTTTTGTGGGAACTTCTGCCTATTAACTCCTACTTAGTAGACTTAGCTACTTGAAAACATCGAAAATTAAAATACGGTTTTTTATCGTAAACACTGCCTTTAAAGGCAGTGTTCACGATAAGAATCGTTTTTCTGCTTTTCCGTCTATCTTGAAGACGGTCCCATGCTGATTTCAATGATGTTTTTGGAATCGCACAAGACCTTCTGGGAACGGAGTTATGGTCCCTCAAAGATTGAGCTAAGGAAACATGGTGGACGAGTTGTCCGAGGCTTGTAACTTCCGTCTTTTGCAGCCGATGTATGCGAGCTGACCTTAGTAAAGAGAGAAGTTGAGGATGAAGGGAAGAACGGGGCTAATGATTGCAAATCATCGCTCACCTCACAACCTCGAGCATTCATTTGTTCACGTCGGTGGGCGTTGAAAGTGCACCTGGGTGTGACGAGCTGACGTGTGTCCAACTTTGGGGCCGTAGGGGACCGTTCCAAGCTCAATTTTCTTAGTTTTTTCCAACGTTAGGGTTGCGCTAGGCCCCGCAGCTGCCGATCTCCACCAAAAAATCAGATATGGTTTTTATCGTGGACACTGCCTTTAAGGAAATTGAACTAACCTCAACTTGTTTGTTTTCATCTCCCCTACAACGATCAACAGATATTTCTTCAAAACTCCACTTTGCACTGGAAGCAGTCCCTAGTAAGATACTGGCCTACGACAGAAGTCGCTTCTATGGCGTGAGTTTCAATTCCTCTTCCGTCAACTGTTTTTCATTCGATCTCAT
This sequence comes from Aplectana chamaeleonis, assembly GCA_029168955.1. Classification (NCBI taxonomy): domain Eukaryota; kingdom Metazoa; phylum Nematoda; class Chromadorea; order Rhabditida; family Cosmocercidae; genus Aplectana; species Aplectana chamaeleonis. The sequence continues at coordinate 903,883 of JAPDOI010000223.1, read as the reverse complement.
GTATACATCTCTCCAGCTGACGAAGAGGCCACTCACTCCTAACCCGCAAGGTGACGGTCAGATTGATTTGGAAATGCGAACAAATGGGTTTTTCTCCAAATGCTCTTTTAAATAGCTTTTAAACGTATACCTTCATATCATTCAGACCCAACTCATCGTTCTGCTCGAACGAACGCTCATAGAACTCCTTTTGTAGACGAGGATCCTCCAAAGGAGCTGTCAAACTCTAAAGGAAATAATATGAGCATAAACAAAGAGGAATAGAAATAACTGGCAAACATAAACAAATGACGGAAAATCATCTAAAACACACCTGTATATACGTATTTCCCGCTGGATCGTCCAACACCAAAGTGATAGGCTTACTGAGGCTAAGAATCTAGAACTGAACAGTAAGTTGGCGCAACCAAGCTAGTACATACATAAACTTGGTCAAAAGGAACAACCTCATCAAATCTGTCAAGATACTTTTCGATTTCGCTCCGTTCGCCAGTGCTGGCACTATCACCCATGAAGAATGATGATTGCTTAACAGAACCAAATGTGAGAAAACGACAATTTAAAAAAGCACTAGAATGCTAGTCACATAAACAAAACACAAAAAGGCTCCTATCGGCCTGCCAGTGAACTTCCTTGAAACGCTGTTTCTCACAGGCTTGTTCTAAGGCGGAGTTCGCGAAAAATGCCTTCGTGGGTTTTTCCGAATGAAAGTAGGTTAAAGCGAAAACAGTCGCGCTTGGAAACATATTTTCCCTCGTTCGTCTAAGTTCTTTCGACCAAGCGCAGTAAAACTCATTTGTTCCTGTATCTCATGCTCCTTGTCACTAAAAATAGTGTTGAACGGTGACGTTTGATTCCCTTAGATCATTGACAAAGTCCCAAGTTATTCTTTGAAAACTACGTTTATAATGAAAAACATTCTCTGGTCCTGTATCTTCTCGTTTTGCAATGCTTTATCGGCTATTTTTGAGGTGTTTTAACAACAAATTTATCGTTGAGAATAACCGGCTGATGGAATTAGGCGAATTTCTAACTGTACAGGTTCTGCAGCGATACAGTATGCGCTCTCGGTGTGACTTTCCGTCGCGTTTTTCTGTTTACAACTACATTTTGGAGTGCCGCAGAACAGTGGAGGTGTACTATAATGGCAGCTGTCTTTTCATTTCCGCATAATACCGCCGGGGTGAAGCTATGAGCTAGAGAAGGAAGTGAGGAAGATGCAAATGGAAACAATTGCAGCTATGTTTTTTATGTTCAAAGCTAAAGTTGCTAGCTTACCGTCGACAGCTGGTCACGAGTAGCCGTAAGAAGTCCCTCGACTGTCGTGAAACGACTACACAGAGCGCCGGGGCCCACCTAAAAAGTCCTCAATAGGTTCTGCCGAATGAGCAACGACCTGGAAAAGATTTTCACCTCAAGGTCAAGTTCGGGAATCCTCATTGAGCACGTATCTGACTTAAGTACATCTCGCGCTAGATCAACATCCTCAAATTATCAATGAATCAACTACTCATTAACAAAAATACTTCATGGGATTACTAAAAACTTTGACGATGAAATGGGGGAAAAACATCACAATGCGAACTGCATGACTAACAGAACCTATAGTTTTTCACCGAAATCAAGGATTCTTCAAGTTATCTGTAGATGCCTGATCGATTCATTCGCTTCAGACTCAAGTTCAAGATGCAAAAACACACAAATACCCATAAGCTGCCCCGTGATTCTTTCCGAAACTTCAGTTTAGAGGCAATGTGAAGGTACTGATAGTAAAGTGGTTTGAAGTCGATGAAGAGGGAAATAACAAATTTCAACAACTTCTGGAAGGGATCTATTAGCTTATACTCAGAACGTCGGAGGGCCGCGCCCCCGTACCCACCACTCAGCGAGGCGGGGCCCCCCTCCGCGCCTGGCGCCCTACAGGTCCCCGCCCCAGCCCCATGACTCATAATGGGCGCGACGCCCGGACATCCAAGCAAAAGGGCGCGGGGCCTGGGCAGAACATCTCCACGGTGTCATCGCTCAAATGATTGATTCCTTGTGTAACGATCTCCGGGAACCACCTCTCCCACAACCTGGGCGAGTGCTATACCCTTCTCCAAAATTTTCCAAACCCCATGGTGGATGTCCCATTCAAGTCTAATCGTTAGACTGGGGAACTTACTTTACTGCCACCGCGCGAAGTGCACTATGACGTAAGTACTTACTCAGTGGTGCCTGCAGTGAAGTCACCATAAGATTGTGCTCCGTATGTGGCACGGGTTTGACTCTGGTGTTCAACGTGTCATGCGATTTGTCCGAGTTAACATGTTTTCCTGTTTCGAATTTTCCCTGCAGGACCAAGCTAACGGAATTTGGTGGCGCCCCCGCCTCGCGCCTGATGATTCTCCGCTCGCAAACATGGCCCCCGCCGCTCGCCCTTGGTCGGAAATTCGCGGGCACACGGCCCTCCGACGTTCTGAGTATGTACTATAGCGATTGTGGAAAAAATACGTTCAACTGCCGATAACTGGAAGGGTGGTGCAGACTGACAGGAAGATTTGTAGGGATCTCTAGAACACAAAAAAACGCAACTCAAGTTCGATTTTTGACTACCTGCAGCGGGAATAGAGGATGATTAGATGCCAGATAGAATTGCTCAATTCACTCAAAAATAATGTATGTGACGGTCAAAAAAAAGTGATATACATAGTGGAAATGACGACCAGAAACCTCCTTACTTCCTTGACTTGTAGACTCAGACGACAGCCATGGTCCTTGATAGCCCCGCCACTCCTTACCTCGTTTGATTTATGACCACAATTATCGCAAGTCATCGCCATAATAATTACAGTTTGGAAATAAGGAATGTCTGAAATGAGGTCCATGAGCTTGAAATTTGTTCACCAACAAGCTTATAAGTCAGATGCTGCAGAAAGTGACAAGGTTGCCGCGTTCCACACGTCGCGCCGCTTCCTATGGATATAGACCATTATTTGAAAGCATTGCGGGCCAGCAGAAGGAAAATTCTAGGAAACTAGAAACGCTATCAAATATGATTATGTGGTACATGGCCGGCACATTTATCGGGAAAAGAAAACTAATATTCTCACTGTAATAATCGAATAACGCAATCACCAGTTGGTTTCATCAGGACTTCAGTTGGGGCACCACAATTTGGACATTCCGTAGCAAAGTGCAGGATTTCCCTCTTCGCGTCATCATACGATTTCCATTCTGGAGTAGGCTCTTGTTCCTCACTGGAAATACACAGCTATTCAGCCGTTGCTGCCACTGAGATCGAACATCTGTTTGTAATCAAAATTGCGGCAAAGCCAGTGATTTTGTTTGATAACCACCAATACTACACCAGATTCCGGTTTTCCGGGAGATTGAGACGCCTACACGGTGGTTTGGCAAATGCCCTGAATTTGTTGGTCAGCCTCATGTTTAATGAAGCGGCGCCTTACTAAACGATGTGGACTCGATGTGGTGAGTACGATTGTGGCAACTGATCCCAAAATTTCGGAAGGCTGCAATTTGAGCAGGTTAGGCAACCGCTTCACACTTTTAACCTAAACATAGGCTTATTTGGTGAGAAGTCGGCTTTCTGGGTGCTAACGGTTGGTATTAACTCAGGCACTCTCCTTCTCCATCGAATGCCGACTTCACCACATCTTGTCTAGTGCTGACACTGTGCCTTTTTCAAACTTCTTTGTTGTAGCGAGTACCTCAAAAAGATGAATCCGAGGTGACGCTTCCTCAGAGAAATGGCAGTGTCTATTATGCGTTTTGTGGACCGGAAAATAATTGTATAAGTCCTGTTCGAAAGAGGAGACCCAATTGAAAGCTCAGGAGATACGGTAAGTATGGAAACCTCACTCATCATCATCAGCGAGTCCCAGGAGTTTCCGCTCCTCCAAAGTCCGATGGTAGTGTGAGATGATACAGCGTGGATCAACGTGACGTGGATCAGGATTTTGGATGAAACAGTTTCCAGTGGGATCGTGAAGTTTCTAAAGCGCAAGGTGAAAGGAAATGAGAATCGTACCATGATCTGTATGGGCTTGGCTAACAGGCCTTTCAATCGGCATTTTTCTCACTGCCGATTTCCCAAATATGCAAAATACCTTAAATGAAGATCCAAAGAGACGAGAAAGAACAGTTTCAACTCCTACTGCACTCAAACAGGCCCTGCCGCGCTCAGTGAGCACTTCAAGCAGTTTGGGGCAGCTAGCTTGCAGTTAGTGGAAAATTTTCACCCCACCACTGATTTTTTTAATCTAAATAATAATATGTTTGACAATGATTATTTTACACGGCCATGGTCAAAGATACCTAGAAAGGGCTTTGTTAGATAGAAGTCTCCATTTCTGAACACTTCTGGAGTCCCCCTCAGCCACGAGGCATCTCTCAAAGCAGACCGAACACCGACCCATATGGAGAATCGCAAACTCGTTGGCAAAAACGTGCGCGAAAGAAGAAATCGACCACAATTAGGGCTCTCCGAAGCCAAAATCCTCAACTGAAGGGTGGCAAATGAGTTTCTGCCACAATATTCAAGCAGGAATGAGCGAAAAATGTTTTCGGAACTTCTGAGAACGGAATGACCCTTTCACGAAAGAAAAGAATGCGAGGAAGGGGCCAGTAGAGAACGAAATTTATATAAAACATTTGGCAGACCAAGGAACAAAAAGAGACAGAAAAGAAAAAAAGGCAGAAACTTATTTACCAACCAATCTGATAATTGGGAATACCCTCTATTTTGAAGCGCAACATACTTTTCGGGGGCAGCGCTAGGACGGAAACAGCGGGAGAGTGTTGGGGTGAAGGAAAATCGGCTCAAGTGTGCAGACGCGCAATGGACCCGAATAAATTTCGTTCCAAAATAGATGGTATATACAGTCAATGCGGAAGTGTTTGTCGGTTGCCTGTATTCGGCAAAAGTCAAACGACTGCGGGCCACAGTCACCGACTTATGGAGATGCAAACTGCTATATATTACATCGAACAATCCTGCTTCAGCTATATGTACGTGTTTCAGAACGATATGATCACTTGTTGAGTTCACTGACCATTTCCGAACAAAATTCCGGTGCGCGGTTGCAAACTAACGCTGATGCAGCACGCAGAGGATTGTTTGTGTCGGGACTTATCTTTAAATTGCGTGCTGCAGCAGCGGCCGTCTGCAAGTACAGACAGGAATTAAATTCCGATATGAACCGTAATTTTGTACAGCGAGGCCTTTGCTCGGAAAAGGGCAGCATTATCCGGAAGTTTCCACCACTGCGAAAAAAACGCTCAATGATTCTCACCAATGTCCATTTGCTCACAAGATTTCGGCATTCTTGTAAATGAACAAGAAATTTATCGATCTTTGATGCACTAATGGGATCCACTTCTCTCCTTCTGTCTTGGTTCTGCGTAAGATCAGAGCCTACTCTCTCCAACACTCCTTCAACTGTTGTCACCTCTGAAAACAGCTCAAAGTTGGGCAAGCCACGATAAAGTGCATCATCTACGCGGAACCGTTTATCGAGTCGGTGGTTCTCCGTCGAGGACATGGAGACTGCGCGTCCCATATAGACACGGATAGATGCAGACTACACCGATCCGAAGAACCATTCGGCATTAGCTCTATATTGCACGAAATTGGCAAAGCAATCACCTCCTGGTTGACTTTTCGCAGGAATCACAAGTTCCAGCTGAGGTACCTCTATTGTAGCATATTCCGACTTCACAACTTGCCTCCGCAGATCTGCCTCCTCCAATACTCGTAACACGACATCTGCTCCGTGCTCCTAAACAAAGAGCCATATACCGGATTTCCTGTAATTGAAGACCCGGGTGTACTATTCTTCCACATCCTCCAAAAAGGGGGGTTCAAATAGAGGCGGAGGCTCTAATTTTCAATCAAGAATTCAAGACTCATAATGGGCGAAAAAAGTTTATAAATCAAACCAAAATGAGACAATAATGAATTACTAGGCGCACTCTAAGAGATCATCATCAATAAAGTCATTGTTTAAGCCCTCCTCAAGATCAATCTCTTCGGAAATGTCAACAAGATTTAGGTTGTCGACATCTTGAGCAGCGCGTAGCAGTTCACGTCCGGTAGGACTGGGTCTCCAATGTCTCTTTGGCTGAAGGGGTGAGGGGGTTCGTTCAAATAGAGGGGGGTGTTCAATAACAGGAAATACGGTATCATGGGATGGTAGCAGCATGTGGAAACTGCACAAGAGGAATAGCTTTGAGGCAGAATGGGAGGAATTTTCCAAAGGTTCGACGATTGTAATGAAATGCTTCCTCGAGATGGAAAATGTCGCCATTCTCAATTCCGCCCCGAAATATATGTGGGCACGTTGCTCTTTCGCGTGAAGGCAAGCCAGCAGCTTCGCGACGCCTGTCTCTGATCATAATTAGTAGGAGCTTCTCGTACATTAGGGAGGTCGAATACGGCCACAACACGCTTTCTTTCGATTCGACTAGAAAGCGCTTTAGACGACAATAACCCCCATTTTTTCCAGCAGCACCGGGCCGGCTTCTCATCCTAATGACAGCACAGGTTCCGACAGTCTAGGCTTTCAATTCGACTACGACACTGGACTACAGAAAAGTTTGGACGACGATCGGACGATTGTCCTCCTCTATGAACTCGTGCTTCTCTTGGTCTACGATTGATCAAGCTCTTATAGGCCGCACAGCACGCATGTCAGGCCCCCATCCCTATAGTGCGCAGTCGACCTTTTGAGACCACTCCTGGAAGATGACCTCGAGTAGCTCCATGGACGATCTTTTGCAGCTTAGGGGGCTTACCCCCCCGGGCCCATAGCGAGGTAAGCGTTGTCTTTGTGGACCATGATGAAAGTGATATCCTAACGCGGGCCGCGGCGGGGCTAGCCTGCTTCCCGCGGCCCGTGACATGGGCCGTATACCTGTTGTGGGATACCTCGTCCCTACCTGAGGGGTGGGCTCCAAACGGCCTGACTGCTTTGGAGCCCGCACTCCTGTACAACACGAGCACGTGCTGCTACGACGACGATGGGAGTGCGACAAGACTTCGCTATGAGCAACATGCGGTCGCTTTGAATCCACCACGTGTTGCTCAGAGCAGCACGTGCTGCTACTAACAAGGCAACCACTACAAGTCATGGTAACCATTCCAAATGAAATGTACTTTTCTAGAACCATTTTCGGACGAAAAGTGCCAATATGCCCATCGCAGCTACCTAGACCAACTCTGAAAGAAGTTACAGGCGTTTTTTCTCTGATTTGCGTACCTATTGTACCATCTAAGAAGCGCATTATTTTTACGCAAATCCGGAAACGGACCTCATAATTGTGTTCAGCGCCAAAAACTACCCCCTAGGCAAAGTTTGGGCGAAGGAACATTTCCCGCAGACTGACAGCGATTTGGACTTGTACGGATTTTCGGTTGGGCGTTCCTTTATACCAATCGAGGGCTCTCGAAGCGTTTTCGAAAAATATTCCAGATTTGACTCGAAATTCGTCGTAGGAGGGTATTCGGGGTGCTGATCACGAATCTGAGGTTCATTTTTCGTTTCTCCAAAATTTTCGACCAAATTTGGTCAAAGTTTCCTACCGGCAGAGAAATTGAAGGCAAAATCGACTTTTGACGATTTCCGAAATCTGGCGACAGATGTGGCTCAAATCGTTCTTTTGGAGGTTATTTGGAGTGCTCAACACGAATCTGACGTCAAATTATCGATTTTTGACAGCTTACGGCAGATTACGGTGGGTATACGGTAGTTTGGTCAAAGTCTCAGATTTGTCTCAAAGTTTCTATGTGGGGGTTATTTGTGGGTGCTGTATACGAATTAGATGTTCATTTATCGATTCTCGAATTATTAAGGTAGGTCTTCCCTTCTAAATGGCATGTTACCTACCGTAACCTACAGTAAACCTTTAAATTCCGACTAACGAACCCCAGATTCGTGTTCAGCACTTAAGATTACCCCTACATGCGTTTTTAGCAAAATCCGGAAAAAAATTAAAAACGCTCTAAAAATTCCATGGGGCCCCCACCCTTACCTTGCCGCAAAGCTTTAAAAGCGCTCATAACTTCTGTCAGAGTGGGTCTAAACAGCTGCGATGGGCATATTTGGACTTTTCGTCCGAAAATGGTTCTAGAAAAGTACATTTCATTTGAAACAGTTACTATGACTTATAGTGGTTCCCTTGTAAGGGTTTTATTTGACGTGGTTTTAGATTGGAAAGCGTATTGCGGCCGAATCGGACCTTCCAAGTGCTTAAATTGTGTTGCTATTTGGCAGACTGGCCGGATTAGAGTCATCATCTAATGAGTATGTACCTTCAATTGATCTTATCCCGAAGTTAGGCCTCCGTATGAATCAATATTTCTTGTGAATCGGTATTTACAATAAGCATACCTGAACAGCTTCTCCGCTCTGAATCTCATTATTTTTGAAGCCACAGTGGGGGCATTCGAATGACATGATGATTATCGTTTTGTAATAAGGTATTGAGGTACAAAGTAAACGGGTCACACCCTGAAATCGCTCAACATAAGTCGTACTAGTCGAAATGATGTATCAGAAGCCCGACAAAGGGAAGGTCCTGAGTTGGCAAACTTTTCATTAGGAGCACTGCAAAAGAAAAAAAAATACTTCTCAGAAATGGCAATAAAAAGTCGATCATTGAGCGGCTGCAAATTAAGCGGGATATCACTTTTAGATGAGATTTGCACCGCGCAGCGAGCACCGCATGGAAAAGTGGCGCGAACATTAGCCAAATCGATTAATTTGTCGCATTTCAAAATCCGATTTTAAGCGACCAATCCACTTCTATTCCGATATCCTCGCCTGTTCACATAACTCACATTTTCTTCACAGTTCATGCACAGAGACTCGATCTCCACTGGAGCGACCTCAGAGTTGTCATAAGAGAGCGAGTTAATGATCTGTAAGCATCTACGGATTTGAAAACTTTGCACCTTAATGACCCTGTAGCATTTCTTGTTAACTTACGTCATCTGCGTTGCCCGCCATATGCAGTATCTATGAATAGGAACTAAGGATGTTCGGCAATCACTCTACTTTGATTTTCACGGGTCCTAAAAGAGCACTGACTCAGCAGCCCAATCCTCATTGTCCCTGCTTTCCTTTCTCACAAACAGTGCTTCTTCCAAAATGAGCGGTCCATACGGGTCGCTGTGCCAGGAGGGTTGTCCAACGAGGGTGGAGAGATTGCGAGCCACGCATATAAACAAAGGAAGACGCGGACTACTCGAGAACATCCTCTCGACACACCGTCCCGTGTTGAACGCATGTCATGTTCGACTGAAGACAAAACTGGAATCCATCCTGGACTAATAGTAATGCGGATGGAAACCATTTAGTAAACCGCGAACGCTGATAAATAAATTCATTTCCCACGAGGACATAACAACACAAGACAGAAAAACAACAATAACATAATAATTGCGGTTCCACGAACTAAAATTTGAAATCCTTGTATTTCTTGCTCTGGTGAGACTGCTTTTTCTGCTCCTGTGCTTTCCTCTTACGCTGAAAAAGAGTAAGTTTTAAACAATTTTTTCATGTGTAAATTGACTGCTTGACCTACATTTTGTCCAGCGGTATGCTCCGCCACCATATCTGAGAGATCTTCTCTGTCGTCTCCTCTAGTCTGCAACGAAGCTATAGTTGAAAGGAGCTTCAGCCACTTACTTTATCAATGCCCCGATGTTTGAGAAAAACATGCCTGGATGTTGCAGGTTTAGTAATTTGTATCAATAATCCATGTTTATAACTTTTCTAATGCCTCAGGGAATCCAGAAAAGGGTATTTTCATAGCTTTGCGAAAAGCTGAGGGATACCCAATAGACAATTTTTAGGGTTTTCAGGAAAAAAGTTTCAAATTTAGTGCAAAACTTTTTCGAGAGGTTGCTTCGGGTGCCGACCCGACTACAGCGATTTAATCACCCAAAACTTCCCCATGAAATTATTTGGACTGCCTCACACAAATCTGTTACCCGTTTCGAGATTGTTATTTGATTATTCATTTCATTCATTCAATAGCTTTATTTTTCGACAAAGAAACATACGGAATGTATGCGAGGATTACGTTGCGTATACGGTAGTTTGGTCGAAATTTCAAAATTGGTTCAAAATTTCTTTGTGTGGTTGGGTTATCTGGGAAGCCGAACACGAAAATGAGGTTCATTTGTTACCGAAATATTAATGGCAGTGTTCACGATGAATATCGTATTCGAATTAGACTCAAAAATGGGGTTGTTTAGTCGTGTACTATCGAAAAGTGAACAAACAGCGAAGAAAAGCGCTCAGAATAAGATAAAATAGCGGTTTCTAACGTACGCACAGGTTCAGGGCGCGGACGAGCTTACGCGCCCTGCTGGTTTTTGCAAGCGCGCTTTAATGCCGAAATGTGCGCGAATCGATCAGGCTGGAGGTGACGGAGTTGCTTGGCAATTAGCCACCGAAAACGTCCGCGAGGCCACAAGCTAGTCAACACGGGGGGGGGGGGAGGGCGGGCGGATTTAGCAGGCGTATTAGGCTAACAAAATCTTCAACTAGCGGCCGTTTTTACCGACTTGTGTCCAGCTTCCGCTACTTTCTTCGAACATATCCCCTCCAGGATCTGCCACCAAAGTGTTTCACACTGAAAACCCAAAAACGAGCTTTATCGTGAACACTGCTTCTAAGGTATGCTACGACAAATAAAAGGCATTATGCCAATCGCAACCTACAGTAACCCTCAAAATAGCGGCAAACGGACCCCAGAATCGTGTTTAGCGCCGAAAACCCGTCAGACGAAAAAACACGACATTCGAGATGTCCTAAATCTGAAAAAGTGAAAATCGGAGGAAGCAGTCAATAATAGGATATTCGGATAAAAAAAAAGGTAGGACAATCGACAGGCTCGAAATCGGGTGGAAACCATATAAAACTCAAGCATATTCCGGGAAGAGTTGGGTTCACTCCAGTTCATTAAACAGGCGCGCCGCATAACTATTTGTTGCCCATTGTTTTTGCTTCGTTCGAAATTTGAAACATATCCCGCCCACGTGCACGACATGAACGACGATAGGATTACGTCGTAACTCGTCCGATCCCCAACTTTGAGAACGCTCTGGAGCTTGCTTCAAGCTCACCTTATAAACCTCACTGTGCTGCGGAGACTAGTGGAGGGCCGGTTAGGGCCCGTCATAGTCGCCGGAAGGCCGGACTCCTTAGTGATCCAGCGCCATCCTACCCCGTTCCTAGTGGTCGGCTGTATGCGAGTCGATTATGCTGGCGCACTCGAGAGCACTACGGACGGCGCAGTCCGGCCACAACGGGGGGATTCCCCCACCTAGGTATACACACGCATCGACCGGGCTGGCTATAGGCTATCGGCCGACTATGACGGGGCCTTAACTCTGTTCGTTTCGAAGGGGAGAGAAGTCCGAGGTTAATGCAACGTTCTTCTTCTTCTTTGCAGCCGCAGAGAGGGGTTCTGTCATAGGTTCAGAAACTCGGCCACTAGCACTGGGTTCGTCCACAGATCCATTGTCGTCAATGTAGTCGGTCTCTTCGGGCAATTGAACAGGTGCGCAGTAGTATGCCCTTGACTACCGCAATCAGGACACTCGTCAGGTTTGCTGTTGTCAATCCTATGCAAGTATGACATAAGCATGGGGGAGTGTCCACAGCGTAACGATGCAAGGGTGCACCTGGCACGCCTGCCAAGTTCCATCTCTGTCTCGGAGACCTTTGGAGAAGCGACTCCCAGGATGGAGTTTATGGCAGGTGTTCCCTCAAGTGTTCCTTCACGAATCGGGTATGCTCCACGCGCAAGAGACAGAGGCGTTCTTGTTGTGCTTCGGTCCATCTCTGCACATCTACTTTCGACGGAGCATCAGCGAAAGGCTTTCTGATACATCTCTCTCTCACGGGGGATTAGTACTCTTCGCGAAGAATGATTCGGCTGCTCCACGATGTTAATGTACATTTGTTGCGCCTGGAGTTGGCAGTGGTCTCTAACTGGCAATATGCGAGCTTCGGCATGTAAGTGCTCTATTGGAGAGCTTTTAGAACAGCCTGTTGCAATTCGCAGAGCACAATTTTGGACGCGCTGCAGCTTGGACCAAGAGGTGTCCGACACGATGTGTTGCCACACTGGCGCAGCATACTCCAAGGCGGGTTGCACAATAGCCTTATACGTGGTCAGGATCGTTTCTTTATTGCATCCCCAGGACGTTCCACCGAGAGCACGCAGGACGTTGAGTCTTGTTTTCACTGTGGCTTGCTTCTGCTCAGTGTTCTTATGAAACTTCAACGAAGGATCCAACACGAGTCCAAGCAGCTTGGGGAATCGGGTGGCCTGCAATTGAGTTTCGTCCCATTTCACCATAGGATGGGCACTGTGCTCTGCATTATCAGTGGAAAAGACGGTGACGGACGATTTGGAGGCAGAGACTGTGAGCATTTTGCGATCGAAGAAACATTTCAACTCGATCAAGTAGTCATTGATCTTACTGGTGGCTACCTTAATGTCGCGATCTCGGCACAGAATAGTAATATCATCCGCGTATGCAACGACCTTGATGTCTTGAGGGGGAACGGGCAGATCTCTTCTAGATATAAACCGAAAAGTGCAGGCGATAAATTCCTCCTTGAGGGACACCAGCGGCGATGGGGATGCTATTGGAAACATGTCCCTGGAATAGCACATTTGCCCGACTTCCTTTAGTGAAGGCAGTTATCCACCGCTTCTGCCATGGCTTGATGGTAGACTTCAACAGACTCTCTGATAGTAGGCCTAGATTGACAGTGTCAAATGCCTTTGTTAAGTCGAGGGCCACACCAACAGTACATTGGGGTTTGATGGCATTGAAGCCGTCCAGCACATAGCTCACAATTTCCAACAAGGCCGTAGTGGTGGAATGTAATTTACGGAAACCATGTTGGTGCTGCTGTTGGCTGTTATGCTCGGCAAGCTCCTCCACAACCAGTTTTTCGGCAATTTTGGCGATGGGTGAGAGCAGACTGATCGGCCGGTACCCTTTAGCCGTGGATGGTGACTTTCCCGGCTTCGGCAGTGGAATAACACAGGCCACTTTCCAATTTTGGGGTAAAGTACATGTACGAAGCGATGTATTTATGACGTCAGCAATAAAGGGCAGTAGTTCACTGGGCAGTCTCTTCAGGACTGCAGGGCTCAAACCGTCTGGTCCTAATGCCTTCGAGTTGCTCATCTCCTTTATTGCCTTCTCGACCTGTGCAGGCGTGACTGCATCATCTACATCCATGAGAGGCAACTTACAGAGTTCCCGTACAGTTATTCTGTTCTGCTTCTCTCTTTTGGTTCTAGTGATGAAAAAATGCTTCCCAAGAGCATTTGCGGCCTCCTTCCCTGATTTGAAGACTCCACCTTCAAACTCAATCGTGGAATTGTCGGCGGAGGTGAACTTTCCGGAGATCCTTTTCAAGGCCTTCCACGTTGCTGCTGCATCATTTCTGAAGTTCATCTTCTCAGTGAACTTTTCCCAAGTTTCCTTCTTGTGCCTGTCAAGGTCCTTCCTGATCTCATCATCCAGCGCAGCGATGTCTGGGTCAAGATGATTTGTGGCTCTCTTTGCGTCCCTTGTCCTTATCTTCTGCAGTGTTTCCCTGGTGACATTGGGAAAGAAGGTCTTAACGCGGCTTTCAGGGATCGCAGCTTTCATAGCCTTCAAGATAGCATCAGATAGGTGGCGCTCCTTCTGGTGTACATCGCCATTCCACGGAAAATCAGCCGCTTGGCGGAGCGCAACCTCCCTGAACAGGCTCCAGCCTGCAAGGCCTAAATTAAGATAAGAACGATGACGAACACCTGTATAGGGCGCAAGAGAGTTAGAGAGATCAATATCGACAAAGACAGGGATGTGATCGCTGGAAAGAGTTGTGGATGTCGACCAAGAGCAGGCATTAGAGAGATTGGAAGAGACGAGGGAGATGCCTGGGCTAGATGATCGGCCGTTGGCAGGGAGACGAGTGGGCTGGCCATCGTTTAAGATAACCAGATCGCACTCCTCCGCCCATTCTTCGACGTCACCTCCTCTAGCATCAGAATCAAGCGACGAGCAGAACGTGTGCGCATTGAAGTCACCCGCAAAGGCAATTGAGGGAGAAAGAGAGCAGTCATACAGCTGCTTGAGAAGGGGGATAGGATTGTATGTTGAGGGACAAGAGGAAGAAGGAGGGATATATATATATTAAAAAGAGAAAGTGGTGTTTTAAGAGGTAGATGGATGGGGATGTAATCGAGAGTGCCATCCACTGGAGTGTTTGGAATAATGTGAGAGGGAAGAGAGGACAGAACAAAAGTAGAGACTCCGCCTCCTTGAGATGACCTAGGAGTATGATATGCAGTATAGCCCGGGATGTTTGGATGTCTAGAGGTAGCATATTGAGAGAGTTTGGTCTCCTGGACCATGATAACATCCAGGTGATGAGTACGGGCAAAGAGAGATAATTCAGAAAGCTTGGTCCGAAGGCCGTTTAGATTGATGTGTACAATAGATAGGGGGCGGTTGGTAGATGAGGAATTTGAGTTAGTGGAGGCGGAGCACACAATACAACGAAAGGAAGAATCGTGGTGCCTCACAGAACTGAGACCTGAACAAGAGAAGTGCACCCACCTTTCGCATCCAAAACATTGGACGCTGGTTCCATACCAAGTGACATCTCTGTCGCATGTGGCACATGGGTACTTCTTCTTCTTCGAGGGTCCTAGGTTCCTCTCGACGCCGGCTCTTTGCAGTAGGATCTTCAGGAGAGCTGCGGCCAGCCAGCACCTCTCCCATGACAAAAACCCTCTCCTCGCAGGGATTGACGTCGGTTTGCACGGAGGTGGTCTTCTTCCCTCCACACTGCCACGGCACGAACGTACGACATCTCGGCAGCAATGCAACGTTTGTCGGGTGGTGGTCGCTAGGGGGCCAAAGGGGGGCAGGGGGGGCAAACGAGACGCGAAAACACGGGTGAACGTAACAGAGGCGCAGAGAAGTGTCTAATAGCGTGGCGGCTTCGCGCGCTCACTTTCTTTGAGTCTCTCTCCTAAATCACCTAAGCCGGCGTTCAAAGTTGATCAGCGGCGCGGCGTGACGTCGCAATTAGCGTGTGTACCGAACAGGCTACGTCGCGTCGTCGCGAGTTGTTCTAGTGAATATGAACGCCACATTCAAAAAGACGCGCAATTTGCCTTCGCGCGACGTCATTCGCGTCACCTTGAAAAGCAACGCGACGCGATGGACATCGCGCGATGGCAAACTTGTTGCTCTTTTCTTCAGTGTTTCAACATAAAAACAACCTAATCTAACAATGAAAGCAATATAGCACACTCAGTAGAATCACTTGCACTTGAACGAACACGAAAACCTGTTGCTAATGCTACTAGAGAATGCTGCCGCTTGTTTACGCGAATTTGCCTAATTACGCAATTCCTCGTGGTCGCGCAGTGTTTGTGTGGCGTTAACACCTGTATTCCTGCGCTATACGATTTTTCCGTCGCACTGACATTCATTATCGCGTCGCAAAAAGTGTGAACGCCGCCTAACGACTTCTCCTGAGTGTCGTGTGTGAGAATCACGGCGCGAACGAGTGAAACGACGACCACCGCTGACTTACCGCCGTTGATTGGCTTGCTTCTTTCACTAAATACTGAATGAAGAACAAACGTGGTGGCAGAGTGCTATTTGTTAGAATACATGCAGTAGACGCCTTGATACTACGGAAAACAATTCGGTTAGATCCAATCGGACACCCGTTGCGATGGAAATTCTCGTTACGGATAGGAGCATTTTCTTGGGCCAGTATCCGTGTCATCCGATGAGTCGATTTTGCAAAATTGGCAATATCCGAGGATCCTATCCGAGGCGATTTCGGCCATCGGATGGAATGTATACTATACAATCCCTAGTTGGGAGTATTGAGCAGAAACTAGAAATTTTTTTTCTGAACACCTCAAAAGTTCCCTGATGGGTGGTTGTACACTTACCCTTTCGCGAAGCAATGTAAGCGCCCTTTTTTGGAATCCACGTTGGCATTTAGGGAATGTAAAGCAAGGACAGTTTATGTACCGTCCATATGATAACGAACAATGGTTTTCCATCTCATCGGGCACGGATGAAACAGTCCCGAGTGAGGGGTGCGGAACAAGCAAAACACGGATCACTTCTTAATTCGCTATGAGAAACAGGAGAAAATCAACCCTACCTGTTTTCTAAGTTGTTCATCATACTTTTCTTGCAGCTTTCCTTGATCGAGGTCGATTGCATCAGGATCGAGAGAAACCTCCACACCGCCTTCAGAAACTCCGACTTTCTTCTGCAAAGTAGTAGATTTTGAAGAAAAATAAACTATAAGTAATACACTGAGGTCATACCGACAAATCATACACATGTGTCGAAGCCATCATTTGCCCTCCAACGCGATCTACCCGCTTTTCAGGGATTATATGGTAAGCGGCAGCGGGAGTATCCGCCCCCGCCAAGCTAAAAACAATTTGAACGTTGCAGACAAAAACCATCCCGCGAAAAGAAAAACGGATGGATTTACCTGTCCTCAACCCTCCGTCCTTTACGTAATTCAATGGTGTCCGGCGTTTCCAATCCAGTTACACCTGTTGTGATTCCACTTGGAGTCGCTAATCCTTCCGTCATCGGCGTAGCGATACCATCTGTCACATTTAGAAATAATAACACAATTAAAAGCATAAAAGGGGATGTTTAATACCTATATTAACATCCTCCTCTTCTTCAACCTCGCTTTCCTCGTCTGAATCATCATCCGATCCTATCTCGCCCCAGTACCGCCGCTCAATGCGTGTCTCATCTTCTGGTTCCACTTGGCTAGTGGGCTAAATTAAGGCAACACTATTGGTGTTGAATTGAACGGGACACCTGTGTGACTGGATGCGGATGCTTGTTTCGGATTTGACATCCAACAATCAACAATATTTACAGTAACTGTACATCTTCAAACATGGTTCGACAGAGCATCCTCAGCGAGATTCTACCAGAAGATTGAGAATTTCAAAGGCCTACATGGAGATGTGAGAGGAGAGAAAGAGTGGTGAATGAAGTGGGAGATACTAGAGGATAAAGTAAGAAAAACGAGAAAGAAGCAATGCATGTGAAAGAATGATTTTGTGAAAGGAGTTATGAGCAGATTCATTGTCAGCACAGGTCACCTATTCATTTAAAGAGTGCCCCGCAATAAAATAAATCATTAAAGAGGGAAAAGGACTAAATGATAGAGCACTAGATGAAAAAGAAAGAGAGCAATGCATAAGTAGAGCAAAAGAGTGATTTCTGCGGGTGACACGATACCGTACTCTGAAATGGAAACAGGAAAAAATACGAGGAAAAGATATTCGTACCTCTTGACCGAATACGTCACCGTAGAGTGGTTTGCCGTAATCGTCGACTGGCGGTTTTCCCCATCCTCCTGCGTGATATCCGAAAGCGCATCCTTCAGGAATGGGCGCATTCAATCCAGCTATGCGAATACTTGGATAGCTCGGAGGTGGTCCGTAACGCTGCATCGCAATCAGCCAAGGAGGTGGAAACTTTTGAGCATTCTGAAAGTGGAAATCATTAATAATGACAATCACTCCTCTATAAAGAAAAAAACAAAAGTATTGTATTTGCATTCACCAACCGGGCCAACTGGCATTCCGAGTGCAATCCGGAGTTCATCAGAGAGATTTCCCGGCTTTTTGTCCTTCATAAGCGTTTCCACTTCCTACAAATAAGCTTCTTTCGCTAAAAAATCCACATAGTGTAAAATAGCTATTACCTTTCCTTCGTAATACAACTCCCCCATCATAGTCATGGAAGGCTTCGTTTGCCATTTGAAGAAGGCGTCATGCAATTTCTGATAGTCTATGTCAATTTTCCCAAGCTTCGGTCGGGCCCGCTCACGCATCTTTGACTTCAGATTTTGATTTTCCTCCTTAAAGAAACGGTTCAGCGGAGTCCTTCTCTGCATATGAAAGACTGTAAAGGATGAAGAGTTTATAAACACTTTAAAAAAACTGGAAGCGTGGTGCGTCGTAGGAGACTCCCTACAAACAACAACCTTATACGGAGACCTCAACAGCCGGTTTCATACCGAACCATACTTCTGTTCACTGTCGCACATTTGCTTGCCAATTTTAGATCTCGAAATTTGATGACCGACTATCTCTCTATTGTCCGAAGCTAATAAAGGCCCTGGAAGATCCACATCTTCAACTGTCGCTCCAGAAGGCTCTCTTCTTACAACACATTCTGCTCAAGAGAGATGCATGTCGAAGGTTTTCATAAATGGAACGCAAATCACGCACGAAAGAAATTCAACAATTCTCGGCTATCATTTCGATACTATGATGACGGGACGACTACATGCGGAAGCTGTTCGTAAGAAGACTGCTAAAAGAGTGCACCTCCTGAAGCATCGGCAGGAAGGAACTGGGGACAAAGCAAAGAGCTGCTCACACTGACCTACCGTGCCATCGGACAATCCGTGATGTCTTACGCTGTTCCAGTCTCGAGCTCGCTCATTGCATCGTCTCACTGGGATCGGCTACAAGCTTGTCAAAATGCAGCCCTGAGGACCGCGACGGAAAGCCTTTCGATGGCGAGCACAACCCACCTGAGTAACGATACAGAAATCATGCCAGTTCAAGCGCATAATGAAAAGCTGACACTTGAATACCGAATGGTGGAGGCACTCGATCCAGGAAACCTCTCACACGACATGATGAAGAAGTCGGAACCACCCAGACAGATCAGGGAGCACGTCAGAACTGTCAAGCCAATGTCGGTAAGGCCAGGAAACGCGGAAAGCATTCGCAAACAAGTTCACAAGGAATTCGTAAAAGAGTTCTTGGGTACTATGAACTCTCCCCTGCTAAGTGGACCGCCGCCGAAGATTGCGAAGGACTGTCACTTTGATCATACAAGAATGAATTTGGAATTTGAAAAAAAATTTAAAAAAAGAAATGTTTTTTTAATTAAGAAAAAAAACAAAAAAAAATAAAAAAAAGAGAGTCGTAAAACGCACCACTCACGGATCCCCCAAAGGAAGAGGATCCCAGCAACTTTGCTTCGATTACTTCGTCTACATGCAGGAAATTGGATCCGGGATCAGCGCGTATGGTGGAAGATGGGCAACAACAACAACAACCGACTAGCTCTAGGCAACTACCCCAGCCACGGTACGGCGCACGGTATGGATATCCACAGCGGGGGGGGGTCTGATATGTGAAAGGGTGGAGGAGGGGTTTCAGAGCCCCGCCGGGAGATCAAGTGAACCATTCTGACCTGGGGTAGGTACACAGTTTAAAATTCTTTTTTTTGCGAAGAATTTGATAATACCGTTTAATTAACATGAAACCTTGTTGCAATTAAGTTGTCGTCAAGGGTAAAATCAGAGTAAAGGTTCTCCTACGGTTGAAAATAAGGCACACAGGTTCTGGGCTGGTATCCAGGATAGCTGTGTATTGAATTGTAAATAAGTTATGATTGGAAGCTACGAAATGGGGAGAAAGAGAAGAGTGGATACGATGAAGTGATTGGGAAATGGGGAGACGACGAGATGTATTAAAGAAATATAAATGTTTTCAGAGAAGGACAGTTCACTTTTATTGTATGGAAAAACACACACCAATAAATGATAAGATACAGAAATAAGTGCTTAAACTTTAGCCACACAAGACATGGCACAAACACTTGCTAGTTGGAAAGAGCGTCATCCATTCTGGTTGCGTTGCGAATTTCATTCTCCGAAATCCACTCATAAGACGAGACGCAAGACACGGATCCGATCCCGCAAGGTGCTTAAATTCTGCAAAACGTTAGACCTCTCTTTTTTGCAAAGAAAGGGTCACGAAAGTAGGATAGTCGAGTCGAGAGTGGTAGATTTACCCTATATACAAACTTTCACCGCCTAAAATGGACGCTGAAAGGTACTACACTGTGGGGCCCACACCTGCCGCAGGTGCGGTCCCGCTGGAAGTCTACGTTTTTGCAAGGTTTGAGTCAGGAGAATACGTTATTCAAGTCGAGCGTGGTTGATTTGCCCCGTATACAAACTTTAACGGTATCATAGGAACGCCGAAGACCGCTACACTGCCTGGGCTCACACTTTTCTCAAGTGTGGTCCCGCCGGAAGTCGGCAATTTTGAAAACTATGAGCCACGAGAGTGGGATATTTGAGTCCAGCGTGGTCGTATACCAGCTTTGGCCGCCTCAGTGCGACGGCGAAGACCGCTACATAGATAGCGAAACAAGGTAAAAAAAAGACGCCGAAGTCCACAAACCTGAAGTAGGGTTTTAAAACAGCTGTAACTTTAGTCCCGAATGAGCTACCCGGGGTTTTAGTAAATCTAAGAAACTAGGTTTTTAGCCCTACAGAGTGAGACCCCAACCGACCACAGAAGTTGCCTTTCAGAAAAATTCACTGGGTGTGGACTTCTGATGTTTTGAGCATAAAAATCCACATCTAAATCCGCTGGCTAGGTGTGAACTTTTATGCTCAAAACATCAAAAGTCCACACCTGGTAAACTTTTCTGTGAGGCGTCCTCTGGGAGCGGGTGAAGTTTCATTCTGTAGGATTGCAAACCTAGTTTCTTAGTTTTGCTCAAACCCCGAGTAGCTCATTTGGAATTTAAAGGCAGTGTTCACGATAATCTTCAATTTTGGGATTATTCGCTATATTGATTGAGTGGCCACGGGTAGAACTAAAATGACGCAGTAATTGAGAAAAACGCACCAGAAGTACGCGAAATCCCTAAGTACCACCCCGCCTCTTAAGTATCACAGGAACAGTTTGTTGTGACAATCAAATCTTTTGTGGACCTGTCCTTTGCAATTCTCTACTCTCTATCGCTCCGTTCTTTCCTTAGAGCTCTAACTAATCCTACTTTGCATAAAAAATTCTTCTATTTTCGATTGACCCCCTTTTTCCACCGGTGACAACCACAGTGAACATGTTCATCCAACCGGACAACTAGTTCATGTTGTAGAATAATGTCACTGAAATAAGTAGTTTTAATGCGTTTCTTGCCGTTTCTTCGTAATTTTGGTAACACTTGGAGGCCAACGCATTGTTTTTTTGTGAAAAACTAGCGAACGAAAATCATTGTGAACACTGCCTTTAAAGTTACAGCTGTTTTAAAACCCTACTTCAGGTTTGTGACGTTTTTTTACCGTGTTCCGCTATCTATGTAGCGGTCTTCGGCGTTACACTAAGTTGGTATACTGAGGAAATCGACCACGCTGGACTCAAATTTACATTTATTACATGCGCGTCAGCACATGTGAATAACAAAACATAAAAAGCGAATGGAAAAACATTAAAACATAACCAACAGCAAACAATAAGAAAACTAGGCCCTACTAGAGCTAATAAACGGTTCCTGTTGCAAATACCGGTCAACCTGTCTTTCAATAATACTGAAAGAACTAGGCACCAAGAGCCTTTTACTGATGCGCAGATATTCCAATCCCCCACGAATTGTGAAAAATTATGCCTTAAGCGAGTTCGAGGCTGAGAGAAGCTGAGTTTGAACCCCTGACCTCTAGTATTAGAACGTCTCAAGGTGAAGAACTCAGATAGTTTAAGACCCACGAGACCATTCAACATTTTGAAAATTAAGAATAAATCATTTCTTCTCCTACGGAGAGCAAGTGTCGAGCTGTAGCAACTCCTAGGAATGTTGGCATATGTGAATCCAAGTGTCCGAATGAAGACTTTCCTCGTAAAGCTGTATCCCACTCTCGTGGCTCCTGGTTTTCAAAATTGCCGACTTCCGGCGGGACCACACCTGAGAAAAGTGTGAGCCATTGTACTGTAGCGGTGTTGGGCATCCGTGTTGGACGGTGAAAGTGAGTATGTCGGGTAAATCGACAACACTGGACTCAAATATCCTACTCTCGTCACTCCTACATTTGAAAGTAGTGGACTTCCGGCGGGACCACACTTGAGAAAAATGTGAGCCCTTGTACTGTAGCGGTCTTTGGGGATCCTATGATGCCGTTAAAGTTTGTATATGAGGTTGATCAACCACGCTCGACTCGAAAATCGTATTTTCCTGACTCATACTTTGCAAAAATGTGGTCTTCCAGCGAAAACACAGCTGCAGCAGGTGTGGGCCAAACAGTGTAAAGCCTTCGAGCGTCCATCTTAGGTGGCTGAGGACGTTGAAAAATGAGCAAACAGCCACGCCTGCTAGTAAGACGTGCTCACATCCAAGCAGACAATGGGAAAACTTTACGGAAGGGTTACGGTAGCCCTCTGCTCGAGGCTGAAACTTGTATATAGGGTAAGTATACCACTCTCGACTGGACTGTCCTACTTTCATGACCCTCTTCGCAAGAAAAAAATGTGAGGTCTAACGTCTTAGCAAAAATTAAGCACCTTGCGGTATCAAACCCGTGTCGTGTGTTTCGTGTATGAGCGGATTTCGGAGAGGGAATTTCGCAGCGTAACCAGATTAGATGACGCTCTTCCCAACTAGCAGTCCATACATCTGAAGTGACCTTTTCTTCTTGGACTTGCGAACAGGCTACGGCGCGAGGTGTGATACAACCCAACTTTGCTCCGATCCCTCTCTTAAATCGGTCGTTTTGCACAGCCCCCCCCCCCTTGCGAGAAAATCCGCATGTCGTTCCTCA
Organism: Aplectana chamaeleonis; assembly: GCA_029168955.1. Lineage (NCBI taxonomy): Eukaryota > Metazoa > Nematoda > Chromadorea > Rhabditida > Cosmocercidae > Aplectana > Aplectana chamaeleonis. Next base: position 881,216 of record JAPDOI010000223.1, on the reverse strand, counting down.
TGAATGGCTGTCCACATGTGAGAAATTACCCAAATTTTCATGAATGCAGCGTCAGGCCGAAGAGCGCTATGTAAGGCTGGCAGAGCCTGTTTTTATGCCCTGAGGGCACATAGGTGCAGCTTCGACAACGCAAACTACATTTAGTAATTTGCTTTCCGGATTTGAAAACGCACCCAGAAATTCATGGACGCAGCTTTAAGCCGAACAGCGCTACATAAGACGGGCGGAGCCTTTTTATGCCCTGAGGGCACATATGTGCAGGTTCGGGCATGACAACCACATTTAGTAATTGACTGTCCGGATGTGAAAACGCACCCAAAGAAAAGGACGCAGCTTCAAGCCGAACAGCGCTATACAGGGTGGGGTCCATGAAAAAATCGATTGCTGAGAAATATTTACAAGTATTTATCGACTTTTTAATTAAGGAGTTTTGCTAGAACAAGCGGAAAACCTAGTCCTGAACAAAAGTAACTAATTTAGTTCTTTTAGCCGGTTCAGAATGGTCTTTAAAGACTCACTTTTAGGTGTGATACAATCGATTGTATCACGTTTTGAACCAACTAAAAGAACGAAATTAGTTACTTGGGTCCAGGACTAGGTTTTCCGCACGTTGTAACAACGCGAAACTCCGTAAATAAAAATTCGATAAATACTTGTAAATATTTCTCATCAATCGATTTTTTCATGGACCCCTTCCTGTGTAACGCCCTTCGGCCTAAAGCTGCGTCCATGAAATTTCGGGTGCGTTTTCACATACGGCCAGCCAATCACTGAATGTGGTTTTCATGCCCGAAGCCGCACCTATGTGCCCTAAGGGCATAACAACAGGCTCCGCCCCTCCTATGTAGCGCTGTTCGGCTCAAAGACGCGTCCATGAAATTTGGGGTGCGTTTTCAAAACCTTACAGCAGATTGCAAAATGTGGTTTTTATGCCCGAAACCGCACCTATGTGCCCGCAGGGTATAAAAAACAGGCCTGGCCCTCCTTATGTAGCGCTCTTAGGCTTGTAGCTACTTGCGTGAAAATTTGGGTACGTCTTCACATGCAGACAGTCATATTCTAGTTGTAGTTTCCGTGCCTGAACCTGCACCTATGTGCCCTCAGGGCGAAAAAAAATCAGATGCTTCAGGCGATATTGCACCTTGAAAATAGCCTAACAGGCCATGTTCGTGGAGGAAACTGGAAGATATGTCGCAGTAAAGAATGCTATTTTGAAACATTCAACAATAAATCGTTTCTCAAAATTGCGAAGTTTTTGACCTTTGGCAGGATCGAGCCTGTGAATCCTAAAATGCCTAAAAATGCATCTTAGAATACGAAATTCCAGAACATCTGTGTCATTTCGTTGACAGGATTGTCCGCTTGTAATGACCTCGATGACAACGAATACTCAACACCAATGCTGCTGACATATCCAGGAGCGCTTTGGAGGCACACTTTAGCTGGCCGCGACTCTGCTTCTATATAGGAATCATTAACGATAGCAATGCTACTGCCGTCTATGGTCTTGCATGCTTTCTCCACCGGTGAATTGTCACCTTTTCTTGTGAATTTCTGCCTTATCTTTACATCTCCATTTCATATCCTGCCTCATTTGTTTTTTGCAGTTGATTCGTTCTCTCTTCAGTTTCTTTTTTGATCTTCTGTCTCATTTTGCTCTCTCAGTATGATCTCCAGTGTTATTTTGACTTCTTACTGTGATCTCATTTTGCCGTCTCAGTTTACCGTTATATTATATACTAACGGTATGGCTTTCAAAACCCCTCCCCACCCTTGATCGAAGGCCCTCTTGATTCTTGATTGGTCGAAGGTCCGACCCCCCCCCACCGGACGTCGACGGGTCCGACCCCCCCCCCATCGGTGATATATCACACCTCACGCTGAACCCTGCTTGCGAAATATATTTACGAACTCATACTTATTTGGAAACAAATTTATTTCTTCAATACATCTCGTATTCTTGGCCTTTGCCAATCACTTCATCTTCCCCACTCTTCTCTTCCACCACATACCTTAGCTTCCTCCCCGGAATTATTCACAATTTCTGGATACACGTCCAAACCTATGTGTCTTATATTCAACATTAGGAGAGCCTTCAATATGATAACAACTTTTACTTTTAGCTAAGTTATTTACCAACGCGGGCAACTTCATGTAATCCGTCAAAAAAAGCCTCGTCTGTGATCTAATTCACTGTTCATGTCTTAATTTTTAGATGGTTGCTCTTCTTCAAATTCTACTTCTTTTGGAATAAGTTGCTCCTATTCTTTCAATTTTACAACAAAAATAGACAAATAACGCTCCTGGGAGAGGGACCGAGAAACTCGTCAAAAATTTGATCTACTAACGCTTCTGAGAGGGGGGTCTGAGAAAATCGCCAAAAGTTTGCTTTTAGTTGGGGGGGGGGTACGAGTAAATTTAGCCGTGCCCACACCTCGTGCCGTACCCTGACCCCGCCCCTCCGATTCGGCTTAGTCTAAAAAATTGAGCTCGGGTGCCCAACTACCTCAGAGAGTCGGGGGTCCGATTCGGCCACGATAGGCTTTCTAATCGTGTACCTAGTCGAGTTTAAAGGAACTTCCGCAGCAGAACGTGCTGCTCCGAAGAGCACGTGGCCTGTTCGATAGCACTACGTGGCGCAGCGAGGCAAAACTTTTGCCGCACCCTATTTCCCACGCTGCAGCACGTGGCGTGTTCGATAAGACTACGTGGCGCAGAGAGACAAAACCCTTGCCGTGTCCCCGTTTCCCACGCAGCAGCACGTGGTCTGTTCGATAGGACTACGTCTCGCTGGGGGCGGGCTCCCACCCCTTCGATGGGAGCGGGTCTCCACCAACAAGGATACGGTCCAAGCCACGGCCCGCAGCAGGGGATCGCCCCCACAGCAGTCCGCGGCAAGGACATCACCCTCGCCGCGATCGACAGCGAGGGAGCTCTCCTCGCTGAGGACCGTGGGGGAGACCCCTTAGCGGTTCAAAAATCGTCCAGAAAGTGACTCGTAGTCACCCTCCAGGAGCGGCCCCCATAGACGGACTGCGCTCTCTTTGGGATCGGGCCCCTTATATACGTGCTGTGCGGCTGATATGCGCCGTGTCAGTCTGAAGCAATCGATCAATGTGTTCAATGATGGGCTTTGTGGCTCGTTCGTCGTTTGAACTCATCGTAGACGAATCAAAAGCGTATCGTGGCCGAGTGAAACGGCTATGATTGGTGGCACGTGCTTCTCACTTGGACGACGATTAGGCCACGTGGCGCATGGAAAGCACGTGGCTGTATCGTCCTCCAACCGCTTTGTATTCGAATCGAAAGCCAATCGTGGCCGAATAGGACCCCCCCCAAACTCTCTGAGACAGAATAGGCGGCATGAATCTGAGGATGTAAAACGAATCATTTTTTTTCCAGAAAGAAAAATTTTTTCGTGAAACATTTGATCGATAATTTCAGAAAAGTTTTTGCTTATGCTACTATACAAAGCTTCACATGCTCGCTGTTTCCCGAAAACTCTCATCTTATCCAATTGATTGCCTTACATATAGGCGCCTCACACATTTATTCACATTCCTTAGCTTTCCTTCCATAATGCTTCATATACGGAATTACAATTGCTACTTTAATTTATTTGAAGATCACTGTGATTATGTGCAGCTACAGCAAACATAGAGATATAATGCCATTCGGATAAAAATTACCTTTTCCCACAAAGCTTCACGCATATCCTGAATACCAGTACGCTTTATGAAGTCCGGCAATTCGAATGGAGGTCGTTCGAAACCGCGCTTACCAGAGAGGTACCTTAAAATGACAGTTAGAATCGCTCTCAAAGCCAGCATTACCCTCGCAGTATCGTCTTTCGTTTTTTTCTTAGAGTAGTGCCCACGATGAATTTTGTCTTCTTTTCGCGGAAAATCAGAAGGCCTAGGTCTCATTGAAGCGAGAGGGTCGAAAGAAAGAACAAAAAATGAGACCGAAAAAGCCCTTATCGGATCCGGAGGCGCTATTCATACAACTCACCGCCAGCGCGGCACGCGCGTGACGCGCGGGTGTGGCCTTGGAGTATGAATTGCCTAACACCACGCCCGCGCGTGACGCCCGCACCGAAATGGCGGCGACGGCCGTAATGATTTTTCAGCATTTTCATTATTAATCCGCCATCAGTTTCATTCCGTTTCAGGATAATTAATTCCTATCCTCTACTATCGTGAGGATGAACGCGTGTACAGAATTTGATTGTTTAGAGAAATAAGACCCCTTTATTCCGCTCCACCATGACGTCGCCAATGGGTTATTCATAATCGCCGCAAGCGCGTGACGCTCGTAGAAGCTATTCATATTCTAACGCCACGCAGCGCGTACCGCGCTGGCGTTGAGGAGTATGAATAGCGCCGAAACCCGCTCGCGCTAGACCTTTCTAATCAATCGATACATATCTCATACACTCGATGGAAGAACTAGCGCGAGCGGATGTCGGAGCCGATAGGGGCTCTTTCGGGCTTGCTTTTGTTCGTTCTTTCGACCCTATCGCTCCAATGAAACCCCGACCTTTCGACTTCCGGCAAAAGAAAACGGAGACGAAATTTATCGTGGACACTACCTTTAGGAACCTCTGCGAGCTGCCGAGATGTCGTACGTTCGTGCCGTGGCAGTGTGGAGGGAAGAAGACCACCTCCGTGCAAACCGACGTCAATCCCTGCGAGGAGAGGGTTTTTGTCATGGGAGAGGTGCTGGCTGGCCGCAGCTCTCCTGAAGATCCTACTGCAAAGAGCCGGCGTCGAGAGGAACCTAGGACCCTCGAAGAAGAAGAAGTACCCATGTGCCACATGCGACAGAGATGTCACTTGGAATGGAACCAGCGTCCAATGTTTTGGGATGCCAAAGGTGGGTGCGCTTCTCTTGTTCCGGGTCTCAGCTCTGTGAGGCACCACGATTCTTCCTTTCGTTGTATTGTGTGCTCCGCCTCCAGTAACTCAAATTCCTCATCTACCAACCGCCCCCTCTCTATTGTACATATCAATCTCAACGGCCTTCGCGCCAAGCTTTCTGAATTATCTCTCTTTGCCCGTACTCATCACCCGGACGTTATCATGGTTCAGGATACCAAACTCTCTCCCTCTGCCACCTCTCGTCATCCAAACATCCCGGGCTATACTGCTTATCATACTCCTAGGTCATCTCAGGGAGGCGGAGTCTCTACTTTTGTTCTGTCGTCTCTTCCCTCTCACATCATTCCAAACACTCCAGTGGATGGCACTCTCGAGTACATCCCCATCCATCTACCTCTAAAAACTCCACTTTCTCTTTTTTAATATATACATTCCTCCTCCTCCATCCTGTCCACCAACCTACAACCCTATCCCTCTACTCAAGCAGCTGTATGACTGCTCTCTATCTCCCTCAATTGTCTTTGCGGGTGACTTCAATGCTCACACGTTCTGCTCGTCGCTTGACTCTGATGCTAGAGGAAATGACGTCGAAGAATGGGCGGAGGAGTGCGATCTGGTTATCCTTAACGATGACCAGCCCACTCGTCTCCCTGCCTACGGCCGATCTTCCAGCCCAGACATCTCCCTTGTCTCTTCCAATCTCTCTAATGCCTGCTCTTGGTCTACATCCACAACTCTTTCGAGTGATCACATTCCGGTCTTTCTCAGTATCGATCTCTCTAACTCTCTTGCTCCCTATACAGGTGTTCGTCATCGTTCTTATCTCAATTTAGGCCTTGCAGACTGCAGCCTGTTTAGGGAGGTTGCACTCCGCCAAGCGGCCGAATATCCGTGGAGTGGCAATATACACCAGAAGGAGCGCCACCTCTCTGATGCCATCCGGAAGGCGATGAAAGCTGCGATCCCTGAAGGTCGTGTCAAGACCTTCTTTCCCAATGTCACCAAGGAGACACTGCAGAAGATAAGGGCAAGGGACGCAAAGAGAGCTGCTAATCATCTTGACCGAGACATTGCCGAGCTGGATAATGAGATCAGGATGGACCTTGACAGGCACAAGAAAGAATCTTGGGAAAAGTTCACTGAGAAGATGAACTTAAGGAGTGTTGCTGCAGCAACGTGGAAGGCTTTGAAAAGGATCTCCGGAAAGTTCACCTCCGCCGACAATTCCACGATTGAGTTTGAAGGTGGAGTCTTCAAATCAGGGAAGGAGGTCGCAAATGCTCTTGGGAAGCATTTTTTCATCACTAGAACCAAAAGAGAGAAGCGGAACAGAATAACTGTACGGGAACTCTGTAAGTTGCCTCTCATGGATGTAGATGATGCAGTCACGCCTGCACAGGTTGAGAAGGCAATAAAGGAGATGAGCAACTCGAAGGCATTAGGGCCAGATGGTTTGAGCCCAGCAGTTCTAAAGAGACTGCCAAGTGAACTACTACCCCTGCTCGCTGACGTCATTAATACATCGTTTCGGACCTGTACATTACCTCAAGATTGGAAAGTAGCACGCGTCATCCCATTGCATTGCCGAAGCCGGGTAAATCACCATCCACGGCAAAAGGTTACAGGCCAATCAGTCTTCTCTCACCTATTGCCAAAGTTGCGGAAAAATTGGCTGTGGAGGAGCTTTCCGAACACAATAGCAAACAAACGCATCAACATGGTTTCCGTAAGCTACATTCCACCACTACGGCCCTGCTGGAAATTGTGAGCTATATTTTGGACGGCTTCAATGCCATGAAACCTCAGCGAACCGTAGGTGTAGCCCTCGATCTAACGAAGGCTTTTGACACTGTAAACTTGGGCATTTTGTCGGAGAGCCTGTTAACCATTCCGCCCTGGCAGAAGCGGTGGATAACCGCATTCACCAGAGGACGTCGGGCAAATGTGCTATTTCAAGGGCACGTCTCCAATAGCATCCCAATTGCCGCCGGCGTACCTCAAGGAGGAGTTCTATCGCCTGCTCTTTTTAGTCTGTATATTGAAGATCTACCCGTTCCATCCCAAGACATCAAGGTCGTTGCATATGCGGATGATATTACTATACTATGCCGGGACCGCGACATAAATGTAGCTGCCAGTAAGATCAATGACTACTTTATCGAGTTGAAATGTTTTCTCGATAGAAAGATGCTTACGGTCTCTGCCGCTAAATCATCCGTCACAGTTTTTTCCACTGATCCTGCGGAGCACAGTGCTCATCCCATGGTGAAATGGGACGAAACTCGCCTGCCGGCCGCCCGATTCCCTAAGCTGCTCGGACTCGTGTTGGACCCTTCGCTGAGGTTTCATAAGAACACTGAGCAGAAGCAAGCTGCAGTGAAAACAAGACTTAACGTCCTACGTGCTCTCGGCGGAACGTCCTGGGGGTACAGTAAAGAAACGATCCTGACCACGTACAAGGCCATCGTACAGCCCGTCCTGGAGTATGCTGCACCAGTCTGGCAGCATATCGTGTCGGACACATCCTGGTCCAAGCTGCAGCGCATCCAAAATGGAGCATTGCGAATCGCAACAGGCTGTTCTAAAAGCTGTCCAGTAGAGCACCTACATGCCGAAGCTCGCATCCTGCCAGTTAAGGACCATTGCCAACTCCACGCACAACAGCTGTACATAAACATTCTGAAGCAGCCAAATCATCCGTCGCGAAGAGTATTAGACCCCGTGAGAGAGAGAGGTATAAGAAAGCCGTTTGCTGATGCTCCCACGAAAATCAATATACAGAGATGGACTAACGCACAACAAGAACGCCTCCGCCTCTTACGTGCTGAGCATGCCCAATTCGTCTAGGATCACTTATGCAAGACCGGCGTAAACTCCATTCTCGGAGTCGTGCCGCCTGAGGTCAGCGAAACCGAGATGGAACTCGGTAGGCGTGCCAGGTGCACCCTTGCCTCGTTGCGCTGCGGGCACTCCCCCATGCTTATGTCTTATTTACATAAGATCGATAGCAGCAGACCTGACGAGTGCCCGGATTGTGGTAATAAAGGGCATACTACTGCACACCATTTCAACTGCCCGATGAGACCGACATCGTTAACAACAGTAGATCTGTGGACGAATCCGACGCTTGTGGCTCAGTTCCTCAATCTATGACAGCACCCTCTCTGTGGCTGCAGAAGAAGAAGAACCTCTGCGAGGAACTCCGTCTAAAAAGTAACTGCAGATAAGCCCTACTCATAGTTAAACTCGTTTTACGACATTCACCAGTCAGATGAGCTATGAGAACTAATCCACACAGCACCTCGAACAGCAGCGAGGTTTGAACAAAGGAGAGTGGTAATCCTCTAATTCAATGGAACCCGGTGTTGAGCTTCGACCGAGTTGAGTCACAGAGTTGTCATCCGACCAAATATTCACTCCAGTATCAAAATGATTTGAATACCAAATTGAAAAGAAATATTTTCGTTTTTCTTTCTGAGAATGACTTTTTTCTTTGACTGTTGCAACTCCTAAATTGCATTTCTTCTTTTATATAAAACTTCTGTAAAACTAAACGCTTCTGTTTATTCCCACAAAAACTTTGTGGGCACCCAGCAGTAGAAACCGAATGAACCATAGGAATATAGCCTTTCGATTTTAGGTCTGGACAAACTTAAGATCTAATGAAAACGTCTTCAGCTGTTCACCAAAAACTTACTTTCTCTTCGCATTCCAGTGACGTGGAACTGGCACCGTGTTGCGATAAGACTTCAGTGCAACCAGCATGAAAGGATCCCTTGACGTTACATCAGCCCACTCAACAACGTCCGGACGGCGTGTGGACTGAAACAATTTCTTTGTGACTTAAAGGCAGTGTTCCCGATAAATCTCGTTCTCGAGGTCTCGGTGTGAAACACTAAGGCCATTGGTATACCTCCTTGTCGCTGCAGCGGCAGGTTTCGACAACTATCACTCATCGTGTCGGGACCAGCACCGATGCTAAGGCAGGGTCGGCCGCGGGATCAGTTTGCGTGCGCCCGTCGCTGGAACAGGTCGCTAAGGGGTGTTATAGTTTTCACTGACGTAACCCTGGTACACTCCGTCGCCGCAGCGACGGCCCGTCGCTGTGCTGAGCACAGCGACGGGCTGTCGCTGGCTCTCCTGGACTCCACGGATTCATCTATTTCATGCTGTTTTATGTAATTTTGGAATATCATGGACAGCATAGTGACATCAAAAGACATTATAGTCTTGTACGTTTCGGTTTAGTTGTTTACCTGCAATTTGTTTTCAATTGGGTATTTATGTGCTGTCGTTATTTCATTCAATTACTTATGAATCGTTCTTTTCATTTATACATTTGTCTAGGCTGTCGAATGTATGGATTATATACCAAGCCGACGTATTTTGCCTCTTCTTTGAAACTAGATTTTCCGCTTCCCCAACTACCAGCTAAAAACAGGGATGGTTAAAACGACTATAATGATGATCATATTGTGACAGACTGTGAAAACAACTGGAAATGTCACGGAATCTCACATAAACTGTGATAGCATGACCACAATCGATTTTTTTGTTTGCTGTGCAGATGCGCGTGTGCGGAAATGTTAGTCCGCAAAAGCGCGTGGAATTCAATGCGGCGACGAAGACTCCGTCGCCGTGTCCGTCGCCGGCGACCGGCTGTCGCTGAAGTATACCAATGGCCTAAGTTGGCGGATGCTGTAGAGGATAGGGTCGAAGAAAGCAACGAAAACTGGCCAGAAATAAATACAAACGGCTCTGAAAGCTCTCCCGGTGCGCCTACCTATCCCGGTCCGCCCCCCCCCCAATCGGACGAGCTTGTGGCGCTGCACACGTTTCAATGCAAATTGCCAAGCAACTCTGCCGCAGTTAGCATTATCGATTCGCTCAGATATCGCGATTAGCGCGCGCTTGCCGAAATCAGCAGGGCCCATGATTCTCGTTCACGCCCTGAATTCAGAAACCGTTATTTTGACTTAATCTGGACGTTTTTCTTCCCTGTTTCTTCACTATTAGTTACCTCACGATAAAACAATCCCATTTTTTGGTCGAACTCGAGTGCGATACTCATCGTGAACACTGCCTTTAACCAAAAAACTTCATCATTGACACAGAAAACAGTGAGAATCACGTAAGATTGGGAACTATGTTCTGAAATTTACGATCTGAATGGAACTTAAATCATAGAGCGCAATTGTTGAACCTCGTCATCCGAACAGGAGCACCAGATTATCATAGTGCGGTCCGGACAAATATGGAATCTTTCGAAAAGCCGCAGGGCTGCTCATAGGAATATTTCTGTGGGCAAGTCTATTCGGAACCTCTTCTTCTTCTTCTTTGCAGCCACGAAGAGAGTAATTGCTATAGGTTCAGAAACTGGGCGACCAGCGTTGGATTCGTCCAAAGGTCTATTGTAGTCAATGTTGTAGGGTTTTTTGGACAGTTGAATAAGTGTTGCGTATTGTGGCCAGGACCACCACAGTCCGGGCAAACGTCAGGAGTGCTATTGTCGATCCTGTTCACGTAGGACTTCAGGAACGTAGAGTGCCCACAGCGCAACGAGGCTGGAGTGCATCTGGCACGTCTACTAAGCTGAGACTCAGACTCAGAAACTCGAGGCGGCACAGTACCCAGAATAGGATTAACAGCCGCTCTTTCCAGATACAATCTGACAAAATGGGTGTGCTCCTCGCCCAACAGACGGAGGCGTTCTTGATATGAATCGTGCCATCTTTGCAGATCGACTTTATCTGGAGCATCGGCGAAAGGTTTTCTGATGCCTCTCTCTCTTACAGGCTCAAGTACTCTCCAAGATGGGTGGTTGGGCTGCTTGACGATGTTAATGTACAGCTGCTGGGCCTGGAGCTGACAGTGCTCCTTTACTGGTAGCACCCTGTGTCTCGGCGATGTAAATGCTCGATTGGCGAACTTCCTAGCACATCCGGTTGCGATCCGAAGAGCAGCGTTTGTACACGCTGCACCTTAGTCCAGGATGAGTCCGACACTAAGTGCTGCCAAACCGGTGCCGCATACTCTAGGGCGGGCTGCATTATAGCCTTATACGTGGTCAGAATAGTTTCCTTACTGCTGCCCCACGATGTACCTCCCAGTGCCCTTAGCACATTGAGTTTAGCTCTTACAATTGCTTGCTTTTGCTCGGTGTTCTTGTGGAACTTCAGCGACGGATCGAGTATAAGGCCGAGTAGTTTGACGAAGCGAGCAGCAGGCAGGCGATCTCACCCCAGCTGACATCGGGATGGGCGCTGTGCTCTTTGGGGTCCGCTGTGAAAACTGATACTGAAGACTTGGCAGCTGGGACAATGAGCATCTTGTTATCGAAATGGCTTTTCAAATCCATCAGGTACTCGTTGATCCTGCTCGCGGCCACTTGTATGTCGCGGTTTTGGCACATGATGGTCATATCATCAGCGTAGGCGACAACTTTAATGTCCTGGGGAGATGCCGGAATGTCCTCTAAGTACAGATTAAACAGAGCGGGCGATAAGACTCCGCCTTGCGGAACACCGGCAGCTATGGGGATACTTTTAGAGACATGATTTTGAAACATAACTTTTGCTCGACGGCCCTTGACGAATGCTGTTATCCAACGCTTCTGCCACGGTGGAATAGAGGACTTCAGTATGTTATCCGATAGAATACCCAGGTTAACACTGTCGAATGCTTTTGTCAAGTCCAGGGCTACAGCAACGGTCCTGAGGGGCTTCCTCATGTTGAAGCCGTCGATGGCATAGCCAACGATCTCCAAAAGCGCCGTCGTGGTGGAATGTAGCTTCCTAAAGCCGTGCTGGTGATGTTGTTTCTCATTATGCTGAGCCAAATCATTGACGACATGCTTTTCAGCAACCTTGGCTAGAGGTGACAGAAGGCTTATTAGCCTGTATCCTTTCGCTGATGACAGCGATTTACCGGGCTTAGGCAGAGGAATGACATTTGCTGTTTTCCAGTTTTGTGGCAGTGTGCAGGTTCGGAATGATGTGTTCATTAAATCAGTGAGCAGCGAGAGAAATTCACTGGGGAGCTTCTTTAGGACTGCTGGACAGATTCCTTCAGGTCCAATGGCTTTGGAATTACGCATTTCTTTTATAATCTTCTCCACCTGCGCAGGAGTGAAGGCATCAGCCGTGCCCATAAGCAGAAGGCGGCAAAGCTCCCTTACTGTCACTCGGTTTTGCGGGCCACGCTTCGCACATGTTATGAAGAAGCTTTTGCCCAGAGCGTAAGCGGCATCTTGTCCCGACTTGAATACATTGTTCTCAAACTCGATAGTAGATACGGTGGCGGGTGTGGCTTTTCCGGAGAGTTTTCTCAGGATTTTCCATGTCGCAGCACCATCTGCCTTGAAGTTCAATTTTTCAGTGAACTTCTGCCACTCGTCTTTCTTGTGCCTGTCCAAGTCTTTTCTAATCTCGTCGTCAAGTTCAGTGACCTCCGGGTCCAGATGGTTGGCAGATCTCTTTTTCATCTCTTGTCCTGATTTTCTGAAGTATTTCCCTCGTGACATTAGGGTAAACGTTTTCACGCGTCCTTCTGGTATGGCCGCTTTCATAGCCTTCCGGATAGCGTCAGATATGTGACGCTCTTTCTGGTGCACATCGCCATTCCATGGATATTCAGCCGCTCGGTGAAGTGCAACCTCTGAATAGGATCCAGTCTGCAAGGCCTAAATTGAGATAAGAACGGTGACGAATACCAGAATAAGGGGCTAGAGAATTGGAGAGAGCGATATGGACGAAAGTGGGAATGTGATCACTAGACAGAGTTGTAGAAGTGGACCACGAGCAAGCACTCAGAAAGATTGGAGGAAACGAGCGAAATGTCTGGGCCAGAAGATCGGCCGATGGAAGGAAAGCGAGTGGGCTGATCATCGTTTAGGATAACCAGGTCGCACTCCTCCGCCCATTCCTCGACGTCCTCTCCTCTAACATCAGAGTCAAGTGAAGAGAAAAAGGTATGAGCATTGAAGTCGCCCGCGAAGACGACTGAGGGTGAGAGGGCGCAGTCGTTGAGTTGTTTTAGAAGAGGGATAGGATTATAGGTTGCGGGACAAGATGTAGTTGGGGGAATGTAGATATTGAAGAGAGATAGGGGAGTTTTGAGTGGGATATGGATGGGGACGAACTCGAGAGTACCGTCCGTAGGGACATTGGGAATTAGATGAGAAGGAAGAGTGGATAGTACAAAAGTAGAAACTCCTCCACCGAAAGACGATCTTGGAGCATGGTATGAAGTATAGCCAGGGATATTTGGGTGAGAAGAGGTAGCAGAGGGGGAAAGTTTGGTTTCCTGAACCATTATAACATCTGGATGGTGAGTACGAGCAAGAGAGAGAGCTCAGATAGTTTGGCACGAAGGCCATTGAGATTTATATGTACAATAGAAAGTGGGCGATTGGAGGTAGAGGAATCAGAGTTGGAAGGTGAGGAGCATAGGACACAGCGAAAAGCAGAGTTATGATGCCTCACAGAACTGAGACCCGAACAGAAGAGATGCACCCACCTCTGGCATCCGAAGCACTGGACGCTTGTTTTACTCCATGTGACATCCTTGCCGCACGTGGCGCATGGGTACTTCTGAACGGGTCCAGGATTCCTCTCCACGCCGGCCCTTTGTAGGAGAATCCTTAGGAGAGCTGAGGCCAGCCAGCATCTCTCCCATAGCAAAAACCCTCTTCGTGGAGGGGTTGATGTCGGTTTGCACGGAGTTGATGTTGCTTCCTCCACACGGCCACGGCACGAACGTACGACATCTCGGCAGCATTCGGAACCAGATCCGCCAACAGCGATGATTGGAAGGTAAAGAAAGTATGAGGTTATCATAGACGCAACATGGGCAGAATAATCATAAGAATCATCCACTTATCCTATTCTGGGTACAGTGAAGCCTCGAAATTCTGAGTCTGACAAGGGAAGGATCATTACATGCCGTGGCCATACCAATTGAAATATGCACTGCGGGGATTAATTTTCGACGTAGATTTCGGATTTTTACATTGCAACTGCGGAACATTTCTTTGACGAGAGTTGCATGCGCTTTTAGCGCCTCACTTGTAGACGCATCATAATGTGTAATCTATGAGCCTTCGGCACCTCCTGAGATACACCTATGTGATTTCTAGCTATAGAAATCTGATAAAAAAGCCTTTCTAGTTATAATAATCAATATAATAGGAGCGTTTTTTTAAACAGAAATCTGTTCAAAAAAATCTATGGCATCCAGCTATAGGAATCTATTTAAACAAGCTCTTAACTCCGTTCAGAGAAACATTTCGCAGCTATAACGTCGAAATTCAAATTCTTCGTCGAAAATTGATCCTCGAAACGCGAATTTCATTAGGAATTGCCACGGCATGTAATGGTCCTTCCCTTGTAAGCCTGAGCTTAGTAGATATATGTGCCAGATGCCCCCTGGCCCCGTCGCGCTGTGGGCACGCAACGTTCCTGAAGTCCTACGTGAACAGGATTGACAGTAGCACTCTCAACTCTTGCACCGGGTGTGAATGTCCTGGCCACAATACTCTACACTTATTCAACTGTCCAGAAACCCCACAACGTTGACTACAATAGACCTGTGGACGAATCCAACGCTGGTCTCCCAGTTTTTTTAGCCTATAGCAATACTCTCTTCGCGGCTGCAAAGAAGAAGAATACTTATTGTGGAGGAAGCCGCCAAAACCGGACGATGAACCAAAACGAAAGAACGTCTTCATAGCCTAAGGCCTATTTTACACTTCCATCGCTGATCGCCGCGATGGCATGTTTTGAATACATACCGACGTGCGACGCGATCTCGATCGATGATCATGTTTATCATCCAGTCGGGTCGCGGGGCGACTGAACTCTGAAAGAGGCATAAAATAGACCTTTATTCAATGAATGTGGCAATCGCCATGGGGATCAATATTATTCAGTCTGTATTCGTATTTTGCAATCGATAGAAAAGTCTATCAACACTCGAACATTAAAAAAAAAACAATACTACAATTGCCACAAAATGATTCAGCAAACCTTTAACTATAGGTATTGTCGGCCGAAACAAGGTGGCTTATTCTAACACGGAGAGATTTTTAGCAAAGCACGGGTCGAGCAAAATCAAGTGCGTCACAACGACGTCCATGCTACCAATAGTGAATACTGCGAGTTTCCCTTGCTTACACCTACACCTCAAAAAGTTACAAGCGCAGAACCGTACGTGTCCAAAAAAAAATTGAAAAATTTCCTCCTCACCTAAATTTTGTCCAGGTGGGTTATTTGGGGGTGCTGAGCACTTATAAGAGATTCGTTTTCAGTTTTTCGGACTACTGCAGGTTATGGTAGAGATAATGTCCTTTTTCTACAATGAACTATCTCAGTCGCCCGGAAAACAAGTAAAGAACCCTATACTCGATTCACCCCCCCCCAAAGCGCCCCTGCATGAATTCCGGATGAAGAAAATTTTCTATTTTATTTTCAGGAACCATCTACACTTTTGTCTTTCCTTTTCAGGCATAAGTTTGAGCAGGGAAAGATCTGTTTTCGCTACTCGTAGCACGGGAATCCTCGCAGGATCCTTCATTTTGTTCAACTCAGACTATGCTGAATTGGTCCCGCTCATTGGAAGAATTGCAACTCAATTACAAAAAAAATGCTGTCCAGGACTGAAAAAAGACATTTAGATAGACGTGAGGCCACAAACCTCTTTGAGTTTCGCTATGCTGGGCTGCATAGCCAAACGAAGCTTCCTCCGCGACATTTTATCCGGCTCATTGGGATCATTCAGCCGGTCCTTTAAAAGCAGATATTAGTTTTCATGAAGCAACATACATATATGGACAAGAGTACATTAATTTCTTCTTGTAAGATCTTCTCGGATATAGAAGCACGTGTTCCCTCTTCGTCTTTCTTATGATCCCTACCAGAAGACACCACACCATCTTCCGATTCGGCACCTTCTTCGCTGGCTTCTATCTTAACAAGCAGAATCCTGCATCGAGCGAAACTTATATAATAGGTTAAGGAACAACAAAACAACCGTAATACCGAAAACATGGGAACATGCTAACCTTGAAAGCGTTGAAAATAGCGTTGAAGTATTGATAGTTCGGATCAGTCTCGTCCAGTTTCGGTGCTTCCCCTACGTAATCGATCTCCACCTCAAGGGTCTCAGCCTAGAAATAGAGCACATCAAGGATGAACCCTCAAAGGTTGCACAACTGCTGAAAACATTATTATGGCCCAGAATCTCAAGCAAATCCTTCCCAAAGTCCGTTAGGAAGCGAAAAAGCAGGGATGGTGATAACCTGGAATTGAGAACAGAGTGGACCTAAGGGATATTGCACA